>OX632367.1:2338721-2372948 GCA_951751655.1 Ophion costatus | reverse complement strand
TTTTGGTTTTTCGCGGTATTTCAGTATTTATAAAAAGTCAAAAGCGATTATAATTATTAAAAAAAAACATCGTACATATTGCCGGGGGCGCGGGCGTTCTGTTTGTCGAAAATTCGATACAAAAAATTCTCCGTTAAAAGTTCTTTGATAACTAAACATTGATGGAGTCTTTGTCTGAATTTTTAGGAAATTTTTATTGCGTCGGTAAAAAAGTGTCTACTGAAAAAAACATTTTGTTAACAAACGTGAATTAACTACAAATTAAGAAATTGTTAGATTCAGTTTTTGGGTAGGTCAAAAAGGAATCATGAGGTACACCGTTTGGATTCCTGAAAAAAAGGCCCTTGGCACCCACCCATGGCCATGATTTATAGCAGTTTTTGAAATTATAATCGCCTTTTATAACATCTCAATTGCAGTAAATAATCACCATGTAATCAGATGTTTAGTGCTTTAACACATACAGTACTGGTCAAAAGTTTCCGTTCACTTTGGATAATTTGAACTTTTTGATCACTTTGGATACTTACAAAATTATATCAGAATAATATAATTCACTTTATAGAGCTATATAATATCTTCATAAAACAAGCAATCACATGAATTATATTATTTTAATGTAATTTTGCAACTACCCGAAGTGATGAAAGTTTGCAACTACCCAAAGTGATTAAGAAAACTTTAGACCGGTACTGTAAGTGGTTGAAGTTGGCACGCTCCGTTTTTACATTTTTATTTTGTTATTTAATGACGTTGAAGTTTGCATCGTTGGAATGCAACAAAAATATATTGTTTTTTTTTCACGAATTTCCTCCGGCAGATTTAAGATACGAAGATCAAGCAAACACTTTTTTAGGATTCTTGTTTAGCGATCTACAACAAATCTGCAAAACATAATTTTGGATAACAATAAAAATCAGAAAATAAAAATAATTTTCTTTGCATTCCAACGATGCACACTTCTCCATGTTACTTTTATGATTATGTGAAATATGTTTTGTAAATTTCGTTTGTAGATGTTCAAAGAAGCATGAAAAGAAATGTTTAAGGGCGTTTCGTAGCTGAAATTTGATAAAAGAAAATTGAGCAGTTTAAATTAACCCAAACAAACCGAAATCCAATCATAAAAGATCAGTGTCCAGTTTTGAAAGTGTATCAAAGACCCAAATAAATTTCGACCAGGATACATACGTGCGTGCAACTCTGGTGGTTTTCTTAGAAATATTATGGTCATGTGTTTGGCTTTGTTTGGATTTGGACAACAAAAAATGACCCAATTAAAATTTGATTACTGTCATGTATTTGTGCTCACAGCAGAGTCTCGTTTTTCAGGAGTGCAATGGTGGTTTATTTAGGTTTGGAAACCTGAACAAAAATCGATTGTTGGAACATATTTCATATTATGGTTTCATTGTTCAATTCAATCTTTAACCTCACTAACAATTTTACAACTGCATGCTTTTTGGGGTTATCCCGGTATTCTCTCTGATTTTTCGATCGTCTGTATATACTGATATACACATATATGTATATATAAAAAACAAAAAATTCAAAGAATTGAGCTCTTACTTATCTCGGTGTCTCGTAGATACTGGCAGAACATGCCAATAAAGAGGAATCCGTGAATGGCATAACCGTCGGTGTTCTGGAGAAGTATCTGTTCCCTCAGTACGCGGATTTGGCTAGCCGGTTATTCAGTTACCTTCGCCACTTGTCCAAAGCCACCTCGGATCATCTGAGCCAGTCAGCGTTCAAGCAACAAGCCGAGCGCTTGCTCTCCATTATGAACGATCAGATAATACTGGACACCTACATCAACGTTTATTCGGATCTTACACCGGAGAGCGAAGTAACACCTGACAATCTGCGCCAGCTTATCTTGACATCTTACAGAATAGCCAAGGACAGCGACACGGGCACCTGTCCCTTCGTCTACCATACCATCAATGCCATCCTCCTTTCATGTGCAAGTACTCGCCTGTTTTCTTTTGAGGTCTAGAGAAAAAACTAACACATCGTACAAGCGGAAAGTAGACGGGGGGGGGGGGCTTCGATGTTTGATATTTTATTAAGGGGGGAAATACCCTTAGGCAATGGAAAATAAGTCAATTTTCATAATTAAAAAAGGGGTTCGTTGTACAATTTTCAAAATCAGCATATTATTTATTATTACTTTCAACTATTGGAACGCATTTTTGTTTTACTAAATAATTAAGAATTGCAGCGTTATGGCGTTATCGATCGCAAAGGCTTTGACGTAAAGTGTGAAATGGAGTGAGCCCTAGATTGTCTTGTATTGATCTGAAACAAAACGGTGAATCGTTTTGTTGATACTGAGATACGGTGTGAGTGAAATGAAAAAAACGTTGGAGAAATGTGAGATATCGTACGCTCTTTAAAAAGAACACGAGTTTTACATAACATTTTTGAGTTATTCAACGATAAAAGAAATACTTTTTTTCACAACGATTTTTTATAAAATGATGTTAAAATCTGAATTGTTGAAATGCAACGATTTTTTGGTTATTTCTTCATTTTTTGTAAATTGTTCGAAGCCTTTTGTTTCCAATTTAAGGTCTATCTGCAATAAAAATACGTAAAAACGTTCTCGGGCTTGCATACCCTAAATGGGCCAAAGTAAATTTGATCAATGAAAAAAAAATGTAATTTTCGTTGGTTCCAACGATGCGAAATTCAACATCATATCGATCAGCTGTTTTTTGCGTTATTGCTCACGCCAGTTTCGAAAATACAGCTGTTAGAAAAACGCGTTTGGAATTTTGACAAATGAAAATTCAACGATTTCCGTAACTCGCTGACTAGTCTGTGATTCCCTGGTCATTTTCTCTGGTTCATAGAATTTCGTTTTAAAATGTATGGCGTTGAAGTTTGCATCGTTGGAATGCGATGATATTATTTTTTCATTTTTATCATCAACCAAAGTGTTTTATTTTGCAAATTAAGGTCGTTCATCTCTAATAGGAATACGCGAAAAAGTTTGTGGGGTTTTCACTGCCAATGTAGAGCAAAAAAATTGAGCGATTGAAATAATTAATTTCCACAGCCTTCCAACGATGCAAACTTTAACGTCGTTGTTTCTATAATAATTGAAAGATTTTTGACTATCATTTTATAAAAAGGAAAAGAACAGATTTTCAAATTTTTGAACGTCTTAAAGGTTTGCCTACCTGAATTTTTATATTTTTCAAAGTGGTATCAAAAAGAAAAAAAAACGATCAACGGAACGGCAAATTAATTCTAAAAGATCGCACAACCAACGCCCTGTCGATGGGGAGCGCGAAAATATTCAGTCCTATTTTGTATGCAGGGGAACATTCTAGCAAAAATCCTTTTCAAGGCTGCTTCAAATTGAGTCAGTCCTCAGGCCACTGTAGAGGCAGAAAAAAATAGACTTTTTGGGGATTTTTTTCTCAGAAACACTACATAATAAATCGAGATTACAAAAAAGGGTGTTTATCATACATAACAGTGACTGTGTACAATAATTTATTTGAAGCGATTAATTTCAAAATGTCGGCTGTGCAGCGTTTTCGCGATGACGTCTCCGTTTTTCCGAGACCCACGGCCGGACAAACAGCGCCTGTAATTTTTTAATTGTAATGAGCCAATGATTTTTTTTCGATCATATATAATAACTGCTACAGAAGTACTTAGGCTTTTTTCGATGTATTGATTTTTGGCCAAATGGCGCACTTCTAAAGTGGAAAGCGAAAAAATTGCCTAAAAAATCGTCAGATAATTGTTAATAACAAATGAACTATGCAATATAACAAAAAAATCCTACGTACTACCATAGACAATGTATTTTTCAAGATATATTCAACATTTCAAGTAAATCGGTTGAAAATTGTTTGAATTATGTTTCCGGCCAACGTCAAACGGAGACGTCATCGCAAAAACGCTGCACAGCCGCCATTTTAAATTTAATGGCTTCAAAAAAATTATTGTATACAGTCACTGATATGTATGATAAACACCCTTTTTTGTAATCTCGATTTATTTTGTAGTTTTCCTGAAAAAAAAACAATCCCCTAAAAGCCTATTTTTGTCGGTCTCTAGAGTGGCCTAAGGCCTTAATCGGGATCACCATCTGAAGTACCCACCTGCAAAATTGCATACATATAGGTTAAAAACTGTTGAAACTGCGAGGCAGATGGACTCACAAGAGTTCCGCGTTTACCCACGGAATCCTAAAGACGTTTATAAATTTTCCAACACGTAGAACAATTTTCTCACGTGGAAGATTATTTCCCGGCGATTATTGGATTGCTTTTTTTTTTTGTCTTCGGCTGGCAGTTTCACGGAAAGTCAAGCCTGTCAGTGGGCTACGTGAGCAATTGGTTGAAGCAACACTGCCCGAGGATAGTGCACGCTGTGCATCGTTACGTGGTCCACGTACTTACGACCGCCTATCGGAACGGTTCGATACTAATGTCGAAGGAGGAACTGCAGCCACACATGGAACCGGTCACGCCGGTCCTCGAGAAAGCCGTCTTTGCCGACAATCAACCGCTCTTACCAATGAGTCAAGTCTGGTTGCTGGCCATGAGCTTACCACTTTGTTACATTCAGGTAATTCATTGTCAATATTCGTCTCGCAATT
The DNA here is from genome assembly GCA_951751655.1 of Ophion costatus. Lineage (NCBI taxonomy): Eukaryota > Metazoa > Arthropoda > Insecta > Hymenoptera > Ichneumonidae > Ophion > Ophion costatus. The sequence goes on along the minus strand of OX632367.1, from coordinate 2,368,324 downwards.
AGTTCAACGGCTCAAAATGTTATAGGCAGTATACACTTTGTTTGTTCAGCGGGCAGTTTAGGTATCGAGGATTTTAAGTTCAACTCTGTTTCATGCAAACTTATCGTTTTTATAGCGGCATCTTATTCCACGTAAAAAAACTGGTCACTTTTGTCCGAAACCTGTCTTCGTCTGGCCATTATCTTTGGGCATTTACTAAACCTTTCATAAAGGGACTGGATCTAGAGGCCCGAAAAAGCCCAAATCACGAATTTTTATTTCGCGAACCGGTTGGCGGAGAGGAAATGCATTTTTTAAACACAAACGTACGTAATCGGAGCCTTGGAAAAAAAACACCAAAAAATACAGAAAAAAACATTTAAAAAACATGGGCGCCGTCAGATGGTATGGTGCTGGTACCGCTCGCCCGGCCGACTGTTAGAAGCTGCAGCTCATTCAATTTTAGGAATATTTCAATGAAATTTTTAGAGAATATAGCTGAATAAAATAAATAGCTATCAAATAAAAATGTTTTTGAAAAATGCTATTCTTGTACCCTCCTCCGTAGATTTAACCCGTCAAGGGGGAATACACCTTTGTGAGGACAAAATCAAGGGTCATTTTTGACAATTTATTGAGGAATAAAAAAGAAAATTTATTCGGTTTTTTATACGTGTTAGTGCAAGTCTTAAGGAGGTACGATCACTTCCTCGGGATCAAAAACGAGTCTAAATTTATTTTACCCACAGCTGCTATGATTTATGTTGACTTATGTTGATTATTCGTATTATCGATTATAATGTGCCGAATATTGTGGTAAGTGATGAATTTATTGCACATGAACAAATAAAAACTGAAAAATTAGGTTGTCAATGACTTTGCAGTAGTCTCCATAATAATAATATTAACATGTCTACCTTAAAAGCGGATCAAAAAGACATGTCGAAAAATCAGCCAGAAACCTATTAGAATAGGCTTGAATTACCTCAGCGGGATTAACATGATAGGCAGACTATACATATTACTGATACGCGATAAATGATAAAACTCCATGAATTGTTGTTTGCATATTCAGCGGCGGCTTCCATTCAAAATAATTGCAAAATATAGCTAGGTCATGTTCGCCAAACGTCAAACATTAGCTGTTACTCGCGACTTTGCTAAGCTGTGGGTGCTATTTCGTCATTCTGACCATTTTCAACCGCAAATGGAATGTTTCTTGTAATGCAGTGCTTTAACTACACGGTGAAGATTGATTTTCTTATTTATTACAATATCTAATATATCTAATGTATCGAATTTCAGTTTTTCAACTGGTTTAGTTGGATACGTGAGCAGGGAGACCTTGATCACCGCACTTCCGGGTGACCGTCTCCATAAGACGACGTGCTTCAGTAACTCAAAGTGCTCGGGTTTGCAATTTTATTGCGAAAAAACTAAACGGTCAAAATAGCTCAAATTTTGGCAACAGGCGCATAAAGTATTCGTCAAAATCATATAAAAATGGCAAATCCGAAAGTTGGATTCGTAGTATTGATCGTACCTCCTTAAAGTAAAAGAATTTTTTATAAACTCATTTTGAAACCAAATGGCAGCGGAGTAGTCGATGAAAGAAAACTCCTTTTTTCATAGTCCTCTACGGGCGTATTCGCACAGGTAATAATTTTCAAGCTAGAACAAAAAACGGAAAACATTTTGGAAATATATATAAAAAACTAGTCCAGTACGTAGGGGTTTTTCAAAATATTCATTTAAAAAAGGCGTTAATATGAAGAATAAATCGTAAAAAATCGGTCGGATATCGATCATAAAATTTTTAAATTTTCGAAAAAATCCTACGTCCCGGACTAGAAAATGTTGTCAAGAAGCTACAGTTAAAATTTCAAGTCGATCGATTGAAAACTCGAGGCGCTACGCATACGCCCGTATCCAAAAACATAGTTTCGAGAAAAACGCGTTTAAAGCCATTTTATTTCAAACCAATAATTAAAACAAAAATTCTTTTACTTTAAGACTTGTATATAAAAAACCGAATGTAAAAATATTGCTTTGTTTTTCTTAAATAAATTGTCAAAAATGACCCTCCATTTTGCTCTCACAAACGTATATGCCATCTTAATTAACAAGCACGAAGCAATGTTGTATATAACGGTGGAGGCTATTTTTGTCACGATTCGATAAGTAACACGATGGGCATTATTATTCGAAATGCTTATTTCAATATCTGCAGGGACGTATTTTTTATGTCTCCAACCATTTATATGCCGCATTAATTTATTTTTTTAAATTGAAAGGCCATCATTTTTAACATCCTTTGACATATAAAAAAATAATGGGTAAAAAATTACGGACAAAAGACTTTTTAAACGTAGAAAGAGATGCCGCTATAAAAAGTAGGGGTTTCTTTTTTCTTCAAGTTGACCGCGAAATCACCTTGAAAACGTCCAATGGACAGAAAGGTTACGTTGCCATTTTAATTCTCGTTCGAATCTACTCTACACGTGTCGCGGAATTTTCCGATTTCCTTTGCTGCTGTTAAGTTGTTTCGATGTCTCGGGATAAATGAGACCCCCCGTATATAAATATATCAAATTCTACGTAGCCGGAAGATGCGCCGGGTGACGGTACGCAGGCCATGATAGTCAAGATGTCCGGTATTCGTTGTCCTAGTCACTGGACACTCTTGTACAACAGCGAGCAACACGGTGCCGGTGCTAATCGTTTTTTGCATCACGTACTCGGCTATCGCGGACCCACGCTTCTCTTCGTGAGAGGGGCCAGGTCGAAAGAGAACGAGATCAATCCCATATATTGCATATGCACGGCGGTCGAGTGGCGCGAGACCCATCTGTACTGGGGAAACGAGGATTCCATGGTGATCGAGATACAACCTGCCTATAAAGTGATCGAGAGAGGTGCCAAGCTCGTGTACTTAAATACAGGAATAAGGGGATATCCGTGGGGCCTGAGGGCGGGCAGCAATCCGCGAAGTCCAGCCATCAACATTGATGAGGCTTTTTCGAACGTCAGTTTTGGCGGTGTGACGCATCGCATCGCGAGCCTCGAAGTATGGGGTTGCGGCGATCGGAAGTCCAGGTAAACATTCGCGATGTTCGTATCTTTGTCAAGGTTCGTTGGGTGCGCGCAGTTGGCCCCCCAAATTCGAAGGAAAAAAAACAAGATGAGTTCTAGTTGACTGCCACATAGTTCTGGAGTTCTATGCACTTTTTATCAATAGTTCCCTTGTCGAGAACGAAATTTTTGCTTTTCCATTCGGGGGGGGGGGGGGGTGTAACTTCACAATTCACAAAATTTACTTGAGCGTACTGTTGTAAATATTTATCTGACAAGAAAATGTTATAAAAATATTTAACAGAACTCTTGCGGAGACAACCAGAACAGCAAAGAAAAATGTATTTTTCCAAAAAAAAATTTGGTTTCACTCAAAGCATTCCATCGCGCCACCAATCTACTGCTCAGTCGAAGGAAAAAAATCGTTCGTCGTTGCCTCTCACATAGTTCTGGAGGGAGTTCTACGTACTTTCTATCGATAGTTTTTTTTTTGTCAGTGACGAATCTTTTTTGCTCGTTGAGGGGGCGGGGGCAACTTCACAAAATTTACTCGAATGTACCGTTGTAAATATTTGTCTGATGTGCAAAAGTTGTAAAGATATTTAATGGAAATCTTCAGGGAGCATCCAGAACTCTAAAAAATTAATAAAAAAATACAATTCTTTTCACTCAAAGCACTCCTTCACATTACTAATCTACTGCCCAGTCAATACCACACGTCCAAGGGGATCGTGAAGGTGCGGTTGTCGATAATGTGTCAGTTCCAGTTGCCCGTCATATAGCCCTGAAATTCTATGCAATTTGTACCGATAGTTTTGTTGCGCGTACATTTTTTTTGTTTGGTTTGACTAACATTACAAAATTTGTTCGATTGTGTCTTTGTTGTTTGTTACTTGTTATTCATTTTGGGTAACGTTCAACCCCCCCTTTTGATCAAGCTAAAATTTTGCACAAACCTTGGTTTTAATATTTTGGGACACCCCTGAGGGTGATTTTTGGCGACGCACAATAGTTTTTGGGTTTGTGTTTGCGTGGGTTTTGTTGTTTGGGTATTTTTGTTTGGACATAACGGAGAGCGCTATCATATATATATAGGTATGAACGGCGACGTAGCAGATATAGATATACTCGACGCGCGTTAAACGAAAAGTTAAAAATTCATTATCTCGAAAACTATTGCGGGACGCTAAAAATCCCCTCAGGGGTTGTCCCAAAATATTAAAACCAAGGTTTGTGCAAAATTTCAGCTCGACCAGAAGGGCGGGGGGGGGGGGGGGGCTTGCGGAACCTTATAATGGCTAGCTAATTATAATGGCTAGCTGTGCAAGACAAGTTCGATTTTCGAAAAAAAACTTCACTCATTTGTTATCAACAAATGAATCAACATGTTGGAAAATCAATCAGCCGGAAATGTTATAAACTAGGCTCTGTCCAATTTTGAAGTGAATCGGGCCAATAGATGTTGTGATAGGACTTAAACCTTTTCGAAAAACATGGTTTTGAGAAAAACACAAAAGAAAAGGGATAAATCGCGCAGTGATCGATCTGATCCTTCACACAAATCATCATAACTCGGCCAATTTTTTTAATTATTACGAAATTTTTGTTGCAAATTGAAGTTAAAATAGGCTATGAAACTATGCAATAAAAATTGTATCTTGCACATTTCAAGGTTGTGCAGACCCCTGAATCACTACATTTTTCTTGATCATACTTTATGTGCAAAACATTACTGAACTGTCCTACGGTACAAGAAAATTACCATGTACAAATGCATCATTGGAAATTTAAACCTTCTCATAATTTGCACCTTTTTACCGCCTTTTGCGAAATTATATCACGACGTTTCTATATATAATTATTAGAAAAAGTATCTGGACATCTAAACGTTTCGCAAATTTGCACCGTCATGACATTTTTTCGAAATTTTAACCCGTTCAAAAATCGAACCGTCTTTTCAAACATTTCCTCAAAATTTCGCCCGGTATCTTAAAACCGCAGAAGTTTTTACGTGTACAAAAAGTTCTTACCCACTCATACGATATTTTTTCTGAATATCATTTTCCGATGTTTCGAAACATTCCAAACACATTTTCATTGATATGGCGACTTTTTTTGCCACGAAAACTAAACTTTCTTCACGAGGAAGGAAAAATAATTGTTTTTTCTTCCGCAGAGAAAAGCAGTTGGAGATCAAGAACTGGCAGGTGAAGGAAGCCGAGAAGCAGAGAGTCGTGAAGCTCAGTACCGCCGATTGGCTCGATCATCCAGATCGGTACCTCCTGGAGCTTGCCGGACGGCCGTCGTACAATAATGAGGGTAGTTAGGCGTTGCCCCCCCCCCTGGCGCTTGACCAGTCGCCGAGTTTAATTTTGTGCATATGTACATAAATCATCTTCGAACGAATTACGAGGAATAAAGATAATTGTTACTGCGCACTGTGGGCAGATTCACAGAAAAATCGGCAAAACTAGACGGATGTGCGTACTGAAAAATGCAATGGTGATTCTTAAGTTTTTTTACCTCACTGATATTAAATCTCGAATCAAAATTTCGAAAAAAAGAAAATGTCGAACCGGAAGTGACTATCTTCGTTACTATAAAGCATCCAATTTATGTAGGGATCGGTCAATTTGCGATTTAAAAGTCACTCATTGAAAATCTTGCATCAAAATTTTGAGAAAAACGAAATGGCGAACCGGAAGTATATTTTTATCTTGCTCACAGGCAACTTCCCCTATCAGAAATGACTATTTGTGTGTTTTGAAGGTTGTTTTTTTTTAGAAATTTTGAATGAGAATTGGGGAAAATAAAACGTTTGTCTGGAAGTGAGGGAAAGTTTTCAAATAATTTTGGAAAATTAGTTATAAAGCATTTTAAACGAATTTTATTGCTAAATGCAGTTAAAACAGTAATCGACACTTTACGAATTAAATATTACCGAAAATAATACGCGAGTTACATAGAATAATTATTCATGATTTCAATATTAATCATAATCGTCAGCGTCGCGGTCGTCGTCGTCAGAGGAATCGGTGGATTCTGCTTCGTCACTGGTGTATTCCATCGATTCACCTAAACCATACTTATCGCGAGAACTACCGTTACAGAGCAAAAGGTGCAAGGCTTCTGATGATAAACTTTTTGCTTTTTTCGGATACTGCTTGCCCATGCTAGATATGTACGGATCTGAAGTTAAGAGGAGTCGATTGAAAACGTTTTGCATGGTCGCTGTTCTCGAGTGCTTTCGAGCAAAACTCTCGCGATATTTTTTAATATCCTTGTTAGGGGCTTCCTGTGCGTCTTCTGACATTTGCCCGATAGGAAGCGGGGACCATTCAATTACCAAAAGAGGGCGAATCAAAACTTTGTGAACCGTGGTTGGCATGCAGTACCAAGAATACAGAGTTACGAACATTTCGGCGGTTTCGATACAATATTGTTTGAAAGCAGTTACATTTACGGCAAAGCCACTTGAAAAAACTTGCAATATTATGTGGAATCTTTTCATATTATTCACGTCCAAACTCAAAATGTTTGCTGAAATTTGAGTGTTTTCGAAAAAACGTCGCGCAGTGTTTCCGGCGTTACGGCTACCAAACCCTTGTTTCGGTTTATCAACATCAAGTTGCAACCCTTTCTCGAATGCGGCTTGATTAACTCGTTTTTGCTCAGAAACTACTGATTTTTCTTCATCTTTGAACTTGTGAGCCACTTGTGAACACCGATTTTATAGCCGATGGGCAAGAAGCACAAAAAAACGGATCCACGCATGCAACGTTGATAATCCAAGTTCGAGTCGAGTTCTGTCAAGGTCTACAGTTTTCATCAGCTCTATGTCATCAAATTTCGATGATGCGAGACTGCATATGTAGCAACGCATTGTTGATTTTGTATTTGTGACGGAGTTGCAAACTTTACCGTCAATCATAGTGAAATATAGCTCGTATTTAACAGTAACTTTCTTCCCGTCAATAATTGTCGTATAAGGGATGAGAGACTCGATCCGATTATCACCGTGTTGCCGTTCCTGAATCGTTGATGACACAGTTTCTTTCAAAAATTGAATTCTAATAGGGTGACAATACCGTAGAGATGAAGGCCTGGGATTTTTTTTCAAAAAACGAATTCTTTTTTTGAGATATCCGACCCTATAATTTGCAATGGAACTAAAGACGTTAAAAATATACTCGCATCAGAACTGTCATCATTCGTAAACTTTTGTTTGTATTCACTGTGCCCAGAGCTTCCATCACAACCCCACTTACAAATTAGTCTTAAATTCTTAGATTCTTCGGGGCGCAAAGAGTTAATCACGTCAGTTTGTACCTTTAGAATTCTGTCGTAAGTGTGATCGATCAAAGACTGTAATTTCACTTCGGATAAAGTCTCAGTTACCGTTATATCTAAAGGATAACAACGGTTTTTAGCAGCAACAACTTTTGCGTACGTTGGATAAATAGCAACTTTTTTTTCTCAAAGATCCTCTGATGTCTATGTATTGCTGATTTGTTAATTTTGCATTTACAAAATCTACCAGTGCTTCATCTCCGGACATATCAAGTAGCCGTGGATCTATCGACGATTCATATGTTATTTGGTATTTCGCAGGTGTTGACGGAAATTTTCCTGTGATGTCGTTTAACATAATGGCAGCATCGTTTAATCCTGCAGAATTGAGTCTCATTCTGGTGGCCAAAGTTAATTCCTCCACGCAATGCGTTTCACTGACTTCTAAAGCCCTTCTTTTCTTGGTACGTTCACTCGACTCTTCGAAACTCGATTTCCGAGGTCACCCAGGTATACCTGGAGCACTAGAAGCTGATGGCTCTCCAATAGGTTCCTTACAATTCTGGAAAAAATAGCGTGAGCGTTATACTATCCATCCTGACCCATAACTCGAGTTTTCGAAACATCAATGAAAGTACTTACCAAAATAGTTATTGAAGCTTGCAACCATTTCTCATTGTTTCAAATAAATGCGTCATGGCTTCTGTGCACTTCTAGCGATTGACTTTTGATTTTACAAAGTAATTTTTTAAATAAATCCTCTACATTGCTGTCAATCCAGTAAGATTCGGATGACTCGAGAGTAATTGTCTCCTCCAAAATCTGAAGTCGCGCATCCAGGTACAATTTAAATTTCTCCTTAATCATTCCAAAAATATCCTGATAAGTGCACGTGTAATCTATGGCACGTGAACTTAGAATAAAAAAGATATGATAAACATTTACTAAAAAACGAATCTTTTCATGGGAAAAATTTAAATCTCCTTGTAAGTGATAGAATAAATTATTGAAACGCTTTGAACACCCGTCACATGACTTATGACTCTTGACGAATAGATCATTGGGTAGAAAATTATTTTATATTTCACAAGGAACGGGTATTGTGTCCAGCAGGTACACTTATACCTGCTGGGGACTATGCGCCCAGCCTGAACAAACATGCCGAGCGTTGCGCGACATGAGAATTCCGGTTCCCATTTATTTATTAAGTGTACAACTTAGTTCAGTCCGTTTTCAAAATATGGCTCTAGGTGCTATAAATGGTTGACGGCAACAGCTGATTTTTGCTGTATCGTGAAGTATCAATGTCTCTTAACCAAATATCGTTATTATCCCGGTCAACCCGGAACATCAATGCCGAAGCCGAATATCCATGGTGCCAAGGTTATGCTCTGTATTTGGTGGGATCAGAAGGGTGTGATCCATTGCGAGATACTAAAACCTGGTTAAACCATCACGGGAGACTTCTACAGGCAACAATTGATACGTTTAAAGCGAGCTGTAGCCGAAAAACGTCCAGAATATGCGACCAGACAAGAGTCCATAATCTTTCAACATGACAACGCTCGGCCTCACGTTGCTATTGTGGTTAAAAACTATTTGGAAAATAGCGGGTTGGAAATTCTGGCTCACCGGCCTTATAGCCCAGACCTTGCCCCTTCCGACTACCATTTGTTTCGATCGATGCAGAACGCTTTGGCTGGAATACGCTTCACGTTACAGCAGGGTATCAAAAATTGGCTCGATTCATTCTTGGCTTCAAAAGATGAACGCTTCTTCCGCGACAGAATTCATAAATTACCAGAAACATGGGGGAAAGTAGTGGCTAGCGATGGACAATATTTTGATTAATGTATTAATTCATTTTATCATTCAAATAAGTGCCTATTTTAATTTAAAAAAAAACGGACCGAATTAAGTTGTACACCCAATATTTATACGCAAAAGGCATAGAAAAGGTAAAAAATGGGGATTTCGGATTTTCAACAAGGGATTGTAATTGAAGCGCATACGAAAATAAAATAAATTATTCACCTCTTTGCTTAATTGGAAAATTAATATAAAAATTGAGAAAAAGATAGAAAAGAAAAAAAAAGTCTCCACCCAGGGAGTCGAACCCACGAACATCGAATTACTAGTCCGAGCTCTTACCGCTACGCCAACCGCTGCTTGGCAAACATACTAACGTAAATGGCTTATACGGTGCGAGAGCTAGATTTGAGACGGATGGCTTGAAAACTTTGCCTTTGAGGGTGTACACCGTTTTGAAAAACGACATTAGGAGAAAAACCCGTCCGTCCGCGTCAGGTCTCACGGAGCCGTTCGCATCCCTTTTTCTGAGAAAGGCTGTAGCAACCGGAATAATGCGAATTTCGCCCCAAAAATTGAACAGCATGTTCTTAACCGTGTAAATATAGGATAATGCAAAAAATCGATTTTTTGAAAATTTTACTTTGATGATCCCCTAAGTTATTCCTTTTGCGGACGGCCGTATTTTGTGGGGGCATAGACAGGACCCTTCTGAATCACTGGTAAATTACAGTGCCGATTAATAAAAATAAGTCACGATCAGTTATTATACCCTACGATGAATGAAATAAAAAACTTCGCCTAAATTTAGTAGATTAACAAAGGAAGGCTGTCAATTCTCAAATTCACACGGAGAAAACAGGGGCCTCGAAGTTTAGAATTAATACTATGTTTCTAAAAAAAAATATCATTAAATATCAAAAAGTATTGGATGGAAGAGAAAAATTGTAATTATGGTATAGTAATAATGAAGAAGTTTTAATTTTAACCTACGATATGGCACGTAAACTGATACAAATAATACATTTTATTTGGCATATTGTGATTTTTCGTAGTATTCAAAAAATATTTTGCCCACGTGATTGGAACAATTAGTTTCCAGTATTCTACAAAAAATACGCTATACGCCGAAGATTAATGCTATGCGTATAGTGAAATCTATACATACACGAAGATTCATGCTATACGTATAGTAAAATCCATATGAAAATATAGCGTGTAATAAAGGTTGGTATTTTACAAAGCACGCATTATTTTTACTATACAGCGTATAGGACTCGCGCCTATGCGAGAATAGTTTCAAATTTTTAATACTATGGTGTGTAACAATTATTTTTACACTTCTATAACAAGAAGCCTTAGAATTTCCGAACTGGCAGTAAACTGCTATATTTTCTAGCACTGAATAATATAATTCTGGCAACGAGTGTTAGAATTTGAGGCCGTATTTTTCTCCTTGCAGATTCGATTTATACTGCGTGTCAAGGAGACTATAGGGAAGGAGTCTAATCTCCGTATTCTGGCGGGTCCGTAAAAGTGTCCTGAAACAATGTTCCGCATAAGCGGCGCTGCCGAAGCTAGCAACAATGTGCTAAATATACACTTATGTTTTTCGCATGCATTTTTATGAGCTGTCTGTGTTGCTATTGGTTGTCACATAAGGGGGTGTACGCAAATTATGTAACGCAATTGGGGGTGGGGGGTTCCGGCCCGGGGTTACAGTCTACGCACATGGGGAAGGGGGGGATGGGTTAATAATATTCGAATGAACATACGTTAAAAAATATGTTGGCAACATTTTTATTCACAAGTCCGACAATTGACGGAGTTACAGTCACTTTAGTGAGAACAGGTAGCGCGACCGGCTAGTGCCCTCAGTCCCTACAGGTGTGGTATTGTTCACAATAGATGAAGTGCAGGCTGTTATTATTTTGTGAAATACAATGAAGGTGAAGAACCGTATCGCCCGCGACTAGATACTTTAATGTTAGTATCAATATTTCAGAAAAAACATAACTTCATATCAAGAAAAACGGAAAGAAAACTTTGAATGCGTTTTTCTCGAAACTACTTTTTTCGACCGTGTCCCAGCGGATACTCAAAACTTTATCAACCGATTGTCAATTTTTCTTTGGCATTTTTGAAATGGCAGTGCGTAAGATTGCACGGTATAAAACTACATGAATATATACTTCATAAAATGAGTATAAACCCGATCCATTCATAATTAGTTATATATATATTGTAACCTGTTTTTTTTTGGTAACACTTTGCTGGCGCGCCGGGCCTGTTGGTGGGCCTGGCGCGGGCGTCCTCCGGCTCGGGGCCGATACCGCGACCACGACGGGTTTCCATAGGGTCCTCCGAGCGACATATTTGCCGTTTCCAACCCCACCTGTTTGTTTTTTTTATTTTTCTTGTCATATCGCGACGTCCACGAGAGAGAGAAAGAGAGAGAAAGGATCGGTAGGTAAGGAGATGGCCGCGCCACGGGAAGCGAGAGCGTCAAGTCCCGGGCGGGAGCGAAGTCTGGCGCCGCGAGAGAAACGCCTGAAGGTCTGGCCCACGGTCTTACATACAGGTCTGGAAACTCTGCCAGAATTCGCATGGTGGGGGTAGGCCGCTTACTGACGAAAATTTTCGTTGAGAATTGACACTACGCGGCGCTGCAATCTTGCCCCCAGTTGAACATAACCACCAAAAATAATTTTTCTAAACAAGCCCACTCTTCGGGGATTGAAATCGGCTCCTTCAAAACGGTAGCTTAGCACCCTATCCGTGCGACCACGATTATAATCGTGGTAATATATCATTGCATGAATAAGACAGTTTTCTAACATTTAAGTTATAGCCACGCTTGGGGTTGAATTAGATTTGGCGGCTTGTTGGGTTGGTTCACCGCTTAATTTTATTCATTATAATTAGCTATATTGGTAGATATACAACCAATGTATATATATATATATATATATACTGCGAAACCAATAATTGAAATGAGCTGTTACGGAGACAGGCTGATGTAAAGTATTGCTGCGATTAGCTGTCTTTTTTCAATACCTCCGTCTGCCCCCGTGCCGCACTTCGCCGCCAACTCTTTTGAGATAGCAGCGCCCCTAGCGGCCAGTGTATTAAAAAATTTTCGTCAGTAAGCGACCCTCCTCATCCGACGGAGTTTCCCGACCTGTATATAAGACCGTGGTCCGGCCTCATGGAGTCGCTCGTCTATGGAGACTAGATACCAGGAGACCAAACTCCCGTGCAAAGCCAGCGAAAAAAGTGTCCCCAAAAATGGTTCCAACATAGATGCCGCTGGGGTGCCGCAGGCCCTATGTATAGTAACGTCATGGAGGCTAGCCTCCCAGATCGGACCCATGTTTGCGTATATCTACATACACGTTGTCGGGAGCACCCCAGCGCCATCTATCGTGATACCGTTTCGGGGACGAGTTAAAAGGCCGAGGGTGGCCTCCTGTATCTAGTCTCCATGCGCTCGTCGCTCGTTTGCAGCGATAAATCTGGTCACGTGACCCTATTTTGAATTTCCCGCGACCCAAAAAAGTTGCGACAAGTCTCCGCGTCGACTAGCAGCGTCAACATGGCTGCTTGCAGGAATGATCTCGAAAGCTGATTTCCTAACGTCCTTTAGTGGCAGTCGTGGTAGCGATACAAGTGAAAGAAATAGGAGCGAATAAAAATAAAAATAGGATAGTGTTTTTCGGAAATTGACGAGATGTCGTTTGTTTACAAGTATCAAAAGTGGGTTGATCAGTGTCAACAGATTGCTCACGGAGCACGGATTCAGAAAATTCGGCAAAAAGAGGCAAAGAGGCAAAGGATCTCTCCAGCTTTGCCTTGGGAGGATAATCGTCGGCCGGTGGTTTTGGGTGAGTGGCGGCCGGGAGGTTTTTGTATCGGGGCCGCGTACTAAAAAGCTCAGCCGGGTAACCGTATAGTGGGGGCCCGGTTTTTGAAATCGTAACGAGGCCGGCAGGGGCGAGAGGGACAGGCCAAAACAAGCTCGGCGTTGATTGTGGGTGCGCGTAGGTCCCGGTCGCGATCGCGTGAGAGTATTCGTTAAAATTGTTGTTGCGTCGTTCCGTGTTGGGAATTATTTGTCTTCCATGTATTAAATTACGATGAGAAAAGAAGGGAATTGCAAGACTGTTACCTCTTTATTCGATTATTATTTTCTTTTATTCCCATTATCATTTTCTTTTAGCCATGTGACGAATCCCCCCTCTACCATTTCCAATGGGGGCTGCGGCCAAGCCGGGTGTTCCCGTCCTCCCTCCCTCCTTCCCGACGAGCCGATTTTCGGCTGGCGCCCTATATAAATCGCCGCGAAGGAACAGGACGGGGTTTTGTGGCCTCGCGAGTTTCCCTTTTTCCTTTTCTCGAGTTTTAGGTCACAATATATGAAAAAAGATCGCAATTATTGACAACAAAGTACCCCTAACGTAACGGAATTGAGGCGGAAGGAGTGGTTCAAGTCAGGCGTTACCGGCGCGGGGGGGGGGGCAAAATTGATAAATGTTGCGTTACGTAATTTGCGTACACCCCCTAAGCTGGCAATTCTATTTTTTTAAACCTTAATTCATTTTATAAATGAATCTTGTGTAGCTGTAGTAGTGCCTTAACGGGTTATATACAGTCAGGAGACACAAAAAGATTGATTTTTCAAGAATTTTTCTCGAGAAGACCTTTAGATATATTAACGTAAAAAACTGTACACATATTATAGTAACTTTAAACTGTATTTGAACATTTTTTGTTTGTAAAAATAATTATTTTGAAAGCTGCTATAACTGATCTCCGGGAGCACCTCTAAAAAAGGCGTCTTGCGGCGAGCACGATATCGCTGGACTGGATCATCTAAAATGAAAAAAACCAACAATATTTCGTTAATATAATGGCCTATCTTGTAATTGATTGAAGGAATAAGCAAAATAATAATTTTAGATAAAATGGCGGCTTCTCAATAACAAAGAAAACGATTTTTGACAAAAACTTAGGCTTTAAATTGTTTATAAAATGGGAAATATTCATCGGTGAGAAAAAACCTTCGATTAACTACTAAAAAATATACTCGAAAAGATTGTGTTAAAATTTGAGACTGATCGGTTCAGCCGTTTCCGAAAAAATCTTGCTCATCGACTTTAAAAACACAGTTTTGAGAAAAACGCGTTTAAAGTTTCAAAAGCACTTTACATATAGTAAAAAAAAAAATTCAACTTCCACCGAGTTGTCTATTCCAGGGCCATATAATATACCCTCCTCCCCTTCGGCAGCTTCTAATAACTCCAGTTGCTGTTGCCTGCGGACCATTCTTCCCTCTCGTGTGCTCTCATGCGCTCTGCGGTCGGAGATCGTCACGCGCTGTGTGTGCATTGGGCCCAGTGAAATTTCTATTGCATTCATATAATACTATAGTGATGCTGTACCTTCATTGAATATGCCGGCAACTATGTATGCAGCCCGTTCCACAGTTTTCGAATCGGACGGAACTATTTTTGGAAAAATGTTCCATATCAGTTGACTGTAGCTCTCGTTGTTGTTTTAGGTAAAACCACCCACACATCTTTCTAATTATTTTTCATTGCTGAGACAGAAGCAGTTTGAATCTCAACATTTCCGTCACAGATTTTGCACTTCACGTATTTAGAAATTGCTGCAAACAGTGTAATAAACTTCAAAATTCGATATCCAACAGATGAATCGCGCAGCCACTAAGATTTCCTCTTACATTTTGAATTTTTTCGCAGAGGCAATAAAACTACTTTCATCGGTTTCAGCTGTTTTTTGATTAAAAACATTTCTTCACTTCTTTGGTCTCGACTTTTCCATTTTTAAGATGCCCTTATTTCTCTGCTGCACTTCATTTTCACGAAAAGAACACAGGAGAAAGTATAAACGAACTCACAAGTTTACCTGTTTAGATGGACTAATACTCTTCAATATTTGCCAGTTTGGGAACAGAAAAAGGTGAATTTACCTCGCAGGTATAAATATTGGGTTGATAAAAAAGTGTTGTCGCAAAAATTTAAAAAATGTTTTTTACGTATTGACGTAATATGACATCGAGCTATGTCCAGAATATTCTAGAATGTTTTCTACTCTTCTGCGTGACAGGGTATAAAAAGACGAGCGCGCGTTCTAGTGGACAGAAATGGCTTCGATCTCGCAGGAGCAACTTCGAGCGATCATATTTTACGAGTGGCGGCGCGGCACGAACGCGAGCACAACTGCTAAAAATATACAGGATGCATTCAGCGAGAACGTAGTTTCTCATCGGACAGTCCAGCGTTGGTTCAATCGTTTTTAATCTGGAGACACAAGCCGTGAAGATAAGGAACGTTCCGGACGACCGTCGACCATCGATTGGCTGCACCCAACCGTCAATAGTAAATCACTTATACAACTTGGGATACAGGAAGGTTCCAGCTCAATGGATATCACATCGTCTCACCGACGACAATAAGAACTGCCGCGTGACCATCTGCCAGTCTCTCCTGCTTCGCCATCATCGCAAGGAGTTTTTGGAAGATCTTGTGACGGGAGCTGAAAGCTGGGTCTTGTATGATAGAAGAACGCGTCTAGCCTACTGGCTTCCTATCGGAGAAAAACCGCCACACCAACCGAAATCTGATCGTCACTCACAAAAGATTTTGTTGTGCTGTTTCTGGGGCGCAAAGGGAATGCTGTTTCAAAATGTTCTCCCTGTAGGCAAGACGATCTCCTCTACACGATACATCGAGAATCTCCAGGAACTGGCAAAAGCTATAAGAGAAAAAGGGCCAAGACGCGCGACTGTGCACCTTCTCCACGAACACGCGAGACCCTATGTCACAAAGGAAACCCACAAAACAATCACTGAGCTTCAGTGGAATACCGTTCCTCATCCAACATACTCTCCCGACATCGCGCCATCTGACTACCATTTGTTCAGACATTTGAAGGCATATTTGAGGAACAAAACTTTCAAAAACGTCGACGATCTCAGAAGGGATGTTTCAAATTTCTTTGAGTCCCAGCCGCCGCAGTTTTGGGCAAAGGGAATAAATGAGTTGCCAACTAGATGGTCGAGTGTCATAGAAACCGATGGCGAATATATGGTTATAGATCTCTAGTGAGCATGCAAAATAAAAGTTCGGGTGATTTTTCTACCCGTAATTTCTCAAAAACGAATTTGGGCTTTCGGAAGAATAAAATTCAGCGGTTGCAACGATGCAAATTTCAATATCGTTGAACCTAAATCTTTTCGCCGATTTTTCCAGAGTCCAAGCTTAATGTATCCTGTATCACAGTCTAGTTTGGTAAATATTTCGGAGACCTATGTTTAGGTATAACGACAGTAGAATTTAAGGAAATAGATCAAACTGAGTATCCTAATAAGAGGAAAACTTACAGGGTGAGCAGGTTCTTTTTCTGAGAGCATACACTGTTTCAAAATACAAAAGATTCCACTTACTTTTGCAAAATTCAATGCGAATATGCCCTCCATACGTACAATGATGTGTCATCCTTGTTTTCTATTCCCGTGCAAAATATGTATTTTTATATCTTCATTTCTAAGGTCGACTATCAGTGCAGAGCTCGGAAAAAAACGAATTTCGACCATTTTTTATAGATACCTAGTATTATAGATAAAATGAAAGTGCCGTTCAGTGGCCTTTATTCTACATATCTTCAAATAATCAAATAATCATTTTTTGGAACCCTATAACATTATTTTACGTCAAAGTACGCAGGCGATGGCTGATAAGTTGAACCGAAACAAACATAAAACAAGTTCATACTAATATTTCCGTCAATTATTTGTACCGAAAACAATTTTTTTCCACACAGGTACCATTTAATCTAAACTTGTAATATTCGATTTCCTTACGTACTTCGAAGGCGAATCTTATCTAGAATTCAAATTATTTTATATTTTTGTGCCAGGTAACAAATTTGGGGAGCACTCTTGCAGAATACTATCAGACGACTGTAATTTGCTTCATTCACCGTCAACGCGGGCATTTTGTTAAAAAATCTTGCGAAAGACTTTGGAAAGATACTTCAAGGTACGTAAAACAAGCGCCGCCGATCAGAATTTTCATTATATCAATTGGATGTCCATATGGAGTTTTCGAAATTCATCTTCTTTACAGGCTCTAGACTCATAGTCTCCCTTAAGCTAGTTACATGGAGATCATCTTTCCAAAAATTCAAACTACAAAATCAGATCTCCCAATATTTCCACTTTCTGCCCAAACCTTCTCACGTGTTTCCCGTCATGGTTAGGCCGGATATGACGATTATAACTATTCTTATATAGCTTTAAAAAAACTACTATCGTAAATGACACCATAAAAAAAATCACCCTTTGGAACTTTAAATCCGAGCGATTGACATGCGGTCATCAAATTGCGCGTTCAATTCGTAAACTCGTCGTTTGGGCACCGATTAAAGGCTTCAGTTTTCAAAATCGGAAGGATTATAATGTAGAAATAATGGAAAATTGGATGCCGCGGATTCGTTTATGATCAGCTCAAGAGATGGCGATGTGGCGGGGAGGGAACGGCAGGATAGATGGAAATTTATCGTTTAGCTGAGGATAGTACGAGTGGCGCAGGAAATCGCAATTGCATCATCGTGGATCAGCCCACTTCCGTCATTTCTGTCTATTGTAAGCGCAGACCGGCAATAGGATAGCTAAATGAACGATTAATTCATTCGTGGGAAATGGGAAATCGAATTCGTTGATCGGTACGGCCAATCTATGCGCTTTGTGGACCGGAGTTCTCCTAACATACATACATACATACAAATAAATATATATACACATATATATATATATACAAAATAATATTCCCTAACGTTGATTAATCGCCTTTATGTGTACATGGTCACATCTATTCGACGCTTTATAATGACTAGTGCGCGCGCGTGTAGGTGTGTGTGTGTGTGTGTGTGTGTGTGTGTGTGTGCACAGCGTGAGGCACTAACTGTTGCCACCTTGAATATCTCTGTAATTATCGACGTCACAAAAAAATGTTTGAAACAAAAGTTGTACTGTACGAAAGGGGTCATCAAATGCGACCATTTTTTTTATCTCAGTGGAGGCGCTGTCGCACAGTAAAGGTGACTTCCACTTTTTTAAATGGGACGGTACATTTTTTTTCCAACTATCTTGTAGAGCATCGAAAACTGCATAAAAAACATTTAGAGGTCCAAGTCGTTCAAGGTTATTTAAGATCAAAAAGTGTCATGAACTTTATTTTTATGTGAAATCACCTTTATTCACAGCAGATGTTCAAAGTGATTGCCATTGGAATCAATGCAGTATTGCAATCTCCTCATCACGGATTGTGTAGAATTTCTTATCACTTTGGCACTTATCGAATCACAGGCTCGAAGAATTCTTTCCCGCATATCATCCGGCGTAGTTAGATGTTCTTTATAAACAAGATCTTTCACGTATCCATACAAGAAAAGGTCCAGAGGCGTCAAGTCTGGCGAGCGAGCGCTTTTGTCGGTTACTTTCCCGTCGGGTTAAGGATCCAGTTGTCCTCAGTCCAGTGTACAAAATTTGAAATGTTCGGCGTGTAGGATGAGAACGTTCAGGAAATCTTTCAGCGTATAAGTCTCTAGCTCTCACTGCATTTTCCTGACATTCTCCGTAAATTAGAAGCATATCAGTTTGCTGTTCAAAAGAATACATCATTTACATTCGCTTGATTCATTAATACTAGTCTCACCATTCTTACTATCGTTATCTTGGGTTTGTTTGGGCGAAACATTGTACAATGTTCCGTGTACATTGTAGGTTTGGTGCCGTTGTTTACATACAAGATAATGACAAGACTTCAGCGATAAGTGCCGAAGTGATAAGAAATTCGTGATGAGGAGATTGCAATACTGCATTGAATCCAATGGCAATCACTTTGAACATCTACTGTGAATAAAGGTAATTTCACATAAAAATAAAGTTCATGTCACTTTTTGATCTTAAATGACCTTGAACGACTTTGATCCCTAAATGTTTTTTATGCAGTTTACGATGCTCTGCAAGATAGTTGAAAAAAAATGTATCGTCCCTTTTAAAAAAGTGGAGGTGACCTGTACTGTGCGACAGCCCCTCAATTGGATAAAAAAAAACATTGTCGCATTTGATGACCCCTTTCGTACGGTACAACTTCTGTTTTAAACATTTTTTTGTGGCGTCGGTAATTACAAAGATTTTCAAGGTGGCAACAGTTAGTGCCTCACCCTGTATATGTATGTACTGTTTTTATGTAAAAAGGTGTTGTTTATGATCTCGTCCCAAAAAACCCACGTTTCGATTATCCGAACTATTCTTGCTCTTTTGATTTCCGGAACAACATATTTGTTATACCGGAACGGGATGGTATATTCACTATTCCATTTAAAAATCCAAGGGTAACCCTCAAATGACCTTGATACTTGGACTATGGGAAAATTCAAAGACACCATCCTGTGCCCCCCCCCCCCCCGAAACCATGAAACTTATGGATCGAACATTTTTTCGGATCTCGCTTCGTTTGGGAGAAAATTGCCCGGGTCACTATAAATGGCCCACCCTGTATATACATGGTGGGGTGAAAAGTGAAGTCAAAAGGAAAATCTAGATGTCTCGTATCAATATATATCGGAATCATTTCCATTTATGTTCTACGGTCCTTCTAGTGTCGAAAAAAGTTTTGGATTATCGGTATGCAATGCACTGTTCAGCAAAAGATTGAAAAATAGGTTTGAGAGGATCAGTCATTAAGGTTTAGGTGATGAATAAATACGTATACTAGCCTAAATGACTCCCAATACCTTTCAAGAACTTTGACGAGAAAAATACATGCAAAAAAAGAGAAAAAAATAAACACTTATGCTGCCGGAAATCAAAAAACAAATAAAAATATTTTTTTTCAAAAACAATAAAAGATCGTAAGACCGACATGGGGGTGATTCGGATAGGAATTGATATGTGCATGCTAGGATTCTGTCTGGGTCCCTTGAATTTTTCACCCTCTGTGTGCGCCTCCTATCGTACGCTTCTTCATCCCCTTGGGCAATTCGAGGAGACGGAAAGAAATGGCAGCCTGACTAAACACAAAACTTTTCGTACGGAACGATATTTTCCCACACGCCCTTTCTCTCTGTCTGGCTTTCCTGTATAGTCGATAAATTGTAGCACATACACACATACACACGCCCACGCACATAGCTTCATCCACCAGAGTGCCTAATATCCTTCTTTTCCGCGACTCTCAACGCCTCTGTAATGGTCGGGCTAACATTTTTCGCTGCCCGAATATAGCAAGGCAGAAGCGCAACCCCACCTTTCCTCAACCTGACGAAATAATCGATTTTCGCGTTATGCTCCCGCCGCGCTAAAGTAAATATAGTGTTGAGAAATTGCACGAGAAATCCGGATATTCGTCTTGCATATTTCGCGGGACTTATACACACGTCGACGCGAAGTGGCTTAAATACTGTCCTCATTTCTCCATATACCTCTCCTCTTTCGCTGTCTCTGTCTCTGTGTCTGTCTCTCTCTCTCACTCTCATCCTCACCCTCACCCTCACCTTCACCCTCACCGTCACCCTCACTCTCTCTCTCTCTCTCTCTGTCTCTCTTTCTCACTAACTCACTAACTCACTAACTTACTAACTTACTAACTCACTAACTCGCTAACTCACTAACTCACTAACTCACTAACTCACTAACTCACTAACCCACTAACTCACTAACTCACTAACTCACTAATTCACTCACTCATTCACTCACTCACTCACTCACTCACTCACTCACTCACTCACTCACTCACTCACTCACTCACTCACTCACTCACTCACTCACTCACTCACTCACTCACTCACTCACTCACTCATCCACTCACTCACTTACTCTCTCTCTCTCTCTCTCTCTCTCTCGCGAAAAAAAAATTTTCTTCATAAAAAAAATGTTGAAAATTTTTTTTGATAAAAAAATCAATGTCGATTTTTTTTAAATGTTTACATTCTTTTCAAATCAACATTGTACCGCCAGCATTAGAATTACCCAAAGCGTACGTAGAATTACCCAAAGCGTACGTAGAATTACCCAAAGCGTACCTCTACGTGGTATACATCGATATCTCAGGAACATTAGTTCCAGAGATATCAATGACTGAAGGCAAAAGGACGTTTTTTTATTCAAAGGCCGATATTTCAGCGAAAAATGGTCGTACGGAGATTAAAAAAAAGCAAATTAAAGTGAATTGAATGGGCTCAATGACCTTGATATTGGTTAAGTCAGAAGAAAATCTCCGAAACCCGTGCAGAACATTGAAAAACCTAAAAATTTGCCCAATTTCTTTTGTCGCGATATTTCTTCCGACCGCGCAATCAGTGACTCTTAAAAAAAAAATCATTGTCAGGACTGAAAACTGGCTCCCTCATCATTGTCAGAACTGAAAACTAAGATCCCATTAAGGACTAGATTTATTATTGAACTAATGATTATTTTGTGGTATTTTGATTTCAGATGATCCAGTAAAATTTTATGATGGTCACAGCAAAGCACTACATGCCGAAGGCGGTCCGACAAAGGTGGCGATATCTTTGTCAATAATTAATATTTTTCTTTGAAAATGTGTACAAGTCAAGTTGAAATATAACATAAAAAGTTTGTATAACACTTTTGCCAAACAGACTTCATTAATTAAAAAAAAAAAATATTAAAAATTCTCGTTTTTTCACGCTTCTGACTGCATCTCACTCCTTCAACGCGCGTTTTGAACTTGGGTACCCAAGATGACAGAAAATATTAGCAGGCGATACACGAAACGTCAAATTGGCCGCGCCAGCGAGACAGATGCCTAGCTACCTTGCACGCTGCTTGCTACGTGTCTCGCGCTCAGACTCGGCGGTCGAGTGGCGTCGTCGGTAAGGGTAGACTGCAGCCCTACAACATTCATTCAAACGCCGAAATTCTAATTGCTCTCGTTTAAAAACTATTTGACGGAAAAAACGCCTTGATCGGTTTACTTGAGGTACCCCCCTGAACCCGCCAGCACGGCCGTACATACTGGTCTTAGCGCCACCACTAGTTGTCGCTGCGGTTTTGAAACTCGGACATACATAACCTCAATACGGCGAACAACGGAGTGAGCGGTTGAAAACGTGTGTTGCTGAGTCGCTGATTACTGTTTTTTTCTGCGTTTTGGGCACAGTACGTTTTCGATAAATTGAAAACATATTCATTTAAAATAGTGAAGCGGTGCGCCGTAAGGAATTGTCAATCCGGCATCAAAACTGCAGCGAAGTGCTCGATGTTTCACGTACCAAAAGACACAGTGATGTGAAAAAAGTGGGAAGAGGTTATTCCGGGAATTGTTAAGCTGAAACGGACAGACGTTGTGTGTGAAAAACATTTCGATCACAACAACATTTTTTCGAGAATGGGTCAAGCTCGATGCAAATGGGCAGATAATTGCACAGGTGAGTTATCAGAAGAAAATTCGCATGTGGATTCAAGAGTTCTTACGCCATTTTTTTTGTGTAGGCCACATACAGTCGTCCGAGACTGAAAGACCTTTTTTGCTCTTGCAGTTTTTGCATTTGTATTTTTATTAAATTGCATAAAAAACACGGGCATGAGGGATAGAAGAAAAATAATTGAGACAAATAGCTTTCAAATTTGCTTATCATCAGCGGCTTTTCTTATATCGTGGCATAAGCATAGTAATGCAGTCTGCATGCCGTAAGCCGTCCTATAACCAGACGGTCTGTCATCGAGTATTTTATGTTGTCGTAAGTAAACGGTAATTTGATTGTGGAAAATTTTCTCGAAGATTTTTGATATCTGGCACAGGTTAGGGATGGGTGTGGTGTCTAGGGAAGAAGACGGCGGGTTGGATTTTAGCAACGGTCGCACGTACACTTGCTTCCAAGATGTTGGGAGGTGCACATTACGTAAGCTTAAGTTGAATAGATATGCAACGTGGGGGCCTAGGCAGGTGGAAGCCGTGACAATGGCGAATTTGGATATACCGTCTGATGCAGATGAGCGCGAGGATGGTTGCCGTGCAATGATGGAGCCTAATTTTTCGTTCGTGACGTCAGAGAAGTTGAAGGTTGAAGTCGGAGCTGTAACATCTCTGTTTGCACGACAAGTAACCGAACAGTGAGGATGTGAATTGGGTGTAGAGTTCGATAAGGACGCAAACTCCCATTAAGTTCATTTGCCGAGAAGAAATTGAGGGGAGACACTGTTGATGGTTTTGTTAGACCCATGCTAGCTAATTCCTTCCACAATTTTGAGGGATCATTGATGCTCGCCAATCTACGCAGTTCGTATTCGTTCATGGCGGTGCGTAAATCTGCAAGTAGTCTGTTTCGATATTGCTTGTGAAAAGCAAATCCAAGAAGACTTCCTGAAATTTTAGCACGTTTATACACCTTGTTTCTGATGCTTAATCGCCGCTTGAAACTCGACGTTGACAAGGGTGAAGCAGGCTTATCAACTCGGAAATTTTGGCACGGTCTGTGTGTATCTAGTGCATTTCGTAAAATGCCACTCAGAGTACTGAAATAAATATCAACCATGTCGGTCAAGCAGGATTGTACTGGCTGGATGGAACATTTGGCTTCCAGCTCAGCTGCGATGCTGGTCGAAAAAACTTCAGTGTTGAAACGCTTAATATTCCTACCTGTTATGAAGCGCCCACTATGTTTTTTGGCTTTAAAATCATAAGGGTGCTGTAGACTTAGAAAAGTGAAGAAAGGTCACGATCGAGGTCACCACTAGACGCGTCTCGTTGAAATTGATAACTTTGGTCTTAGCGATAGAATTTAAGAAGCTTCTATTCTTGTCCGAGGTATCCGTACTGTGTTTAAGTTTTATTAACCCTGCAGTGACCTTCAAGGTCAACGAGGACCGGTGACTTAAGTGAATATCTGTACGTAAAATTTTCCGCCCTATCGACTGCCGATGTCAAAAAAGGGGGTTCCCATTCGAAAAACAAAAGTTGACCTTGAAATAACCTTGAAGGACATCGCCAAGGTCAAAATGAAGGTCACCATTGAATTCCTTGAGAAAAGTTACTTCAAGAACGACCTTAACATCTTGGGAAATTGTCTTACCTGCGGATATATTCAGCCGTCCCGTTACTTTTGTGACACCTTGTATATATACATATATACATATCAGATATTGTGTAATTATATATGAAAAATTGGAAAGAAAATAACAAGGAAAACAAAAGGTGAACGTATCCTTCAGCTTGGCCCTTGTGTTGCATTTTCTGTAAACATTTTCAACGAGAGTAGACATTTTTACAATTTTTTTCGCCGATCCTGTTTGGGGCCGTTCCCACGGGATAAAGCAAAATTCCATCGGCACAAGAACATGGGCTCGCGGGGTGAATGATGAAAAACCGAGGGTAAATCGCATATATGTGCGATGTATACGCGAAACATACGACATGCACACTCCTGTGTATATATATGTATATAATATATGGAGGCGTCCTGTATCGTTTGGGGACCATATCATCCCTTTTCGCATGCCTGATTGAACCAACCCGCCCCCCTCGCCCATGTGCGGCAATTCCACCCGTTTAATGGCCTGTCGGTTTCACGCTCGGATTCACACTAGACGCTCTCTCTCTCTCTCTCTCTCTCTCTCTCTCTCTCTATATATATATATATATATATATATATATATATATATATATATATATATATATATATATATATATACATATAAGCGCCACCTCGTGAATCAGGTTGCCCTCGAGCAAATCTCCACGTGCATACCGGTAGGGTCGGCGGGAGGACGAACGCGGAAGGGAGGGAAGGGTTAGTCAGAGGCATACATCACACCCCCAAAACACGGGTGCCATCGAATCTGACCGATTAAATTTCGCATCGACCAAAAGCTTCACAGTCACCCGCCTATAATTCCTGTGTATATATATATATATATATTTGATGGTGTTGCAGAAAAAATCAATAGTTTTTTTTATCGCATTACGCCCAGCCGTCAGAATATTCATCTTGGTCAAGGAGAGCGATCTCTCCGTTCACACGTTATTCGGACAATCCGCGTTATATTAGGTATAAGTTGCCCTGTTTTGGGCCTAACCTTGCGGGAAATTGCTGAGGATGTTTATATCCAAAAATAAGACTAGCGTGATGTATTTAAAAACAAAAACAACGGTTCCGAGTTGAGATTCGAAGACAGCGAAATTCTTGGATTTCGAATCGTTATTGCTTATCATACGATCAAATTAATGCCGGCCTGAAAAAAAGCCATGTTGTGTACTTTCGGAGTCATTGGTTATTGGACGCTTATTTGGAGATACATCCGAGAACGAGGAAATTGGAAGGTATCCCCACCTTTTTCTTTACGTATGGGAGAAATATTCATGGTTACTTACTCGTGTGATTCCAACAACACAAACTGGCTTGAACTTTATTGGTCCTGCTGCGTGGAACCGTGTAAGAAATTCTGGTGGCCAGGTAATTGAAAATACAGTTTTTATTTTTTGACCACTCTTTCTTTATTTTACTTTTTTTCACAATTTTTCTGAACTCTTATTATATTATATTATCAACTGTTACTACAGCTGCGACTATGATACTGGCTTTAACGGATGTTAAACGAAAGGAAAAAAATGCTACTCGCTTCGATGGATGAAGAAAAAAATTCTCACGCTTCGAGGGGCCGAAAACGACTCTGCGAAAAATATTCTTCTTTCGCGACGTAAGAATTAGGCGATACTGCGTTTGTAAGGGAAGGGGCACCTGGAAGGGTGCACCTGGAAAGTACATTTTCTGGGGATGCGTTTCTCGAGGATTGGAGAATGAAGTAAGCGGGGAAGTAACTTGTGAGATTTTGATTGGATGACGGCTACGGTAATCGCAATCGACGATGGCATTTCTGAGAATCGGGTTTTCGTTCTCTTTCTTAAATGTTAGGAAAAATACTAAGAGGGGAAAAAGGAGGCCGTGTTCGCGGCGAAGTGCACATATTTCGTGCCATGTCGATTTTACGACCAGGTCGACTTCCTGGATCAAGCCTTTTATTCTCGCGGGCACACGGAGAATTTGGATATTTTGTTTATCACGCGCCGACGTATTTCTGCTATCGTTCCCAATCACCATGTAGTTTCATTTTTATGACTAAATAAATCTTAAAGTAAGAAAAATAGGCTAATACTTTTGGATGAGAGACTGCACGTGGTCTTTCCACATAATATGCCGATACTGCGACTCATATCTATTGTTCTCAAAACCTTGATCCATTGCACTGGTTATCCTTCACAAAATTTTCGCCATATTATTTCAAAGTATTTACCCTATAACTTTATACATAAAAATAATGTTATGCAAATCCAATGTTTATATAAAATATAACAGTATGCTAAAATTATAAATTGTTTTTATTTCAACTCAATTTCTAATATGATCGACTAACTAGACTTTCGGGATCTACAATACCTTTACTATTTCCTTTCAATAGAAAAGGGAACCACAGACCGTGAGGCATATTTCATTGCCGTCACCTTGTGTGCGTTTCCCCTTGCACGCTCTGTTATTTCTTTCAAGCTAGCATACGTCATTCGATGCCGCTCTAAATTTCGTCGGGGGCCATACGCTCGATGACAGACGCCGGTCGTATCGGCTCGGGCGTCTCCGTACACCGGCCATACCGGCCAAAAAGATAGTCTCATCTAGCGATGATTTCATCTATTTCGACATATCGCCTTCCCAGAGGAGATTGCGATTCGGCGTTTTTCCTGCTGAATCGAGCGGAATATCGGGCTTGTGAAAAATCGGGCCCGATACCGACGCATGGGGTCTTTGAACTTCATGCGTCAGCAATCTGAAAATTCCTGACTTTTCAGGGCACAACAATTGATTGCAATTTAAGAGGACATAACTCAGTCATTGAGCGGCAAAAAACGATTGCAAAAACTTTTAAAAATTCTATCGTAAAAAAACGATAAAATCGTATAACATATGCTTTTATGGGAGGTTTAATTGTCGATTTACGATTCAAAAGACATAATTTATTTAATACATATTTCTTCTGGGTTTTATCGGCGCTACTCATTTTATTCATTAAATGAGTATAATATTTTTATCATTAATTGCTTAGGACGTGAAAATGGTACATACCATTTATTGGAAAAAAATCTGAATAAAACATTCCTGCACTTGGTCTGCCGTCACTACATCGCCGAAATTATTCTTAGAAATGTGGTAGAAACATATTGGAAAGGGACATCCGGCTCAAATGTAGCTATTTTTCAGCACTTTCAAAGAGAGTGGGATAATTTTGACAAAACTCAGTAGAAGATGGGAATGGATGATCAAACCGTGGCTGATATACTGAGAGAGACAGGAGAAAATAGTCTTGAATTCATTTTTGAGCAATTTCAGGTAATAATAATAATAATATCGGCTATTTATTTACTAAACTATATTTTTATCTATAATCACAATTTATAGTTGTGTAACTCGTGCCAATGCCGTGTTCCTTTTTTTATAGATCTCTCATCCCCGGAATGATTATCGAGAATTCTTAGAATTGTCATGCATCTTGTTGGGTTCGAAACCACCTTAAGATATCAAGTTCAAAAAACTTGGTCCCAATCATCATGCTAGATGGCTCGCGAAGGCCATTTATTGCTTAAAAATATTTCTTTTCAGAGATCAATTTTTTCAAAAGTCGAAAAATTCTCGTGATGTCGAAAGTTTGCGTCACATATGAATTTTCATCGTTAATTTCTATATAAAAATATGGTTTTCTGCCCCTGATGGGATTAAAGCTCCTAACCACGATTTTCAATTAATGCAAAATTTAATCAAGTTCTAAGCGATTAATTCTGATGTCTCGGCAGCAGCTCTCAAAAAAATCAAGAGGCATCTATGGTATCTAAATGAAGAGCTGGCAGCATTGGCTTTTTTCGATTCAATGGTTCCTATAGATGTAAAACGAAAGATGTGTAATAGCCTTAACGACATGTGAGAGTACATCGAAAAATCGAAAGCCCATTTCCCTGAGTGATAGCGAGTGCCAAACACTGCTTGAAATTGACATCAGTCAATGAACAATCAGTTGATGATATTTATGACGATGTAGAACACGTAGAATACTTCTTTGGCTTACGCCAGATTCCGTCGCAATTCGACGAGAACTCGCACAAGGGTCTCGATGAACGGTGGCAAGAACACCAATTTCCGTTTCTTCGGTAGTAACTTACTTTTGTCGGTTACTTTTCCGACGGGTTAAGGATCCAGTTGTCCGCAGTTTAGTGCACAAAATTTGAAATGTACGGCGTGTAGGATGAGAACGTTCAGGAAATCTTTCAGCGTGTAAGTCTCTAGCTCTCACTACATTTTTCTGACATTCTTCGTAAATTAGAAGCATATCAGTTTGCTCTTCAAAAGAATGCATCATTTACATTCGCTTGATTCATTAATACTAGTCTCACCATTCTTACTATCGTTATTTTGGGTTTGTTTGGGCGAAACATTGTACAATGTTCCGTGTACATTGTAGGTTTGGTGCTGTTGTTTACATACAAGACAATGGCAAGACTTCGGCGATAAGTGCTGAGGTGATAAGAAATTGGTGATGAGGAGATTGCAATACTGCATTTATTCCAATCGCAATCACTTTGAACATCTACTGTGAATAAAGGTAATTTCACATAAAAATGAAGTTTATGTCACTTTTTGATCTTAAATGACCTTGAACGACTTTGACCCCTAAATGTTTCTTATGCAGTTTCCGATGCTCTACAAGATAGTTAAAAAAAATGTACCGTCCCATTTAAAACAGTGGAGGTGACCTTTACTGTGCGACAGCACCTCCACTGAGATAAAAAAAAATGGTCGCATTCGATGACCCCTTTCGTACGGTACAACTTTTGTTTCAAACATTTTTTTGTGACGTCGATAATTACAGAGATATTCAAGGTGGCAACAGTTAGTGCCTCACCCTGTATACAGGGTGAGGCACTAACTGTATTTACATAAATACAGGCACATAAAGTGTTACAGAGCAATAGCACTCAAACTATTGATCATATGCAAAAACGGTTCAGACAAAAGTTGCAGTGGTCGAGAAGGCGGTCATACTGGACCACCCAATTTTTTTTATCAGTGGAGGCGCTGAAGCTAGGTCAAGGTTAACTCCACTTTTTTAAGTAGAACCATGTATTGTTTTTTGATGACATTATTACCGATTTGAAGACGAATTCAGCGACCCACAACACAAGGTCTATGTGTGAAACTTTTGTCTGAAACATTTTTGGATATGATCAATAGTTTGAGTGCTATTCCTCTGTAACACTTTATGCGCCTCACCCTGTATATATATATATATATATATATATGTATATATATAAGTCTACATACATGCATAACGAGTAACAGTATATAGAAAGGAAGGCCTTTGG
>OX632367.1:2268176-2338521 GCA_951751655.1 Ophion costatus | reverse complement strand
TTCGTTTATAAATATCGAACGCTCAGAATTATTCTTTGCACATCGAAATGGATAATCCGAAAGTGTACGCGGGGAAAAAGGCAACAAAACGGAGCTATGTGACGAGGAGTCGAACGAAACTTTCGAATCGAAAACCTCCGAACCGTTATAGATCCGAAAAAAGTTCTGCAGAGTATGTGAGCACGTCGGCGAAAAAGTTAAAATCGTTGGACGGTTTAGAGGTCGGTGTTACTAACGATTTCGGTTATCGTATAGTACACCTCGTCAATGCATTGAACATTATATCGACGTTAGTGAAGTGCAAAGTGTGTGATCGCGATATAAAGTTTACTGAAAAAATTTTGCGCGGACTCGGATTCAAAATTGAGGTCGATTGCGGCCATTGTGAAAAAGTGCAAATTAATTTGTGTCCTATGATTGACAATGCATACGAAATAAATCGTCGGATCGTATTCAGTATGCGTCTTCTTGGCGTCGGTTTGAATGGCCTGATGAAGTTTTGTGCATTTATGGACCTACCGCGCCCCATATTTCGGTCTTTCTACGATCGAATCTTAAATTCGATTTCGATTGCCACTAAAGCTGTGAGCACAGTGAGCAAACAAAAGGCTGCACTTGAGGAGGAGACAATTTCTTTGGAAAATGGGGTGGAGGACGGAATTATCGTTTCAGGCGACGGATCGTGGCGTAAGCGCGGTTTCAGCTCGCTTTTCGGCATAACATCGCTAATCGGCTGGTACACTAAAAAAGTGATCGACGTTATGGTGAAATCGAAATATTGCAAAGCTTGCGAGCATTGGAAAAAAAAGAAAGCACCGCGGAGTACTGGGAATGGAAAAGTACCCACGACGATGAGAACCAGGCGAACCATATAGCGGCTCCTCCAGAAAAATCGAAGTCGACTCAGCTGTCGAAATGTTTCAACGGTCTGAAGAGCTCTATGGCATAAAATATAAATATTATATTGGTGACGGCGATTCTAAAACGTTTCTGGGCATATCGAATAGCGATCCATACGACGGTTTCGTGATAAAAAAAAGAGTGCATCGATCATGTCCAAAAACGTATGGGGACGCGCCTCCGCGAAATCGTGAAAAAACAAAAAGGATTGTCTGGCAGAGGAAAGCTCACCGGAAATCGACGCTCCAATTTGTAAAAATTAGACCGATTAACTTATCCTATGCACCTGAAAAAAATCGGCTACTTTTCGGGCGGTCATGCTGTGATGATCCCTTAAATTCGATGCATACAATCAAATCAATAAACCCAGCCAAAACACTCATTTTGTCCGATCGAAATCACGCAGGCGATTCTCGATGGAGCTATATCTCAAGGGAACATTTAATTTCTGAATGCTGGAATCCCTCAGACGAAATCGCAACGAGATATACTGTTGATCCCAGGCTGGGTAAAGGATTGAAAAATAATCGGGATGACGGATAAAAGTCCGTGGAGTGTGTGGAAGAAGAGAAAGAAGAGAAAGAGAGGAAGAATAGAAAAAGTGGAAGAGAGACAAAGAGAAAAAGGAGAAGAGGGAGAGAGTGAAAGAAAGGAAGGACACAGAGGGCTAGGATAAACGTTGAAGCGCTTACAACATGGAGTTTCTTAACAACCCCTGCCCCACATCGCTCGGGAGGGAGTAGAGTCGGCGACTGCCGACACGGACATAAAGGGAAGATGGATCGAAATTTCCGTCGTGCCAACGTGACAAATGGTAGAGTCCCAAGGGTGGAGAGGTTGCTTCAAATCGAATCCTATCTCTCTCCCTCTTTTTCTCTCACTCTCTCTTTTACTCTTTCTCTTTCACTTGATGTAGACCCTTGCGGGAAAGCCCAGCAAATTTTCATAATAAAAAGAAGCAAAAACAAAAAGATTCGTGGACACCCGAACCTCCATTGTACCCTCCTATATTTTGATGTATATCGCGCGCGCCAAAGACGCGACACTCCTCTATGCTCGCTTTATATTTCCTTCTACTTTCCCTACTCTCGCGCCCTCCGCGGTCAGAACTATTTCGGGCGCACAAAGATTTCTTCCTCACTTCGACCCTGGAAAAGTTTGGCATTTCAGAATTCTGATTACTTTCCCGTGTTCTTTTCTTATCACGCTTTCAGGCTCTCCCTCCCTCCCTACTTCCCTCGAATTTCATTATATTTTCGAACTACTGTTATCTTTTATTAATTTTTCATTTTACTCTGCACTTTTTCCGATTACCTAACGTTACGACCAAGACATTATAAAACCAACCTGACCTGGCCAAATATTTTCTTCTGTCGCTCGAACCCTTGCATCAGTAGATGTGTTTCATGCGAGAATATTCCGCCATACCTATTAATGTCCGATTAATGTCAGCATATTTGTATAAAAACGTATTTTCGAGGACTTCTGCGTCAAGAGAATCGTAGATTTTTATATATTTTTTCAAGAACTCTCCTTTTAAACCCGCTGGATATTCTGATAACCAATATTATACAGACTTAACAGATCTAACCTGCAAATGCATTTTAAATGAAATACGAAACATTGTTTTAGTTTGTGTCTAAAAAATCCATTTGGCGCATACGAATTAGCTTATGGTGATGTCCCTTGTCTATTGCTTCATGCAGAAAAAGCAGTCCTGTGATTGGGTTTCCAATTTTTGCACTATATAACCTAGCCTAAAAACCGGACGATACTTTTCCAAGAAGTGAAAATTCAACTTTTCGTCGGTAGACGTTGCCGAAACATTTAGCCGAAGTGGTTCGAAAAAATATAATTGTTATAGATAGATACATGGTTTTGCTGTTGGACTTATAGTTTTGTGTAAACTCAGGTCCTTGGCGAACAAATGATTTTTTCTTCGTTGAGAAAATGGTACAAGTACTTTTATCTTCAAAAAAAACTCACGAAAACTGTTGTTTGTTTTTTAAAATTATGCGTGCCTTCAATTAT
Source organism: Ophion costatus (assembly GCA_951751655.1). Classification (NCBI taxonomy): domain Eukaryota; kingdom Metazoa; phylum Arthropoda; class Insecta; order Hymenoptera; family Ichneumonidae; genus Ophion; species Ophion costatus. The sequence goes on along the minus strand of OX632367.1, from coordinate 2,335,590 downwards.
GAGCATGTTTCCATCACACATATTTTTTCATTGAAAATAAAAATTCATGTATTTACGGATTCAAATTTATTTTCCCCACCAACGTACACACACACAGGCATATATATAAGAAGTAGATATACGACGGGAATGAATATTGTGCATCGCGATGTTCAGAGTGGCCCGAGCATGTTTGCCGCCCTCTGGGACGTCCTGCGGTTCCTTGACTTACCGACCAGTATTTGCCGCGTCCCTCAACTACCACGACTAGACATTGCGACCGTATCTTCTTCTAACTCTCTCTCACTCTCACTCTCTTCCACACCAACTCTACCTCTCTGTATCTGACCGTGTCGCTTTGGTTTTCGAGATACCGAAAGTAGGGCGAGGGGGAGTAGGAGAGACAGAAAGTAGCGGGAGGGAGGGAGAGAGAGAGAGAGAGAGTGTGTGTTACATGCTAGCGAATGTGCAGGAGGAGTCTTCTCTCGGTTATTCTCAATATCCTCATTTGCCGTCATGACGTTATTAAATGTATGAATCTAAGAATAAGACGCATAATAGCATAAAAAGGAACGTGCGTAAGTTCCGCACGCAGATTTAAACGACAGCAATATATGCACGATAGCAGCACCGTCAGCCATCGAATTTTCCCATCACCTTGGATTTCAGACGCTATGCAGAGCCTCACCGCAGTAAATCTTATAAGTATCGACGATAGATTGTTTAAACATAACATACACTAGATGGCTCTGACGAATTTATAACTCTGACTGAAAAATGAGACATCCGGTCTCGCAGCGTCGTCCGATGTATAAACTTCTCGATATGAGAAGTCACCATAGCCCTAAATCTACCTAACACAAACCATGGGTATGCTTAGGTGCCAGATATCGAGCCCCATATCCCATGCGCTTTTTCGTTGAAATACGGGACAAAGGTCGCCTACTCTTCATATGGGACAAAGGTCCCCTTCTCTTTATACGCATAATAATTGGAACCGATACTCTGGGATTAGGTCACGCGTGTGCCTAACGAATCTGTAACTTATCTGCACACCACACCGCGACCAATCACGTCAACTAACCGATATATTCACGACCAACGGACACTAGCCAAGTTCTTCTATCGAGTCTCAATCCCAGTCTCCCGGAAATCTTTTTCGAATCCAGAGCTCAGTCTCCTGACAACCGTCATCAAGTCTTTTTCGATTTTTCCACACGGATCAGGGACAAAGCAAAAGAAATACTTAAAGCTCAAAAAGCATCCCATAGTGGGGCAGAAAACGCCGTCCTCAGAAAAACATTAGATGACTACTTCCTCTCGTGCTTCAAACGCCGATTAAGAGGAGAAATAGAGCAACGTCTCCCTAAGTGCGACGATGTCGCAACCGCTATAGATCCAAGGTGGACTCCAAGGAATATCCCTTTTCGTCTATCTTGACGATATCGTGATCTATGCCAAAGACCTAGAGAAGCACGGTAAAAAGATTCAGGAACTGATGGGACGATTACGTAAAGCTAATCACCAGTTGCAACCGGACAAATGCGAATTCCTCAGACCAGAAATCAATTACCTAGGACATTGATAGGTAAAAACGGATCGAGACCAGACCCTAACAAACTATCGGCAGTCAAAGAATTTACAGTTCCTAAGAACGTCAAAAACATTCGACAATTTCTGGGCTTAACTGGTTATTACTGCAGATTTATTAAAGACTTTTCAAAAATCGCGAAACCTCTAACTCGTCTCCTAGAAGACAAAGTCGATTTCAAATGGACAAACGAAACGCAAGAAGTCTTCGATGTCCTGACAACAAATTATTCGAAGCTCCGATTCTCCAATATTCTGATTTCGAAAAACCATTCATTATAACGACGGATGCTTCCGGCTTCGCCTACTAGCCGAATTCTTGAAACAATATATGGACAAAGACAATGCATGGGATCAACGGTTAGAATCGGCAACGCTTTCATATAACACAAGTGTTCATGAAAGTACGAAGTATACTCCGTACAAAATAGTCTTTGGCAAATTAGCGAGAGTTCCATCAAGCGAACCACTTCGAGAATCAGATCAGCTACCCACTTATCGCAGGTATTTAATTGAATTAATCACGAGAATAAACGGGCCTCGCCTATGAAAATCTAGTCTCGTCCAAACATCGTTCGAAGAAATATTACGATAAGAACGCTAATACCAAGAGTTTTAAGGTTGGAGATTTCGTTTACCTTCAAAAAGGTCCCAAGCCAGGCAAACTCGGTGATCATTATACAAGACCGCATAAGGTCTTACAAAAACTGGATGAAAGTAATGTAAAAATTCAGTACAATAACAAGGCACGAATAGTGCATGAAAACCCATTGCGATGCTCGCACATTAACACTGAAATTAAAAACAAAAAGAAACACAAACTAACCAGAGATGACGAATCCGAGTTTAACCCAAATTAAATAAATAACCATATTAATTACACTGTTTTCAGATGGCCTTTATCAACCTACTCAGTAACATCTAACGATATCACCTGTGCACTCGCAACCAGAAAAACAAATCAAATTTGTAGTTACAGTATCCTCAATACAGAACACCCGAAATTGTTTGTGTTCGAAACTCGCCGAACTCATTCTTCTACAGCTCGAATGAGATTTTCAGTCACGAACCTAAATATGCTCGCTTATGCCAATTCGAAATTCCTATACGTAAACCTTAAATTGTATAATAAAATTATTATATTACAATATGCATAAGCAATAGTGTAACAAAGAGCGCTAAATGATCCAAAATCGTTTTGTCTTTAGCTTTAAAAAGATAGAAGCAACCTGACCAGGTTAAAAGAATGTTACAATCAATTGCCTGTCACTCGGAAGAACGAACCATATTTCCTTACTCCTCAAACGCACATATTATCAAAAACAGAAACGCAAACTACCTTCAACTCTCTACTTCCCCCATCTTACTTCTTGAGGACAACGAGCACAAATTCATACCTGTTGCGATCGAAGCCATACCACCTGCAAGCATGAGGGCAACGACGAAATCTACTTGGTGATACGCCAATCCTGCATCATGTGGCATATAGTCTAAAGAAGATATCGACAACGTACGAGAACGCATATTTCCCGAAGAAATATCGCTGTCGTAAAAAATATGGCACTGGGCATCAGTGGTGTAAACATTGTCAACCAAGGAGAGAAATCAAATCTCCTGGACAACAACAATCTACGACACCAAGCGGACTCCATCTGGTATCGCACCTGGGAAAATGCATTCAACTCGGTACAGCAAGCGCTGGTATCACCCGAACGTGACTTGTAGTGCGAGCAATCAAACTTCTCATAGATACAGTCATCCACGCTTACAGATTACTCACTGTGTACGGCTGGTCGAGTTATCTCGTCGGTGCGGTATGGGGCTCGGTTACGTACCTCCTACTACACCTCGCTAAACGACCCAAGTAAAAAAACGTCAACGGATGCAGAGACTGGTCAAGAACTTCATCAACTCGTACCGGCCCCGCCAGCTGAAGCAGAGGACCAAGACCAACGTTGCAACACATGATCTGTACTAAGATATCTCCGATTATCCGGAAAACAACAAATACTCCGAAACCGCGCTCCGTCCCTTAAGTTCACACGAGAAGATTCACAATAATACTGATAATGCTAATACTCTCTATTTTGTCGTCGTTCTTTTAACCTTGTCAAGTAAAAGATAGGGTAAAGTAAGTAAATAATCATCTATGCATGAGGAAAAATAAAAAGGAGAAAACTCGTACACATACATCTCAGCGCGAAATAAAAAAAATATTTATATTTATTTATAATTGTTATTAAAAAAAGGAGAAAAAAGAAAAACTTCCTCATATTAAGATCTATATGAAGCATTCCACACCAAGTGAAACACTAAAATATCATGTGATTTTTCAATGGGCTCATAAATTGTTTTTAAGTTCATTCGAGTGTCAAAAGCAACTACAATTTTTTTTAGATTTTTAAATTGAATTTTACACTCGAAGTGGGATACCGGAAAATTTTTCTCGTTTTTTTTTCGATTCATTATACTCGAAAAGTGATGTATTGTACAAAAAAAAGTCAAAGAAGAAAATTTAGGTTTCCGAATGTACTTTTCAATCATATATGTTTCGTAACTGTTAAAAATGCTGCTAATGTATTTTTCAACAAAATAAGGTAAAAATATTTTTTTTCGTCAAGTTGGCTCACTTTTATTTTTCTATAAATGTGAGAGAACTTTCTTTGATGTCATAACAAACCACAGAAAAATTAGCATGATGGAGAATTCATATCTTCCAATTATTTTTTAAGGTTAAGTGATGAAGAATTTTATCGAACCATGGATATTGAATATCGACCATTGTTTTAGGCACACCAGTGGATTGCGGCGAATATTTACTGTTATCTAGAACCACTTTGTCCTCCTCCTTTCAATTCAATTATGGTTTTGTTTGTCTGCCTCGAAATTTTTTAAATCTTTTCATCGAGAGAGAGAGAGAGAGAGAGAGAGAGAGAGAGAGTGTGAACGGCGGAGATGAGGGATGAGAGATTTGATCTCTTTCGAGTTATCCTCTCTAGCCTTTCAACGATAAGAGATTCCTCGCGCCACGGGACAGGAAAATCGCATCGTACCATAATTCCACGCAGAAAGTTGCAAAATATCAATAGCGATGAGAAGATGGAGAAGAGTTTGCGTGGTACAGGGAAGGGGTTCGGGTGGCGTAAAACTTGAGAATTCTTGAGGGATAACTCTTGCGTAGTATTGTAATGCCGGGATTTCTCGAAGTCCTCGTAAAAAGAGACGTAGAACGGGCCATATAATCGCGAGAGACGAGGGAGATAGTTTGGAAGACGAGGGGGATAGTTTGGATAGCAGGAAAACGGGAGAGAGAAGGACGCTATCCTAGCGAAAAAAGAGCACCTTCTCGCGAATGTTCTTCGACACGTGGACTTGAGTGAAGCACCCATCACCTCGTAATCATTTTAAGGCTACGTAAACCGACGACATCGAAATCTACGAGACGCCCCCGACACCATACAAGTGCACTCGCGCGAAAGGCTGGATCTGTATAAAAGTGCCTCTTCAGCCCTCCTCCAAGCAGGTCATAAAGAATTGCTGTGAACGATTCGAGCGAAATTTGGCTTTTGTAGTTGGACTGAATTTGCCAACCATGGTAAATGTTGAACCCAATTAATAAAAACCGTACTCCATTCCGGTTATATGCAGTATTGCGTGCAGTATGACATGATATGAAGTACGAGTCTACATGCTTATGACATATTTATATTGCTGTAGTAGATGGTAATCTACTGATATATTATAGTGAGTTAACGTTGTAGATTACATTATATTATAACATTGTAGAAAAGTTACACCCAGAAGGAAAATCTAGATGCCTCGTAGAAGTGTCTATCCGAATTACCCCCATGTCCGTTCTGCGTTCTTTTGTAGTTTGTGAGAGACGAGCAAAACATTTTTTTTTTCAAGTTTTCCGGTAACCTGATTTCTCTTTTTCCGTTTGCATATCGATGTTCCTCTTAAAAGTTTTAAAAAGCAATTAGGCGTTATCTAAACTAGTGTAATCGTCTAGTGTTTTACTACCGTTTTATCGTCTAAAGTTTGACTGATCGACCCAACCCTATTTTTTAAACTTTTGATCGAAATCTTAGGCATTTATGTTAATGTTCGAATGGTAATTTATTTCTTGCATGATAGTGAATTCCATAAACGAAAAACATCGCGAGGAAAGTACACACACAAAAGAGAAAAATGACAAAAGCTCCTTTCTCTAAAACTAAAAAACATCGTAGAACATACATGGGGGTGATTCGGATCGGTATCGAGGTATCTAAACTTTACATACATAGCTGGTGTCTCAAATAAAGTGTTGCAAGTTCCTGTTAGAGCAAGTACGGATCATTATAAATGAAACACTTGTTACTTCAAACATTTCTTATTATGATAAACAATGTTTTGATAACAATGATAACACCACTCTAGCGGCAGAATATAAGGCCTAATTTTAGCAATTTATTTTGGGACAATGAAAAAAGCAGTACCATTTCTTTTGAGAAGGTTTATTTCACACACATTCAAAGAAATAAATCGATTTTTGGCCCAAAAAATGCGCAATCAATTGCTGATAAAAAAAGTTTACATTTAATGAAAAAACGGCTAGGTACTCTCACAAAAAATGTACTATAATTGTGAAGCTCCTATGAAAATTTCGAATTCATCTATGCAAAGGTGTTCGAGTAATCCGTCCTCCCAGTTTGAAAAAAGTGGTTTCGAGAATAATGCGCTGAAAGTTGTACGAGCACTTAAATCCTTGGAATTTATTTAGGGATAATCGGGCCTGTTTTGTAGCATCGGTGAGCGATCTTTCGGAAAATTTGATGCGGTGCTCGTTCACTTCCACGCAGAAATTGAAGCAGTTCGGTCCAATTTTTTTGCTTAAATGCTGCATAAGCATCATGATGCTAGATAGGCCATCATTATAGATACCAGATACCTGACAGCAATATATACTGTGGTATCAAGGACGTGTTTGTCACTGTAGATCGATTTCGGTGCCATAGACCAGACAGTCGCATTGAAGCTATCGTTGTTATTTTGCGTGAAGCCGCCGATGCAATGGGTAAGCAGCTCGTCTCTGCTCAATTCTTTGTAAATCGGAGAGATCGCTTCGAAAACTTCCTGCAGAGGTGGCTTATGGATATAGACTCAGTCCCCAGGGACCTGTGCCGTCTGCCACGAGTAACACGAATTTTCTCCGTGCAGCCATTTTTCGTGATTTGGTTGGTCGTCTATCGATCATTTAAAGTCTAGCATTACGTAGATTTTAGTACCCATTTTTTCTATACAATCAGGAAGACGCCGTATTGCTAGACCATAATAAATCGATAACTCGTGCGTTAGCTTGCCTTTTCCTCCAAGGCCTTTCGTTTGTTCTTTTTCAATTTTTGAAGGCGAGTACCCAGTCGTTTTTGCACGTTTTTGAACCCAACGGCTCTATTAGGAACAGGTCTCAACAGGCCCACCTATTATTTCGAGAAGTAAAAGCAACGAACCAGAGCGTGCCGCATGAGTTATCCACCGAGCTCAGCACGGGCTCCGAGGCGCTGCGGCAAAATAGATAATAGTACTTTAAAAAAAAATTCGCTACAGGACCAGGTGCATATTGTTTTTATGACCCCAAAGTATTTTTAAGGCGGGATTCTACTTTGAAACTTTGAAAAGGCTAAATTGGATGAAAACACCCACCTGGACCACGTCGAAGGCATATTATATGGCCCAGTCATCGCTGATTGAGGGTAAGATAATTTTTTCTACGATTTATCACTCACCACAACTTTAAACGCGTTTTTCTCGAAACGACATTTTCAAGTACCATGGTCGTGATAACTCAAAAAGTACTGAACCGATCCTTATGAAATTTGGAACACATATTCTATATGTGTGTACCAACCGACCTAACTACAATCAACTTAAAATTTTGATTAGAACTATTTTTTATTGCAAAAAAAGACCCAAAAAAACGCATTTTTTTCTCGTATTTTAGCCGCCGTTTTGTTAATTTTGCACGTATATAAAATATTCTAGTTAGGTCGGTTCCTGAAGACATACTGAACATGAAACTATTTGATTTTTTTGTTTCAGACCATCCGTCGGGAAGATTTCACGACCACGGCAACGGTACCTGCTTTTCGAGGCGTTGGCTTTAAACATATTTTACGTGTACAAAAAATGAATAAAATACATAAAAAATTTTTTTTTTATGTCCTTAAAGAGTGTATTTATTGAACAGTTTAAACCTCATATCGATATCTTTAATAGTATTCTCAGAAAAAATTCACGAAAATAGCGTTTTTTTCATGGTTTCAAAGTAGAATCCCGCCTTAAGCAAAAAAAAAACGCGATTGCTCCAAAATCCTAGAGTGGTGTTATTCCTTAAGTTGCAGGTGTTTCGTTTCAAGAGTGTATGAAGATGGGAATTTCCATTTCGTATTGGTATATAACCGCCAAAGTCGCATGATGGTTGATCTCGGTATTTTTTAATTAAACCCCGTATTTTTTATTGTATCGTTTCACAGCTTACCTCGTGGGCTTTTAAAAACACTTTGGGTAAGTGTCGTTTTATCAATTCTTTTTTCAGTACCATAAATTCCTAACCTCATAAATGAAAAAAGTTTTCATAAAGTGTGGATTGCAATAAATAATATTTTAAACAAAAGTTGTTTCGTTTCAAGAGGTTCAAATTCGGTTTTAAAAATTAGATCCCTCACTTTTTATTGTATATTTTTCACACGTTTTCCGGTACTCGCGTTCCAAAATTAGCTCTCGTCCGACTCGTACGGGATAGGGCGCCAGCCACGCAAATTTTACGCGACAAATCTATTTTTCTCGACGAAGCGACGAGATGCAGTTTACCCGACTGCCGCTTCTGGCTTCGACTGGCTTCTGAAGATCTCGATCCGGTAAAGCCTCGGTCCCGATCTCCGATATTTCCGGTGGCGTCGGCTCCTTGAGTGGCGGGAACGGCTACGGCTTGGGAAGTGCACCTCTCCTCGCTCCAGACCAGAACTCAAGTGATGAAATTTTCGCGAGGAGCTTTTCTGCGAACCTGGGTCCTGACCCCCACTCCTTGGCTACCCTAGTGCAAATTTTTTTTCTGAAAAACTCTGATTTTTTCCGGAAACTTTTTCCGAATTTTTCTATGAATTGGAACAAATATGAAGAATTCGGAGTTTTGCGGAGAATTATTTTTACGCAAACATCCAAGTTTCTCCGAATATCTCCGAATTTTTCCGAATATTTCATCATTTTAATTACGATCACGGGAAAATCTCGGAAATTATATGAAATAAAAAATATAGGTAAAAATAATCGTACTTTAGGATCTGCATTTATTATTATATCACTGCATTTTTTATAAATATTCTGGCCAACGACTTTAAAAAAACGAAGACCATGAGGGGTAACACGACTGTTGAGCCTCCGTCGTCGCGGAAAAGCTTCCCGTCTGACAGTTGGTTACGGGGTGAGCGGGGGGGGGGGAAAGATTTATTTCACGCAAAAGGGCGCCTGTCAAAGAGGGCTATAACCAAAGGTGATTCGCCGGACGTTACAGACGGTGGAAGTTGCGGTATGGCTGTGGCAAACGTGCATATGTGCGTTTTGTGCGCCGAAGAAAAACGTCTTTCCCGAGTGTTCGCGCCTTTGAAAACCCCCGCTGCGGCTGTCCCGCGAGGCCTCGAGGTATGCAAACTCGATGCAACTGCAGATACGTGAAGAGAGTGAAAGAGAAGAGTTAAATTAAACTACATATTCACATACAACTACATACAATTAAATTACATATTCAGAGTCAGATAACCTTTTTCACTTTGTCCCGGTGGATCGATACGAGTGCGGGCAGAATGGAACCGAGAAGAGAAAGGGAGAGAGAAAGAACGAGCGAGTCCCAGAGATTGATACATCAAAATGCTACACGAGGGAGACCCAGGAGGTTTCGGAGGTGATTCCACCAGCGGGGTTTCTCCCCCTCGTACCTGCGGGACGGCACGCGGGAGACATCGGTGCCGTCGGGAGTTGGAAAGGCGCAGCGAAGCCACGCGGTGACGGAGAAAGCGTTACGCGGACGAAGCCTGCGGGTTCAGAGACACCCCTTGTCGAGAGAGGATCCGAGAGCCGTCCGGGAAACTTATCGACCTAATAAAGATTCCACGGGGAATTGTATGTATACCTAACGGGTCCGGACATATCCATTGGGTGACGGCGTATCTGTGTTGGCGTGTGTATAGCCCTCGCCCTTCGGTTATACCGGCATGCCGCTCCGCTGTTCCTCTCAATATTCTTGTACGGCTATTCCTGTGCTTCCCTACAGCTTCCTAGCAACTCCAGGTATGTAACGGAGATCTGAACCGACCGTACTAGCGCTTCCGCTCCCTTTTCGTTATCGTCTTTCTCTGTCTACCGTTAGCGTACCATTAAGCGTTTTGACGAGCTTATCCGTTTTCTATCTATCCGCGCCTCATTGAATTTTCTTGATTATGTTTTTTATTTGCGATTTCTATTTAGTTTTATATTTATTTGTGTTTTCATTTATCCGCGCGATTATTTCTTCATTTATATAGTGTCACATTACTTTTCTCTCGTATCGAGTCCCTTTTTATTTCTCTGTACGAAAAGCGATGATTGCGTGCCTGAAGATATTTGTCTCCTAGAGTGCGAATAAATGTAATTAAATGTAAACGTCCTCTCTTCCTCTTCCTACCCCTTCCCCTCGGTTACCAACGTGAGTTATTTTTCCTACAAGTAGAACGATTTACACGCAGGTCACTAGCTGCTCGCGACTTTTTCATTCCAGCGTATCGGACAGTCACTTACCGAAATTCTTTTCACGAAGCCGGAGTTCACTTCTGGAACGGTTTACCTCGTGCCGTATCACGTCCCTTTCTTCTCATGCTATTTTCAAAGAGCGATTGTTCAAGTATCTATTCTCGTTAGATTCTTGGTAGTTTCCATGAACCTTTATATTAAAGTATAGGAACCTTGCTGAATGTACTCACCTTGTCGGTACACTCAATATTCGCTACGTATTGGTATGGCATGATACCACAGTCTACAACCCGGTACCTGCCCATGTGCGGGTAGCCAACGTTTCGAGTACAGCCGACGCTTGGCTACATTGCGGCAGCTCGTCGGCTGCTAACGATCGTCGACCTATGACGGCCCAGTGTTGACGAAACGTATGGGCGATGGCATGCTACCAAGCGGCAACGCGTCGGCAGTCAACGACCGGAACGCGACTATGGCCCAGAGCTATCGAAGCTCTCGTTCGATCATCGCGTCGACGTTAGGCTCGGTAGTTGGCGCAACGCTGGCCACCACACTTCACGTGGATGTCATGACCAAGAGGCTCAACATCTTCCAAGTGGAAGCTCTAGCCCAACGGTAGATTACGAAGCAGCTCAAGTAACTTGCATGGAAGATAAACAAGTCAAAAGTTACGCTCGGTATAATGCAGGCTCATGCCTAGCGAACCATGATTCCAAACGGTCTTGTAACATTCGATACGACTCGCAGGACCCAACCAGATCTTTCATTTATTTGACAAGATTTCTTTCGTTTGGCAAAATAATGTTTAAACTTTACATAAGTCGTTGCACGTGCATGATTCTTGGTTGGCGCGACATGAACTTCTAAGCTTATGTATTATTTTCTATGATCTTGTATGATTCGGCATTACTTTATATTATTTTGGAAAATTTAGTTTTAATTCATATGATTATCGCACCCGTAAGATTTTGTATGATGTATAGAATATAAAGTTCCTGCGGGTAATAAGGCCTATTGGCTAATAAGGCCTAACAAACAAAAATCGTATTTCGAATCAGTGCTTTCGCTCAAGGTTCCACAAGCAGACGCATAACGCACGAAGATGTCGCTACAAGTTAGCGCATGCGCGATAAACCGCTCCCCGTCGCCAGCGTTGCATCATACATTGTGAGGGACTGCCGCGCGGTACCCACAATAAAAATCATTCCGGATCAATCGTAAGTATTTCTTGTAATATTACACTTAGCCTCATAAATTTGCTGTTTATTTCTCTATCATTTCATGTTTCTATGATCTATAATATTTGAATGAGCTATCGTAGGCTAAATATCATTCATTCGGATTTTTCTACAGACGTTGTCGAGGGGTATTAAGGCCTACCAAATTTAACCATAGACCTTATTATCCTCTCTCTTCTCGTAAGTTTGTTATGCCATGGCTGTAAAGAGGACAGGACAGCTGACATGATATAGTGCTCAAAATGCGGAATGTGGTACCATGAGGAATGCGTCGGTTTGTCGCTGGAAGATGCGGCTTACATTAAGTGCCCTGGGGGCGTACATAAATTACGTAGCGCAATTGGGGGGGGGGGGGGCTGACATTACGGTCTACGTACGTGGGGGGGGGGGGGGGGGGGGGACGTTTGCGTTGTCATGATTTTAAAACTGCCAGAACTAGCAAAATTTCTGCATGTTCAAGTTTTTTTAATTTAAAACTCATCGTTCAGAATAGACGAAGTGCAAGTTCTTATTATTTTGAGAAATATAATGCAGATAGAAACCCGTCATATCGCCCGTGACTTGATACTTTAATGTAAGTATCAATATTATAGAAAAAAACATCACTTTATATGAAGAAAAACGGAACGAAAACCGTGGGCGCGATTTTATCGAAACTACTTTTTTCGACCTTGTCTCAGCGAATACTCAAAAACTTATTGACCGATTTTCAGTTTTTTAAAAACATGTTTGCAATCGCAGTGATTAAGGTTAGACGTAGCCGATTTTTTAAATTCTGATAAATACTATTTTTAAAGATTGCTTGAGTACAAAAAAGGTTTTTGAAGATAGAAAAAAATGTCCAAATTGTGCATTTTGTAAAATCTCGCTTAGCTAGGCCTCAATGTCCGCAGGTACCTTAGTTTCATTGCATATGATTTGTCGCGCGCGCACGATGTTGTACGATTTAGCATTTTAGGTTCATTTTATATTATTTTGCATTGGTATCTTTTTTTACGAGCAATATAGCTGTGTTCGATGAATACTCTTATTTTTGCCCCTAAATTTTAACTAGGGCATAACAAAAACAAAAACATCAATTAATCAATCAATCGCGCTCTCAGTCTTTCATGGCTACCGCATTGGCCGAGGGTACGAGGAAACTGCGGAAAACCCGTAGTGGTATAGACGGCTCCACAATTTTCTGATTCCCTGGTGCATAGGCTTTTCTTACTCAAGTATCTACACCGAGGTTTGGGAAGTATTGGCCCTTCCCGATTGCCCATCTACCAGCGTCGGCATTTATATTTTTTCTATTTTCATTGCATTCTTCGTTCACAATCTGTTATTCTTTTTGTGAGACATCTGGTTGGATGTTAGTATCATTATAGTTCGGATTTCATTTTATTGTGTTTTATTTCATTCGTCTCATTTCAGAAGTTAAGAATTCATTTTGAATAAAATAAAATAAAATGTTTACTTCATTGTGTAACTTTGCTCAATAAAGTAAATATAACATTCGACTTCATTTTATTTTATTTTTTCGTGGTTATCTCATGAGAGAGTACAGAAAATGGATAGATTGTTCTCAGTTCCAAGGTTTAGACAAGGGGATAATACACTTGTCAATTAATCAATCAATCTCTTCCTCTACCCTCTTCCGCTTTCCCCCCTCTCTCTCTATTTCTCTCCCACCATTCAGTTTGCATCCGCGATGTTACCCAACAGTTATATACATATATGTTACATATATGTTGACGTAACGAGCTCCCAACTCTCTTTTCACTATTTTTTAACATTGCACGAAACGCGTGTTTATACATCGAGATGAATCCACTTTCGAAATGTATCACGATTTCACTTTTACGAATCCCATTCTATTTTATTCCGGTTGAAGGGTTTTCGGGACGCCATTGGAAGGGCCGGGGCAGCGATGGGCGGGGGGAAGGAGGACTACGATGAGCAGGGCGAAAAAACTTTTTGCACATATACGTATAACACTGATAACTCGAATTTATAAGGTTATAACTGCGCATCTATTGTATTACTGTATGATGTTCGGAAATATATACATACATACATATGTGTGCGTGTATATATATATATATATATATATATATATATATATATATATATATATGTCGAACGCTGTGTACATTGTCCATCCATGCGAACTCTATAGACTTTCACAAGCCTCCGATTCGCCTCGCGAACTACCATCACTTCGAGTTTTATCCTGAGTCGCCTTGAATGCTGGAGTTGCTGCCGGGGGATGATTTACAGCCGGTAGTTGGTAAATCGCCGGTGTATATCGTATAACGTGAATGATATGCATTTATGCTTGTTCTTATAGATATGTATGTAGATTGCGTGATGAAAATCTTTTCCTATTCCAGTAGGACGGATAGAGAGGGAGAGAGAGAGTGAGAGAGAAAGAGAGAGAGAGAGAGATATTCTTTTTTTTTTCTCCCATTTCTCTAGGCCAAGAAACGAACAGAGTAGAAATGGACGGAGGAAGAGACAGGAACAGAGAGATAGAGGTGACTGTTCTCATTGCTCGGTATCTCGCGCGCTCAATCCTGAGAACGAGTAGGGAATAAATAATGCGGTGGGATCGCCTCCACTGGCTGCTCGCGGAGAAGAGCGCCTCGTCGCGTAAACTTTCCATTTTGAAAGGAACGTAAAGAACGAGAATGTAAGCGGGCCTGGGGTGGGTGACGAGTCGCGATAGTGAGGAGAGATGCCAGAGGTAGTCAGGGATAAAAGGCAATCTTTATATATTCATATATATGAAGAGTTCAGGAGAAACAACGTGACTTGAAGAGCCCTCGTCCCTCGTAACCGCGAGCGGTGTTCGCGTTTATCATTATTTGGGGCCAAGTCACTACCGCGTCTCTTGATATGTACATACATACATATATATATATATATAGACGCCCTTCCTCAACGACATCAACCATGATTCACGCATGGAGCTGCGGGAATATGTGATATTATTATCGAGGAATAATCGAGGCGGAGATCGCAGAACTTGACAGTGGAAGGAGCCGAAGGACGAGAAGGGGTGGTTTTTCACTTTCGACTAGGGATGGTATACAGCGACTGCGCAACGTCCAATTGTCCGTACGTGTTGTGGTCACGGATAACTGCAACTCCTGCAGAACTTCGTGCTACGAGTCTCTCTCTCCAGTGGCTGTTGCTCGTATCCACTTTGGGAGCCTGGCGTATGGGAAAAGACGATACAAGCTCGTTAGTACTAGCGTCGCCAAAGTTCATTTCGCTCGCCACAGCCCCCTAAGGCTGAGGGAAAAGAAGCTGGAGGTGAAAGGAGCAAATAGGTAGCGGATGGAGAAGAGTGGTGAGAAGTGGCAAGAGGGAGGAAGCCGCATAAGGTAATTAGGACCAAATGGTGTGCGGACTACTCTCATAGCTGCGTTTCATAAAACCGGAAATAAACTCGAGTTTTCCATCTTTCTGCCAATCCACCCTTTTGATTCTCGTCTGTTTCGGCGACAGTATCAGAAGGGCACATCTCTCGATCCTAACTTTCATCCCCCATCGGCGCCCTTCTGCGAGGCTCTCCTCACCAAATTATTTTCCCGGATAATTCGTCGAATTATGCACCAATTTAACGAGACCGCGTTCTCCAGTCGGGATCACTGATTGAGGACACAAGGGGGATGGATTCGAGGTTGACCCGGGGTGGGGTGACGAGCAATGCAGGCACGATATGGACACGAAGTACTGAACGCGAATTGCAGCGCTGTGTACTTAAGGTACGTATAGATACGTATGTCGGTGTGGAAGCGATGTATCTAGACAGAAGAGTGAAAACGCGACTGCGCACAGGCACCACGACTGATGGAAACACGGTAGAGCTCGGCGACTCCGTATCCCCTAGCCCGACCAACCCCACAAACCTCCCCTTCCCGAACTGCCGAGCTAGTCCCGTGGGCGAGGAATTCAGCAGCATCAGTTTCGCAACATCCGTACATGAGGTCGGACACTGCGACCTCGGACCGGTAAACCGGAGGTGAAGCGAAACGAACCGGCTGGCGAATATAATGTAGGCCGTTTGAAGATCTAAGACTCGAGATTAGGGAGCGTCAAGTATTCTTTGGGTACCAACGAGGCGAGCTGGCCCAGAAGGTTACGATGAAGTGTTGCATTAGTACTTGGAATATGTAAGGGAGTTACTCTTATTTTATAGTGGTCGTTAAGAAGTCACCGATCGGTTGGGTGTATGTTCCGCGTGTGAAGTGAAAAGTACGAGTCCAAAAGGATCGACGGCGTATAGATAGATAGAGGGAGACGGAGAGTGCAACAAGAATAAAGACGCGTAAAACTCAACGATGCTGATCACGCTCTGGTTTGTGTTTGTCCTGAGGCTGACCATCAACGCTTTCTGCTATGCCAAGCAAGGTGAGCTGCCATGCTGCACGTTCAATCCTCCAAACTCATCAAAGGATTCACTCGATGCAACACGAGAGCTCTTTTGTTTTTTTTCAATACTCCTTTTTGTCATTATTTTCACCCAGCATTATTTGGCCGCCCCGGTAAGCGAGCTTCTTCAATTCCCCGACTCCCAACTTTTTTGATCCTGCTCAGGCTTTGTTGCGGTATAGATCCTCGACGTGTCCTATTCCAATGCCGCTCAAATCCAGTCTCTGGACTTCGACGTTGTGAGATTATCTTCTGGCCGAAGGTATCTGTGTGTGCAGGAAAGAGAGGGACAGATCATTGTCCTGGGACGAGTGCAACATATGGAATAATAATTCCGTTTATAGGTGGTTTAAGGGAGGCTTTGTCCTTGGAGTGCCATATTTCAGGTGTTTACATTTTATTTTTTTTTAAAGGAAACGAGTAAAGCTTTTTGAGTGCGGTTTTTTTCTTGCTTTTATTCATGATATACAGAACGTTAAAAAATTGTTTTTTGGAAAAAAAAAAACAAAATGGGGGCCGTTGCAGCTCCGCGAAAACAGATCCTCAAATCGCGGGAGGTAAACGGCTAACATCACTGCCCCCTCTTTGTTGATCTGAAACACAAATTCAAAGCATATTATCAATCTGTGACCCTTTGGTCATGGAATGACGGATGGGTTTTTCGTTTAGTACAAATTTCGGAAAATGGCGGCAATTAAAAAAAAAATCGAATTTTCGCGTTTTTTTTCGCATATAAATAATAAATGCAAAAATGTATCTATCAAAAAAACCATCCGTCATTCCGTGAAGACATATTTTCTGAGTATGCTTTCCAAATTGCAGGTCGATATGTTAATTACAGCGGTCAGGAGAATGTCAGCCATTTTTAAAAACGTGTTTTCGAGAAAAACGCGTTTAAAGTTTTGTAATGTGTTTACACAAGTGTGTTTATAATTACCGCTAATCGGCAATGCCTGGCCCATAGAGGCATCCATCCTCTTCTTCTAGCTGCTCATGTTGAGCCGCTAACATCTCCCGCTGCTCAATCAAGGACAAAGTTTCCGTTAACGTGACGAAACCTCGGGACTCATCGATTTTTTATAACAATGCGGAACACGCATTGTTCACACTTGATCAAGGCGAAGAGAAGACGAAAGAGGGTTAGGAAAGATTAAAGGAATCCATTGATGTAGATTAGTATTAATCTATCATTAATCCTACTGGGGTTTGATTCCCGTTTCACTAATATTCAATATAAACACGGAGAAAGATAAGAGGAAGATAGAAAAAAAATCAGGTTGATCTCTTTTTTTCGGAAGCCGAGCTTTTGAGCCTTGGGCCTTCAAATATCTATACTCGTGTCATGTGAATCAAAGTTTACCTTCAACCCCCTTCCCAGCACCCTTTTTCGCTTGGCTCTCTCTAATTCACATATGTCCATCGCATTTGGTAAAATGTACTCAAAAGCTTCACGGGTTTTCCTCACCAATGTTAACGCACGTCGCATTCGTTTGGTATCCACACGGAGAGAATTAAATGTTAAAAATTACCGTGCAGTAACGGTAACCAGATAACAACCCTGAAACTTCGCTTATTATTGTTGGGTAGAACACAGATTTTCACGAAAATAAAATAAAATTTCTTCTTCAGATAGAAAATTTTACCAGATTTTCTAGTAAATTTCGATGTGTAACAAAATACGCAAAACTTAAATTTGAAAAGTATATAATATCAGCGAAATTTTACTGTGCATTTTAGTATTTTATGCCTTTCAGAAATGTCTATAAAAAAGTATCGTCTTTATAAAAGTTATTTTAAGATTTATTATAAAATTTAATGAATGTTATAGGAAAATATATTGTGCTCTCGGTAAAAATTATCGTGCGCGCTTGGTTAAAATTATCGTGCGGTACGGTACGGGAATTTTGAGGCACTGCATTGTAAAAATTCCCCTTCATTCCTTTCACTTCAGAATGGTATGGTGGTGAGGGTAAGTAGGGGAGCGCGATTTCTTTATGGCACGATGGGACTTCCCAAAAAAATTTCGTCTAAACTGCGTACATCGCCGGTTCAGTTTAGCCTGAAGCCTCAGTCGCATGCAGTGTCTCGTTGCGAGAAAGTGAAACGTAGCGATCGTGTTAAATGATGACGAAGTAATATGTGCGCAAATTAGTCACATCACTCGAGCCTACGATGGTACAAAATGTATTATAAATAAATGTTAGTATTAAACGAAAAATAAATTCTAATGATTAAATTTGTCTCCTTATCCGTTTGTTGACTATACCAATTTATATGGAAGAAAAAAATGTTCCCAACAAAAAACAAACAGCATTAATTTGTACCAATTTTTCAATAGTAAATAATATTCATTATTATTATTATGGTTATTGTTATTTCGGTTATTATTATGATTATTATAGCACCAGTTTTTGAAGAAAAATACATTTTACTAAGGATTTCTTCAATCGAAGAATTTAAATTTTACCAGCCTTAAAGGGAATTGTTTTTGAGGATTCGGCTTCGATCCGGCCAGTGAAATTTTGACTATTTCGACCATTTTTAATGCTAATTTAATCGTGGGCAGATTTTTCCTTCTATTTTGTTCATAATTAAAAACGCTTTTTTGCTTAAATACTTCATACAAAAACATACCAAATTTTCCGAATTTTCTTATCATTTTTTCTTTCAACCCTTAAGGAGGTTGAAGTAATAATGATAGAATTCTCAAAATTTTGTATGTTTTTACATGAAGTATTCAGGAGGTCGTGTAAAAATTTCATGACGATTAAGAAGCTATTTATTGAACAATTAACATTAACATGTTTCATAGGGACTCAACATCCTTAAGATCCGTCGAAAAATGAGAATGCTGCTATCGCGCGTATTAGGTTTAGTGGTTGTTCACAAATTTCTCGGAAAATCGCGTAGACCCTGCGTCTTCGCCGGAGCTCAACAAGATAAGGGAAAGCGAGAAAAATAAATACATAGTGCGCATTTGGTCGCGACGTGACGATACACATTCGAAAAAAGTATTCATTTTGATAGAATACCTATTCTTTAACATTTACCTTATCAATAAAATCGTAGGGGGCAGAGACTGAAAAAAAATTGGGCTAGTCATTTATTGATTTATAATAATGAAACCGAGTCATTTTGGTGCCCTAAATTTCTCTAAAAAATTGTTTCGTTCCGACGATGCAAATTTCTCCATTCTGAACGTGAGTTAGAATACCAGCCCTCCGAGAGGGTTCGTTCCTCAACATGATCAAACTGTGATTTATTTCACATTGCCCTCAAAATCAAACTTCACTAATTCGAATATCAGTATATCGAATACTTTGCAGTCTTTAAATAAAATTCTGTTAGCGATCAAAATCGGGGGAAAAGTGACCACAAGGATAAGGTAAAAATGCATCAGCCGCAACGATTCATTCATCTGGTCGTAAAATAATTTAGATCCGTAGGATCGAAGCACCGGTAGATAATTCACGGTCGTTTTCCGATGCGCCGAACCATGCGGCTCAGCCCGAAGCTCCGACAATCACCGATAATAATTTGTCCATAAATTGTGAAGGTTCGCTATGAGCTATTCCGGCGCGCCTTATCAGGGCCCATCAGGAGCAAGCGAATACCGTTTGACCGACGTACGGTGTATCAGTAGAGAAGGTGCGCGTGCGGCGCGCCGCATGGGAAATGCGGCCTCGATTGTCCGCCACATGTCCGATAGTCAGTAAAATTTTCACTCACGATCGACCTTCTCCTCTTTCCGCTGGCTCTCCGCCGCACAACCGAATAATTCGCCAGCTCTGACGGTTAAACGGTTTCGCCTATGAGACGACGAGAAGTTTGGACGCATGTCGTCGATGTAATTAGGTCACACAATAGCCGTCGCGCGAATGGCCTATAAAATTTGTTTCCTGCCCAAAAATAAGAGAACTGGAGAGAGACAGAGAGAGATTGATTGAGCTTTATTTAGCATATTGCTACGTGCAGTGACATTTACAGTACCTTATCCTAATTGTTCTATTTATCGCCTCTATCCCTCGCTTCTTACCACGTGTTCTTTTCCATCCAGTACTCGTTAACATTTAGTAGTAGTGTGTCGCAATACTCAAAACCGGGGTCACTATACGTTTATAAACGGTTATCAGCGTATTTATCGACACATACTCATTAATCCTATACATAAAATTTACTTTCTGGCTACTTTTTTTACAATAAACGCAGCCAACCTATCAAACGTCATATTATTGTCTATAATGATTCCGAGGCACTTTGTTTCTTCTACTTCCTCTATTTTGTCATTGTCTATTTTTATATCACAGCAGTATTTCAGGGACGTTTTTATTTGGTCATGTATTATCATAAATTTGGTTTTCCCTGTATTTAATCTGCGTACATTTACTTTTAACCAATTTGTAACTGTTTGTAAGTCATCATTTAATTTCCGATTTACTTCACAAAGTTGCCCGCGAACATCTTACACGAGCAATACTTCAGTTGTTTTACTACGTCATTTACATACACTACGAACAATAAGGGCCCCAACACAGATCCCTGTGGCACCCCAAGGTTCGTATTTCTTTTTGTTGATGTACTGTTGTTATATTTCACTTTTTATGATCGATTTTCCAGGTATGACTCCATCCATTTGTATACCATTCCCCTTATTCCATAACTTTTCAATTTCATTAACAGTTCCTTTCTACTATCGGTCTCGAATGCTCGTTTAGAATCTAAAAAGACAACTGCTATAAATTCGCTTTCATCCAGGCTTTTTCTCCATGTAATAACTAAGTTCTGTACCGCTGTTTTACATGAATAATTCCTCCTGAAACCTGATTGTTCACGAACGAGAATATTGGCTTTTTCGACATATTCTAGGATTTGTTTTTTACTGCTATTTCAAGTATTGTCTCGTACGTCGGTAACATTTATCGGTCTATATCGCTGAGAGAGAGAGGGGGAGAGAGAGAGAGCGAGAGAGAGAGAGAGAGGAGTGAAAGGATCAATGATTTCTTTCAACCAACCAGAGCACAACACAAAGAGGTTTCATGGTTGCCGTTCGGCAGCTATAAAATTTGTTCGAAAACCGCAGTGTCAGTACAGTCGTGCTGTATATTGCAATCGGGAAAAATTCGATGACTAGTTTTTTGACATGTGATGTTGTAGGTGCCGCGGCTGCTGAATCTTTTGCCTAAAAATGGGGGTGTAGGCTTCACTTTGTGCGTTGAAGGGGGATGGAGGTCGATTAATGGCAAACTATAACCCCCACGAGGTCGGCGCCGGGAGACAAAAAGTCCCGAAAAATCCGAGCTTCATTTTTGTATACAGGTAAAAAGTTGTTTGGAGTTGTTATACAGGTAAAAAGTTGTTTGGAGGTAAAAAAGTGGGGTTAAATTTTGAAAAATCAGTTTTATTCGATATCTTTTTGGGAAAAATGCATACAATTTTTGTTCCAATGTGAACGTTGTAGCCCTTGAAAAGACGCGTCGATCGAATATTTGATCATGCTTCTCCGATAATATCTTCACCCCCAAAAAAATTGTTGAAGTATCAAAACAAAAAAAAATCTTTACCGAATAACTGAAAAGCAATCGCTTTTTAGGTATGAAATGTACAGAATAATTTTCTCTATATTTTCGTTTCGATAGACCGCCCTCGAATTTTGTTTCTTCCAACCCCAGTCGAGGGTTGAAAATTCAAAATGAAATTTTCGGAAAACTATTGACCGAAAATAAAGAGATACGCATTTGGCGCTGTGCACAAAAATGTGGCTGACGATTCGAGCTAGAAATTGTTCCACCGCAGCGAATTCGTGCGTTTAATAGTTTTCTCAGAATTTCATTTTTGTTTTTCAACCCCCGAGAGGGGTTGGAAAATCAAAATGCAAGGTCGGTCCATAGAAACGAAAATATAGAGAAACCTATTCTCTACATTTCGTAGATTTAAACTATACGCAGAAAATCCATTGTTTTTGACTTTTTCAATGAACTATTTTTTTCGTATTTGAACTATTTCGACGCGTCTTTTCAAGGGCTACAACTTTTCCATTTGAACAGAAAGTGTAGGAATTTGTCATAAAGAGTTATTGAATTGAATCTGATTTTTGTAAATTCCACCCCACTGTTTCACCCCTAAAATGAACTTCCACGACTTCGGTGCTGTGGACAAAAGTCAAGCCCGGTTTTTTCTGAAAATTTTGTCTCACGGCGCCGACCTCGTAGGGGTTGTAGCCTGACACCAATCCACCCCCATAATCCTTCATGCCTTAGAGAAAACACCGTGCACCCCGATTTTTGGGCAAACAGAGTTAGCACCCACGGTATCTGCAGAATCAGCTGTCAAAAAGCTGGCCTTCTTCTATTTTTGTCCGATTACGGAGTTTTTCAGCGACAGCACGACTGTACTATGTAGGTAATAGGCTGTATCAGGGTTCGCCTAAAGGATATGTAGCCAGTTTACGCTGGATCTAGGATTGATAGATGGGCATAAGTTTGGGGCCCAAAAGACAGGTCGGTTTTTAATATTTTTTTCTGACGAGACTATCAGGCTAACGAGGTCGGGATTCTACATACAATTAATACATACCTTTGCCCAGCGTAAGTTCTTTATTGCAAACTATTAATAAATAATGAAGTGTTCACTGTTAAAACAAAGTGCAGACTGTTGTTGCAAGATCAATCGCTGTAGGTGATTCGGGCAAGTCGGGTGATCGGGAATAAAAAATAAAAAAATGTTCTTTTATTCTAATAATCAAACTTTCGAATGACGGGAGCATTTTGTACATTAAAAAATTACGAAGATGACAGGCCGTAGAAAAAAGTTCGTTTCTTCATAACAAAACGATAGCTCTGATAATTTGTTTTGAAATATGGATAAACATAAAGAATCATTCAGTCGGACGATAGAAAATGTCATGAACTATGCTCTGTCCGAATTTAAAGTGAACCGAACAAACACCTTTGAGATACGACTTATATCGTCGCAGAAAACATAGTTTCGAGGAAAACGCAAGTAACAAATGGTGAATTGCAGAGGAGCCACTGCTAAACTCGAAATGCCGCCGGAGCCGAACCTCGACCGCCGAACCATCATCGACCAGTGTCGATACGTTGTTCATTATATATGTAATGAATTATATTATATATCACATATACTATACATTCTATATACATATACTAGAGAATATATATTGTGTAATACATCCCCATTATACGTCATGAATATATAATACAATCATTCAATGAATACCTGAGCGCGCTTATAAAAATGGCAAGGTTCCCCGAGCACTTCTTTGGCCAATGTTTTTACTTGCCGTCTCGAGAGCGCTACACCAGCGAATAGTCCATACTGAACGTGAAATTAAAAAAAGATAGAAAAATACGTGAGGGTATATACACGTCGGAGATACGTCGTGGATCGGGGATTATCGCGACTGGGTCCCGATTCCCATTGACAGCAATGGAATATCAAAAAGAGTGACTCGAAGGATACGTGCTCGTGTATGAGAGTCCGTGTGTTGCCTGCAGACCATCCTTGTCACCGAGCGCTTCCGTCCTTTCTGTTGCTGGTGAGTCCGCTCCCTCGCCACATCTCTACCACCCGCGGGACAGAATAAATATTACTTTGGCGTTGATCCGACCGCAGTGAGGCAGTATATTTTTCAACTATCCAACTCTCTCTTCTCTCGAATTTCTCTCTCCTCACTCAGCCCCTCCTCTTAGCCCATCAACCTTTACTTCCCCTCTCGCTTACTCTCCAGGCTGTCTTCGTGCTCTCCGCACTCGTCGAATACCACAAACGCAAGCAGCACTTAAATGATCCAGTAGAGAACAACCCTCGAATGGTTATGTATCGCGCCGTTCTGCAAGTATTTACATATAGATATATACAAGAGCTATTTATAGGGTTCGTGTTAAACCGCAAATTGCATCGATCCCAACTGCTCGATGTTTTCACCCTATGGAGCATGCCTGCATGCATTTTGCGGTGGTCCGCGAGCAAGGTGCCCGAGGCCCAGAGGTTGGGGAGCTTGTGTAACTTCGACGAGTGCATGCCACTACATGCAATTTCAACGTACTCCCATACGTGATCCACTTGGCGAGATTTTCAGTCGAGGGTATGTGCACGCTGGGCTAGATTGCGAGCAAACACTGCCCCGTGCACTTCCACAATTTCCTCCTCTAAATCTCTCCCCGCAGCGCCGCCGTTCCTGGTCGCCTTCTGCAAACACCTGGGCAGTAAACACGCTGACCAAGGGCGAACGTGCATTCAGATTTTAACCTGCACCCCCGCTGGCACTTGCGACCTTGAAGACAGGCCATCGGGCTGGGGTTTGGGAGTTTGGATACTTTCGGGCGCGAGGATCTAGGGAAATACAGGAGAGATTCAAGATTCCGCCGCAAGTGAGCTGCGTATGTAAGGATAACGTTTCGTGGGCGTGTAGACGCCACGTGGTCGGTGTCGTCACTGAAGGCGCGGTTGGGTGGACTGGGACAAATGGGCACTTAGGGGTTGTTTCCTATATGAACCGCGAGAGTTTTCTCCGTTTTTTATTTATTTTGATCGTAGACGAGGCTACCGTTTATTTATATTGGTTCTCTTTGTATTTTCTTTTTGAGCTTCTCCGTTGTCTCCGTTTTGGCATTCCTTTTCCCTCTCTATCTTTCTTCAACGTGCCTTAACTCAGAAATTGCTAGATAAATTGTGTAACAACGTGTCTGTGAGCACTGCAACATCTATGTATTTGTCAAATTCTGGCAACTAGGGCAATCAGAAATAAAAAATAAAAAGTGTTCGTTTAGTATAATAATCAAACTTTCATATGACCGGACAACTCCTAAGAGTCCGGTCATACGAATTCTAAAATAATCAAGTTATGCATGTGGAAAGGTGTAAAAAATGTCCGGTTTTTACAAAAAAATATCTTCAATAATTTGTTATAATCGAATGAATAAACATAAAGAAATCATCGGGAAATCATCAAAAGATAGAAAATGTTATAAACTATGCTCTGTCCGAATTTGAAGTGCAACGGATGAATAACTTTGAGATACGACATATACCGTCTAAAAAAAAAGTTTCGTGAAAAAAGCGAAAGAAAAAAATTGTCATTTGTAGAGAGAGGGTTCCCGGTGGTGTAGTGGGCAAACTGACCCCTCACCAAAATCGTCATAATTCGGTCAGTTTTACGAAATTGTACAACATTTTTCTTGCAAATTGAAGTCAAGACCCGGACAAACTACAGCAATACAAATTGATGTTTTGGAAATTTCAAGCTTATACAGATTCCTCGATTGGATAGCCGGATCTAATCCAAATAGCCGGATATTAATCAAAATAATCCTAATTATTTACTATTCTGATTACTGTTATTATTAATTATCTATACTGATGAAAACTAATTAGTATAACCTGTTACTAATCATGATTACTATTGTTATTATTTATTTGATATTATATTTGATGGCTCTGGGTAACGCACTTCCTCAGTTTGCACTGGGAAACATTTACCTACCCCCGGGAGTTAGGCTCGATCGTAATCTAAACCGGAACAATAATGCTGTGCGAAACTCGAAGGCTCCGACACCACCTCGGCTGCCGCCCAGTCAAAAAGACGCGAGAAAAATGAAATGTAACTCTGCCATAGACGCTCCCTCAAGCCAGAGGGTGCATGCGTACGAAAGTTCACAATCGTGTTGCTTGAGTAAACAGAGAGATCCATGTATGACCACCTTCTGCATCCGACCTGCAAGCAACCGGACATAAGGTTTGCAAGCCGGTATGCCGGCGAGGCCTGACACAAAAGACTCCTTCATCCCCTCAAACCCGCCGATGACGAGGACAACTAGAATCACCCTGAATTCCTGATGCCGACGACGTAGCTCGTCCAGTAGAGGTTGATACTTAACCCGTTTCAGCTCTTCCTTCCGCGACATGTTTACTTCGGTTGGGACCGATAACGCAATGCCATATATCGTCTTGTCGTCGAAATCGAAGAGGGTAACATCAGGCTTAGTCGATTGAAGCGGCCCGGTGGTCGCGAAGGAGAACTTTCAATAAATCTTGTATTTCACGCCCACTACAACGGACCCAATATCTTCTGGTAGATAAGACGGCACGGGCCTCCCCGTTTATCCCATAAGAGTGCCATAGATGGTAACATTACACTCTCAGGGCCGCGTTAGGGCGATGGATACAGCCGAAACCTGCGTATACCGGGCAGGCCGACAGTAGATGCATTAATATCTCCGGTGGTTCCTTACATGCACAAGATGGTTGGCAGAGGCTGACCCATAATGCAACTGCGATAGACCAGGGTGTTGATAACTTCGTCTTGGCAGGCACAGATAAGCCCTTCGGTCTCGGGCATCAGTCCAGCTGACCGCAAGATGGAAAAGGTCAGCTGGCCGAGTAACGGAATGCACTTCATTACTCGATACTCTGTGTATAGAGTAACGGAATGCATTTCGTTACTCGATACAAAAAGTATGAATTAACGAAATGCTCTTCGTTACTCGATACAAGGAATATCGAGTAATAAAATGCTTTTCGTTGCTTGATACAGAGAGTATCAAGTAACGAAATACTTTTTGTTACTTGATACAGATAGCATCAAGTGACGAAGTGCCTTACAAAAATCAGCATATCAAAAATCATTCAATGTCGGAATTACCCATATCGTGTAATATTTCGAAAAGCAAACTTTTCATTGAGCAGTATTATTTTTCAAAATAATTAATAATATCATGTAGACAAAATGTTGTTGTAACGAAAATTTCAATCTCGAACATGGTGATGACATGAGCGATGTA
Organism: Ophion costatus; assembly: GCA_951751655.1. Lineage (NCBI taxonomy): Eukaryota > Metazoa > Arthropoda > Insecta > Hymenoptera > Ichneumonidae > Ophion > Ophion costatus. The sequence goes on along the minus strand of OX632367.1, from coordinate 2,308,799 downwards.
CGAGAATGTGGCGATAACGCAGCCAGGTGAATTTGCAGAGGTGGCGATAACTCAGCCACATATATTACTAGGTGCGCAACTAGGTTCCCGAGTTTTGTTTGACCAATAAAAAATCGAAAATTTCAAGACAAGTACAAAAAATGGTTCATTCGAAGTATTGTCCCTCGCTATTCACACGTTTTTGCCATCTCTCTGGCAATACATAAATACCGCGACGATAAAAAGACGCGTCTTTGGACTGAAACCATTCGTCCAACCAATTTTGTACTGCATCGTAATTGGCCAAGTGTAGCCCACCCAAGCCATGCGCCATCGACCGGAACAAGTGATAGTCTGAAGGGGCCAGGTCTGGCGAATACGGCGGGTGCGATAGCAGATCCCATTTCAGTGTTGTCGGGCTGCAGTATCACACGTTCGTGTCTTCTGTCCCATTCTGGCCGTTTTTCGAGCAATGCGTGGTTCAAATTGATTAGTTTTTGTCGGTAGCGATGCCCATTGACAGTTTCGCTCGGTTTCAGCAGCTCATATTACACGATTCCTTTCTGGTCCCACCAAACGCAGAGCATTGTCTTTTTTCCGGAGGGATTTGGCCGTGCCGTCGATGTTGACGCCAAGTGAAAGCCACGATTTTCTGTGTTTGGGATTCTCGAAATATATCCATTTTTTATCGTCAGCAACAATTCGATACAGGAAACTCTTTCTGTTCTGCCACAAAAGGTAAATTTTGGAAGCGGCTTCCCGCTTCCCGCAAATGCTATTTAGTTGGCACAAACGTTGACATTTTCGAGGTCATAAAAAAGGTCGCTGTGTTGCGATATTTATTTATAGTACAACTCGGTATTCTTAACAGATGGCCAAGCTATAAAGACAACCAATTTCAGACCTGTATGCCGACTACATATCTCGCTAGGGCCATCCATGTGTGAAACCCGGGAACTTTGTTGCGCACCTAGTATTTCGAGAATCCCAAACGCAGAAAATCGTAGATTTCACTTGGCGAAGCTTTAACATCGACGGCACGGCCAAATCGCTTCGAAAAAAAAAACAATGCTCTGCGTTTAGTGGGACCAGAAAGGAAGCGTGTACTATGAGCTGCTGAAACCGGGCGAAACTATCAATGGGCATCGCTACCGACAACAACTAATCAATTTGAACCACGCATTGCTCGAAACACGGCCAGAATGGGACATGAGACAGGAACGTGTGATATTGCAGCAGGACAACGTTCCGTGCCATCGCAATTCCATGGTCCAGGACACCATAAAAACACTGAAATGGGATCGCTACCGTACCCACCGTATTCGCCAGACCTGGCCCTTTCAGACTATCACTTGCTCCGGCTGATGGCGCGTGGCTTGGTTGGGCTACACTTGGCCAATTACGATGCCGTGCAAAATTGGTTGGACGAATGGTTCCAGTCCAAAGACGCCTCTTTTTATCGTCGCGGTGTTTATGTATTGCCAGAGAGATTGCAAAAATGTGGCAATAGCGAGGGACAATACTTCGAATGAACCATTTTTTGTATTTGTATTGAAATTTTCGATTTTTTATTGGTCAAATAAAACCTGGAAACTTAGTTGCGCACCTAGTATAACACCCTCAGGGCCACGTTATGGTGATTTATGTAGTCGAAGACTGCATATTCTGGGCAAGTCCACAGTAAATGCAGTTGTGTCTCCTGCGTTCACTGCCATGCACGATATAAGATGATTGGCAATGACTGACCCATAATGTGGCTACAATAGGGTTGGATAACTTCATCCTGCCAGAAGCAAATAAGCCCTTCGGTCTCGGTCATCAATCCAGCTGACCGCCGGAAAGAAAACGTTAGCTGAACAGACAGCCCATGCTCTTTAATATTCCAAAAAAGACACCGTGCCGTGTCTGGCCATGAGTTGCAGAGGCACGTCAAACTGCTCGGTAGCACTGATTGTCCGTAAGCATCGAGGCTCTTAGGCAACCGAGCGACAGCGTCTATGACCAAAGAGTCACGCCGGTGTCAGCGAAACGCCAAGCCGAGGGTCTCTGCCGCATAATCTGCTGCCTTATAGGGAAATGTCGCAACTTCATAAAGGTTATGCTGGCGCGCGATGTCTAGGGGTGGATGCGAGCTCGTTATAGCGTCGCTTGCTATTCCGAAGATAATGCCTTCATGATGACACTCCAATCCCAAGAGCGCACACCCTTCACTCTGGCCCGGCATATACGGGCGCAAGGTGGAAGATCGAGGGTGCAAACTCCGGTGGATATTCTTTATCTTGCGTGTGCCAACGTCCCGCTGTTTAAGCTTTACGCTACATATGTGAAGCAGGCCGGGACGGCGACCATATTGGTGGCAATGATCTTGTTTTTCCCAGAAAAATCTGATTTCCAGATCACACTGAGATGCTGCCTATCCTCGCTACAGAGGGCCTCTTTGACACCCTTACCGTCTTGTACAGAGCGCTGTGAGATGCCAAGGTAAGGGGATGACCCTCCGGCATTCAGATGTTTAAAGAAATTCCTGTCCACGAGCCGAAGATCAGCCGCAACACCCTCTGCCCTCCCACTTCTAAGGTGAAGAACAGCGCACTTGTCCAGCCGAAAGTCCATACGAGCCTCCCGTGTTCCTCGCTACGATGTTCATGAGGAGCTTAAACCCCCCACCCCGGAGCGTAAAGCTTGAGATCGTCTGTATAAAATGCATGGGTGACCGGCGCCGGCGTCCCTCGGCGGTTCCCGCCTCGTACCCACGTGCAGCCCGCAAGGCGACAGATAGGGATAATAGCGAGACGCAAAACAAGAGAGGACTGAAAGACTCTCCCTGAACAATTTATACCCCACATTTCCAGTCGTCACATTGCCTTTTCTAGCTTTCACTGTAAAGCGTGTCTTCCGGAGCGACATGAGCTGTTTAATGCATCCCACTATGTAAGGACGCACCGGAGGGAATTCGAGTATGTAAATTATGACGTATGTTTGATCGTGTTCTCTGTTACGCCATGTCTATGATTAAGATGCCACAAGCACTCGATAGCGTAGTGGCATCGTGCATAGTTATAGGCAAGTAGCTTGTGGGTTGGATTCCACGTGTAGGTGGAACATTTTCTCCGAAATTAATCATTTCAAGAGGTAGGGGAATGACGACTTATAATAAAACATCGTTGAGTAAGACCTCTCGGTTGAGTGTTTTAGTTTATTTTGGAATTATGCAATATTCTATGCATTTAATAGACTGGCTGCGCTGTGTTGTATGTAATTAGTGTATTACTTTATGCGTAATAACGTGTTCGTGGTAACCGTGTATACATGTGGCATCCACGGCCGGTATATGAACATCCTACTTAGAGCCTAAAAGGGAAATTTGTTCCCGTTTAAGATGTTACGTAGGTGTTCATTTCACATTAAATTTAAAGCTCCTTCACTACCTTTATCTCGTACCACTGTGAGGAGCTGCAGTGTCAAAATAGGCTGAAAATTTCAACTCAGGCGCGGTCCCCAAAACTCCCCAGCCAGCCACCTCTCTCTAAACTCCTTCATAGCGCCCAGGTTCCGCAACGTTTGCACGTATTGTTACTTCACAAGAAGGAGGATAGCTTTATTCAATGTGTGATGACCGCATTCCAAATGTTCAAGGGGAACGCCCTGCCCACCGTAATGAAGTCTATCGCACCCTGAACACGGTACGCCTGCCTCTGCCCTTCATTGATCTTATTCTGATGGTGTGCAGCGCGCCGCCGAGTCTTCACCACGAACGCTGCCTTGCTGTTGCGCATCCGTGGTCTAACCCCAACAGCTGTGCGTTACATAGTTTAGTTCAAGCTAAACAGATCACCGGTCTCAGGAATTGCTGCTGCCAGGAACTCATTTTCAACGTTAAGTGACCAGGTCGATGATAGCACTTCCCAGTGATCCTTTTCCTCCTTGTTTCTCTGTCCTCTGTCAGTCCTGGTCCTGCGGCCTGGTCTCGCAGATGTAGTAGCGAAAGATGTACAAGCTCTGGGTGCACTTGGCTCCATAGAGCCTTCTACCTCGCCATGTAGCCCCATTCTCATTTTTCTAAGTTGCATGCTGTGCGATTTTATTTTATTTCAACACTTCGTAAATCGTTTCCTACGTTCTATACGATGTGTAGTAACGGTGTTCTCACTGTTTCGGACTCGTGGCCAAAGTAATTACTAGAGCACGATAAATCTGTCAACATCGTCCTCTTCCCCTTCATTTCCTCTTTGTCGCCCGTGCACTCTTTTTCTTCTCTCTTTCCGCTCTTCCTCTTTATCTTTTCTTCGCTCTCCCTCTTCTTCCCTCTCGCTCATCACTATTTTGTGATTCAGACTGAATCTAGACTGAGGAGGGGTTACGAATGAGGGTTGGTTTCTACCGATGAAATGATTCGATTATACTTTGCCCGTTTGTTTCCCTGCTTCCTTGCTCTCCCCTTCGTCCCGGGTTCCCTCGCCCCTCCGAGAACCTCTCCTGTTCCCTAGAACGATATGCCTTTGGAGATGGGGACGGCGGGGATGAACCACTCGACGGGGTTGAGTCTACTGAATTTATGGGGCGCGCTTTATCGAACGATGATTGAGAGTGACGCGAATATCCGTGGCAGCAGGGGAGCTATGCGGAAATGCGAGAATGAGGACGACAACTTTCTTCTGCAGATGCTTTACATATACGGCAGACAGGAATTCTGCAGGATTGCGTGACGAAGTTTGAAAATATCTGCGCCGGGGTGAGGCGGACATAGGAGGGGGGGGGGGGATTATTTACCTGAGATTGTTCTAATCGCCTGATCCTGCCTCGTATACCGCGCAAATCTGCATTGGGAATGGTGGGAGAGGGTTGAAGAAAAATTAAGAGCGCGGAAGCGCAAAAGAAGCGCGAGGGCCAGAAGCAGTCAGCGACAGCGGGAGAGCGAGAGAGCGGGAGACCGGGAGAGTGGGAGACTGGGGGAGTGGGAGAGTGGGAGAGTGCGAGAGAGGAAGGGGGAACTTTGACTTCTTGTTTATCGAGAGCGCTTCGAATATATTATCGGGTGATAGTTCCTGGATGCGTTTTCTTCACTCTCACCCTCTCACTCGCTCTTTCTCTCTCTCTCTCCCTCTCTCTCTCTCTCTCTCTCTCTCTCTCTCTCTCTCTCTCTCTCCCTCCTTCTCTCTCTATCTTTCGACTCGTTTCGCTCCGTCCTTGGGTGTTATGTTCGGCACGTAGTGAAAGTTGAAGCTGGCACGTCAAGTGAAATTGGATTTAAACTTCCCTAGCCTCTGTCCTATCTCCCTCAATTTCAGCCCTACGACCATTATAACACGTAACCAAGAAGTCTATGCAGCCGACCCCACTACCGTTACACAGTTCGCGGGATTGATCGATATTGTATACGTATCCGAGAGGAGCCCGTGCCCTAATTACGCGCTGTCTTCTTCTTGGCGAATATTGCGCACTGACAGCTAACGCAGCTCGAGAAACGCGCATATAGAATACCCGTGAGCCTACAATAGCAAGAATCGAATGGGACTACTAAGTTGATAGGAATAATCGCTTAAGATAATCCGTAGGATCGATTGTAATCTGTATCTGTATGCTTCATACATATGGTGAAATCGTATCAAAGTTGTGGCTGACCATCGCATTAAAAAAAAAGTAATTGTTTTGCCGGTTATTGACGCTGCAGAGCCTAAGAGAGTAATTTTAAAAAATTTTGTTCGTCTGTTTGTCTTTTTATTTGCGACCGCATCACGTTGAAACGCTTAATGAGTTTCGCTAAAACTTGGCATAGACACAGCTTATACCCCGGGCCAACATATAAGATACTGTTTATCCCAATACGGTGCGAAAATTCAGCTTACCATGCACTCCTTAACGTTTCATCGGGGTGTCTTATATTGCGTGGTACAATAATTCGATAACAGACGGCGCTGTAGGTATTTTCCTTCGCGTTATGGTTTCATTCTATCCAAAACTTTAAGAGAAGAGTGTAGTACATGCTCGTACTTATATTCTTTCGGAACTGATTAGGCTGTTGTACGTTTAAATTAGCTAAATAATACTGAAGACTTAAACTTCACCTACGCCTATCTGACTGTTTGGAACCACAGCTGTGGAAAGATCTTGACCGTGTCACACACGAACAAGCCCTCCACTGTGCAGACCTGAGGTCCAGGAATCAAATAGAGAAATTCAGGAAACTATGCCCACAGACGAAACAACCCATCCTAACCCACACAGTAAAAAACCTAAGCAACCACCCACTCTCCGCAGCTGAAACATCAGTCCTCGCGAAAGGGCACAATTTCGCCATCACACCGACAGACATTCCAACCAGAGAAATCATTAGCCAGGTGGAAACTGCCATCTACCGTCTCCCACCTGATACTAGCAACGACATCAGGAAACGGATAACCAATATTCTACACAAAGCAAAACCCCCTCAGCAGAACATCACAAAGGAAGAACACCTTGCTCTTCAAAATTTGAAGAAAAACAAGGACATCTTAGTACTACCAGCTGATAAAGGGAATGCTACTGTTATCATGGACAGAACGGACTACTGCAGGAAAATGATGAACCTGCTCGAGGACACCAACACGTACAAGAATCTACCACGTGACCCAACATCAAGCGTAGAAAAGAAAACAACGACACTTCTAAAGAAGGCTGGCCTGTCGGAGAACCTTATCAAAATCCTTACACCCAAGGAATCCCTACCACCCAGGCTTTACGGTCTGCCAAAAATACACAAAAACAACATCCCACTAAGGCCCATCGTTAGCAACATAGGCATCCCTACATATCATTTGGCACGTTATCTCTGCAAACCCTTGCAGGAACTCGTAGGCCTCAACAACTCCTATATCCAAAACTCTCGGGAATTTGTGAATAAGATCCAGTCCATCAAGGTACAACCAGAAGACATTCTAGTAAGTTTCGATGTTGTACCGTTGTTCACAAACGTCCCAACCCATGAAACCCTAGACATAGTCAGAAAATCCCAAAAAGTTGCTCCTAACCTACTAGCCCTCATAGAACATTGCCTAAACTCTACATATTTCCAATTCCAATCCCAGTTTTATGAACAAACTTCAGGCGCAGCCATGGGTTCCCCGATTTCCCCTATCATCGCCAACATCTTTATGGAGAACTTCGAGAACAGAATTCTGCAAGAAGCACCTCTCAAACCCTCAACCTGGTTCCGATATGTCGATGACACCTTCGTCATTTGGATTCACGGCAAAGAAAACCTTAATCGTTTCTTAACCTTCCTCAACTTCCAGCACACAAACATACAATTCACCATGGAGATAGAACAGGACAATCAAATTCCTTTTCTGGATGTACTGGTTCAACGGAAAAACGATGGCACTTTGGGCCACAAAGTTTACCGGAAACCAACGCACACGGATAGATATCTCCACGCTACGTCCCATCACCACCCCTCCCAAAAACAATCGGTCATAAGCTCTCTAGTCTACAGAGCTCTAGCGATCTCCGAACCGAACTCTCTCGAGGATGAACTAGAGCACCTACGCAAAGCTTTAGGAGATAATGGCTACAAGCCAGGCAACATCGAAAGAACGATCAAGCAACTAAGAAGAAAGATAGCCGATCCGAAAACGGTAACAGAACCTGAAGGGGAGAATGAAGGATAAATAATAGCAACAACTTCCCTTCCATACCTTCAGGGCATAACCGATCGCATAGGCAGGGTCCTTGGGAAACATAACGTGCGAGTCATCTTCAAACCTCAAAAGAAGCTAGCACAAGTGGTTCCGAGTGCAAAAGACCAAAGACCACCATTAAGTGCACCAGGAGTGTACAAGATACCCTGCTCATGCGGTAAAGTGTACATAGGAGAAACCAAACCAAATCAAAAGGTGCCGCGACCATCAAGTACTAGACACACACACACACACACACACACACACACATACCCATAAACACGCACATACACACGCACACACGCACGCACGCACGCGCCCACACACACTATTTTCGATTTTTGTAACGGATTGCATCCGGAATTTCGTCGCATCTCTCCGGGACCCACATCTTCCGAACTGTTACAGAACCCCACTCTTTTGCTCCTCCGTTTTTTCTCCTGTATTTACTGTGTTTTCCGTTTTTTCCCCCCGTAGACATTTTGGGCAGCGCGCTCGCTGCCAGCAAAGTCAATTAATTTCGTATAGAGCCGCGTAGAGCCCCTCTATATCGCGCGTGTGACAAACCCTTTTAACCCTAGTCGCCGCGCAATCCATCATCATATAGGTACACGTTACAACGAGAATCGCCATCGATCGCAATTTCATGCAGGATTGAAATCCCCGTAGCGAGGGGGAGGGATGGAGGGGGGGGGGGGGGGGGGGGGAGAGAGAGAGAATAACGGACTTTTCACCGTTTCTGAATAATTATGTATATATGCGCAACGTGTTCTAATTATATTGTCGTATCAAAATAACTCGATAACACCGGGAAAGAAATAAAAATCTCTTTAAAAGGTGTTAAAACGGAGCTTAAAGGGCTTAAAGGGCAAGTAAAATGACATGATTCGTTTTTAGTTTGGTGAAGAAGTTGCCTGTATTGACATAAATAGAGGCACATAAAGTGTTACAGAGCAATAGCACGCAAACTATTGATCATATCCAAAAATGTTTCAGACAAAAGTTTCAGTGCTCGAGAAGGCCGTCATACTGGACCACCCTATTTATTTGATCGGTGGAGGCGCTGAAGCTACTTCAAGGTCAAGGCCACTTTTTACAATGGAACCATGTATGTTTTTTCGGTGACATTATTACCGATTTTAAGACGAATTCAGCGACCGACAACACAAGGTCTTGAAATCGGTAAGAATGTAATCGAAAAAAAATACATCGTTCCATTTAAAAAGTGGAGTTGACCTTGCCGTAGCTTCAGCACCTCCACTGATAAAAAAAAATAGGGTGGTGCAGTATGACGGCCTTCTCGAACATTGACGCTTTTGTCTGAAACATTTTTGGATATGATCAATAGTTTGAGTGTTATTGCTCTGTAAAACTTTATGTGCCTCACCCTGTATACATATGTACACGGATATATATATATATATATATATATATATATATATATATTCATACAGGTGCGAGTTCAATCAACTCATTTCACGTGTCGATACTAGCCACGAACGTGCTAGATGCGCATTCACAATTGGTAGTATAACTTCGAAACTGACATATCATATCGAAGGGCTATTTCGAACATCCAAAGTTGAGCTGACTTTGTAATTCAATTTGTTGAATGTTATCAACAACCCATGTACAAGGTGCCGAATTTTACGTGAAATTCCGGGGGATGCGTTTAGATGACGATTTATTGTGGTTTTTTCTATAATTGTCAATAGTGTCAGAATACGAATAGGAAGAAGGCTACAGAGGAAGAGGGCGGGAGAGAAATGCTCAACCGACAAGGCTTCGATGTAATACCTTACATACGATATGTGGGTATACGTGTGATATTGGAGAAATGATTCTGGGGTAAAATTTGTTGAATCACGGATTGCCTCACTCATGGGATGATCATTTTTCGAATTGCAGATAAGGACACGAGTACTCGGAGGAACTGCGAGCTCGAAGGTCCTCATCCACTCGTCATCTTCACTTACAGAAACATTACGATATCGGTGAGTAGGAGGCCGGAAAGTACATCGACCAGCAAAAACTAAGTGCGAGTGATATGTTATAGTTAAAACCCGTTTTCGGTGTCAATGCGTTTTCCCTAGTAAAAAAATTAGTTCTTACTGAACGCTTTCGTTACAACTAGTTTTTCCTAGTACAAACCAGAATTTACTGATGAATAAATTGCAGTATTAGTTACATCTCGTATCAAACCCAAACAAACCCAAACAGTTTCAATGGATTTATCAATACCATTGATGAGTAAATTCTACTGTTCAGAAGGAAAAACTGGCTTGCGTTTGTTTGGAATTGGCAGTTTATCAGTTAAAACAAACGGTTAGTCAGTAGAGACACACAGTTAGTCACATAAACCAAACGGTTTAAACTGATTGATTGCGTTAGAACTAGTTTTAGTTTTTCCAAGTTAAAACTAGTGTCAACTAACATTTAAATTCATTTATCAATAAATTCTAGTGTTCACTAGGTAAAACGCGTTTAAATTGGAACATAGCAAATATGATAATTGAGTAAATACATATAAAATTTTTTTCTGTTGATGCATCTGTAGTTCTCTTAAAACTCAATGTGAATAGACAGGGTGAGGCACATAAAGTGTTATAGAGAGCAATAGCACTCAAACTATTGATCATATCCAAAAATGTTTCAGACAAAAGTTTCAGTGTTCGAGAAGGCCGTCATACAGGAGCACCCTTTTTTTATCGGTGGAGACGCTGAAGCTACGTCAAGGTCAACTCTACTTTTTTAAATGGAACCATGTATTTTTTTTCGATGACATAAATTACCCATTTCTAAGACGAGTTCAGCGACTTACATCACAAGGTCATTCCAGTCATCGAAAATAAATACATGGTTCCATTTTAAAAAGTGGAGTTGACCTTGACGTGGCATCAGCGCCTCCACCGATAAAAAATAGGGTGGTCCAGTATGACGGCCTTCTCGAACACTGAAACTTTTGTCTGAAACATTTTTGGATATAATAGATAGTTTGAGCTATTGCTCTGTAACACTTTATGTGCTTCACCCTGTATATAGATTCGGAGCACATGAATTTAAAATTTATTTCAAATGGATACATTTGAAGCTTAGTGAACTGATATTAAATAGCAAAGGCTTAAACTTCAAATATAAATCGAAATATGTGTGTGTGTATATAGGATACGCCAGTTGAATCGCACACATCAAATACGTCGAAAAAATATCGACACAAAAATACTAACTTTTTTATCGTCGCGTATACGTAATCTCGCTGTGAGTTTTATTACTTTGAATGGAATCGTGCTGTTTTTTATTTTATGCATACAAAATTTATAGAAAATGAATTTTCGGAATCTGCGTGAAAACGTAGCAATCAAATCATAAAGCGGAGAATTGTGACAACCACAAGCCGGTGCTTTTCCGCTAACTGATATTTATTTATTGGGGAGATAAGTGATTACAATGGCGAGGGATAATTAAACCTAAGAGTGATCTTATATAAGCATTTTATTTTTTTACCACAAGGTACAGAATCCAATAATTCAGAGCAACCTCACTGCCTCGATGAATACAATACACAAATGATATATTTACCGTAGTACCGCTAGAACTTTACACTAAATACGTCACTGTCCGATAACTTCCGTGTTTTTTAAGCCAGAGAGGTGAATTTCGTTGATTAGAATCGTTTAAAATGCAGCCTTTTTCAAAAGCAAAATAAATTAATGTCGTCTCAATTTAAAATAATGGCCGATTCCGCGAAACCTCGTAGTGCGTTAACGCGATTTTTTGGACATATCAATCAAATGTTCACCTTGAACCCGTAAATCTTCCGTCACGAATGTTTTTTAACGTCACCTCATTTTTGTAATTTATCGAGGGTCCGTTATTTGGATGTGCTATTTGGTCTATACATATGCAGGATATACTTTCGAAAATGGCAGAATGAAGTATACCCAGAGGGATGCATTTTAGAAAAAAATGATCCAAACAAACATTTCAGTTTCAAGGAACAACAATGATGGTGTTTGTTATTGTTAATTTGGTGGCAATATAGACATTACTTCAAGGTCCACTTCAGATTTTTTACTGGGAGCCAATATGTTTTACCTTCAAATCATTTTTCACGTAACAAAATAGGTAACTTCTCAGTAAAACTTTTTTTGTTTGACTTTATTTTTCCAAGATCTTTCGTATTCTTGACCAATTTTTCGTTGTTGAACATACAAAATATCTTGTCAAATTAGAGTCAAACGTAAAAAAGTTTCTGACGAAACTTACTTACTTTGCCCCCTAAAAATATTTCTTAAACAACAAAGATTGGTTCCTATTAGAAAAACTAAAGTTGACTTTCAAAAAAACTTGAAAATTGCCACCAAAGAAACATATCCAACCATTTCGTTGTTATTACCCCAAACGATGAAACTTTTGTCTCAACCATTTTTTTCCAAAATGCGTCGCCCTCGAGATATTTTGGCATGCCCACGTACACGGTGTACCAGGTACATATACACAGGAAGGGAAGAACAGTTATAGCGAAGCAATAAGATGCGTAGCTCTGTTTTTTCGCTGATCGTGGATCCGCGGGAGCACAAAACCCTCTCCCTCCGGCCCGTTCGCTGCTTCGCTTGTCTCGTTCTTGTCAGACGTGCGTCCCCCGAGGCTTCGACAAACCGAGACTTGACTATACGCCACGTACACGTACAAGAGATTATACGAGCTCCGAAGTTTCTGTAGCACGGGAGGGCTCGTCGTTGCATCACGAAATAGCAAGGGGCAAGATGAGCAGCGGAGTAAAGGATCGGTACGGGTAGAGAGGTGACTGAGGAAAAAGGAAGAGGAGGCCTAGGGACGTCAAGAGCAGACATGGGAGTTGGAGATGTCGCTGCATGGGCAGGCCATTACGGCCATGGGATCCTCGGCGATGCTTGGAAAAATCGCGACAGACAGAGCGCGAGGGGGGGGGGGGCAGAGAGAGAGAGAGAGAGAGAGAATACGCATTCGCTAAAGGACGGAACGAAGAAGCACATTATAGCGACCAATTTCTAACCAAATAGGGGGTTCCACTAGCCCCCCCCCCCTTCGTCGGTTCAGCCGGCGCGGCACCGCCTTTTATTCTTTCAATCCATTAGGCGCCCGGCATTACAGCGACTTTGCCGCAGGTATTTACCATTTACAGCCTTCGGAGAAGGAAACAAACCCTGCTCGCTACACTTTGCCCACGGACATTCTTCCCTATAACGCTCCCTAGAGTTTCCGTTCAACACGTGTGCAGGCACGCGGACATACACTCGTGAAACTGTTCACAACCAAGTACGAGACATCAACGTACATAAGAGCAGACCACGTACTGGTTCAGATACCATGGTGTTGATGGCCGCATCTGAATGATAGCTCGGAAATTCCATGCGCCACAGGCCATTATATATATATATATATATCGATTTAATTAGGCTTAACACACGATCCTTCTCGGTTAACTTCGACGGCGAACTCGAACGAGTTCTGTCAAAGTTTATATGCACATGAAAATGTCCGTATTATCTCGACTAAATATTACATGGCAGACTAGGGATGGATCCAGCATGCCGTATGCCGTATTCCGTACTACGGCACTGTGCAGACTGCCGAATCAGGGTTTTACCACGTATGAACCGACTTTTGGTCTCCGGCCCTGAAGCGGCTGCTGGTTACGGACCTGCTCAGTATACCTTTACAGGCCCTGATTCGGCTTCCGTATCTATACCTGAAATGAAAAATAGAAAATACAACAAATCATGACAAAAAATCTGGTAGCGTTTTTTGTTTCCATGTGCGTGCTTCATTTATGTTCCTGTATATATGATAATTGAATTGAAACGTGTCCTGCCTCGTTAAAGTTTTTATCGAATCTCGTGATTTGTCACGAGACTGCCAATTTTAGAGTTGACGCGCTACCTATTTAGTCATCCGAACACTTATGTAAACTTCCCTTTTTTTCGTTGCTCATTTTTATCATTCTAAAGAATGTCAATAATTTTATTACTGAGGTTGAAGTTCGTACCGTTGCAATGCGAAAATAAATTATGTTTGACCGTTGAACGTGCAGTGTTTTCGAGTATCTTTTTTACAATTTCTAAGGTTCACACTTTGTACAACGAGCTTGTTTTTGATCACAAAAATGCTTGTCTAAAAATAACAACTTAGACCGAGTTAAGATTATTCGAATTCATGTGGTTCTTCGCCTAGGCAGCTTATGGCGATATTCAGAAATATTACCGATTGGGACCGCTCGCTGCCACGAACACCACGACTTGGCTCCCTCTGGGCAATCGTCATGTTGTGGCTCACTATCTGTGGATATTTTATGTTTGATAGTTGCCTAAATTGCCTTCCTCATTTTTTCAACATCATCGCTGTTCCTCCGAATAGCTAAGGCGTAATATGTGCTCAACTCGTCAATCAATTTTCCGGTGAGCTTTCCTTTGCCAGACAATCCTTTTTGTTTTTTCACGATTTCGCGGAGGCGCGTCCCCATACGTTTTTGGACATGATCGATGCACTCTTTTTTTTATCTCGAAACCGTCGTATAGACCGCTATTCGATATATCTGCCGACCCTGAGGCGCGCAGCTGCGCGGGACCCCGAGCGTCACGGAGCGCTGCACCGCTCCACAAAATATTCAATATCTCCGAAAATAATTATTTTTTCGACCTGGGTCCAACGGCATTTTAATCTTAAATGTATTTTAGATTTTTCTAGATGTTTTTGAAAAAATCGATTTTTTGAAGCCGTCACAGTGGTGTGTCCGTTAACTGCTGTTGCGTTGGTTTGAAACGAATTAGTACTTTTTTTTTATATTGATATTTTTACAGTTTACAGTTGATGGGAACCAAAAAAATTACAAGTGATTAATGAAGTGGTAAGTTTTTAAAAAGCAGTTTGAGTATGACAGTCATTTTTTGAGTCGCTTAGCGATAAAAAATAGTTTTTAAAATCATCTTTTAAAACTTAGGTTGAAGCACAAAATACAATATTATTGTTAATATAATGTGTGTGAAAATTCAATGGTATCGATAAATTATTTGTTGAGTTATTGCTTTTGTCAATTATAAAAATACAGCTTTGAAAAAACGCTTTTAAAGTTTTGATAAATTAATGTTGAATGGTTTCAGTAACTGACTGACTAGTCGCGATATTCTCAAAGTAGGGGAGTCTAACCCAAAACGGGTAAGCGAAGGTTGGAGGCAAACAAAAACAGGTTTTTCATATAGTATTCCAAACTTTTAGTTGAACGATTACAGTTCGTTACTTATCGAACTTGAATAAATCAATGACAAACTTAAAAAATCTTCTTTAATAACAATTAAAAAACCAAAAACTAAACGCTACGAAAAACGCCGTTTTGCCCGTCGGGGTGCTAAAACGGAAAGAGCTTTTAGGCAAAGCGTGAAGTGACTAAAATAATAAGATTAGTCAACCTTAACAGCTAGATATTGTATAGTATTTACTTACAATCAACAGTTTTTGTTTTATATATCTATCATAACCATAAAATCAGCCTATATATTATTATAGTCGAGAATCACACTCATTGTAGGGTAACATCAAACTTCACGTAATTATTCTTGACACATATCGCAGTAATAGGACTCTCTGCTGGCATAAACATGCAAGCTTCACGAGCCCATATTTCACAAGCATTTCATTTAATCCAGTTTTGTGTTTGTGGATCTATGTGAAGTTCGCTGCACACCGGTACTCGTTTGTGTCCTTTTTTTTCATACTTGATGAAGGTCTGTATTTAAGGTAGACCTAGCGCGGTCGTCGCAAACGAAAATATCACGCGCTACATGCAGCAGAGCGTATACATAAATCTATAGTTTCGTAATAAAACTTCTGACTGTACTCTACAGTGTGAGAAATGCTATACCAAGCTCGTAACCCGACTATAGATTTCGGCGGATGAACGATCGTGGCAACACTGTAACGAGCTGTTGCGGAGCTGACAGAAAAGTTCGAACATCACGGAAATTTTCCGTGGTGCTCAGACTTTTCGGTCAGCTGAATGTGGATCAAGCTGGTTGGTTATATTATCGGAAAAAAATAAAAGTATCAAACAGAATTTGTTTTAAAGGAAAGTGGCGGAAAAAAGCCGTTGACAGTGAAATAAAAGCTCTGACATCAATGGCCGAAGCCAAAAAGAATAAATGTGTTGAAGCTGTTGGAGTCGTTGAAAAAGAACACTCGACAAGCACGCTATGTGATATAAAAAAATATTTGCGTTATAGATATGTATATTTTATATCGGTTACGCTATCTTCATTAACAAATAAAATCTTTTTTGTGGAATGCTCCTTCACAAAGTAAAAATTAGGAGACGTTTCGTTTGTGGAGAAAGAATGCATTTTCCGCGATTCGTTTTTCTTAAGCATTGGTTATTGGGTCGTGAGGATCTAGGTTGACTTATATGATTTGTCGAGACAGCGTCGGCGAAAGAACTTCTTACTCATTATTGGATCGCGGCTGTTGACAAACACAATCGCTGTTCTATTCCCGAGAATTGAGTTGAAGGCGCGTGTTTTTCGTGCGTCTATTTTTTTGACCACTGAAGTACTTCGACTCTAGTAAGTTTTCCTTGAAGAGTTGTTTGGGTCTCAAGACAACGGATTATCGCTTGGTGAAGTCCCTGAGTTCTTTTTCTGTTCGAGTGTTCTGGGGACCTTTTGGGGCTCCACTTAATTTCTTCACATATATGTTTAAGCCCGGCCGCGTGCTCGTGTGGGAAAGAACGCGGGGCGCTTGCTTATTATCGATAAGTTACATTTCAGCTGTGGTGTGCCTAATTCTAAGGAAGATATAAGGATCCATCTAAAAGCAAGTGTGCCGCGATAGCGCGTATTGGCTTACAATTAGTGGTCGTTTACGATTTCCATGGGAAATCGCATAGGCCTGCATCCTTGCCATAGCTCAACAAGATAGGAGAAACAGGGAAAAATATACAGTGTGCATTTTTTTCGCAACGTGACAACGTGACGCAATACCAGAAATACTTTGCATTTCGTTTTAAAACTTTTCAATCATATTCTCAAGATGGTTACACGAACAGTTTATTTTAAAAAATCACTTTTAAAGTTTTTAATTAATTTCCCCCTCAAGGATCGCAGCTGAACAAACGAACCCTAAGAAATAAAACGACCTAAAACAATATACCGCGCCAGACTATGCCCAGTGCTGTGGGGTTATTTTTCCAAAGCGAAAACACCGACGGTGGCTTGCGTCTCTGAAAACAACTATGCGTACGTATTTTATGCATCTTTCTTCGTTGAAGGGTGGGGTGAAGATTGCTTGGGATAACAGGCGCCCCTCCAAAACTCGAAGTCTCAAATAAACCATGTAAACATAGGTAAACAAATATATGAGGTATTTCACGTGGATCCGGTGGACTTTTTCCCTGAACCCCGCCAATTCGATAAAAATTTTTTATCTGATTCCATTGACTCTAAAAGACATGCTGTTTTTTTTTACGTCTTTCGAAACAACCCTTAGTCAAAAAAATTATTTTTTCCAAAAAAACGCCCTGATTGAAAAATCTTAAAAATTTCCCAAAAATGCGTGATAATATGTAAAAATGTTCAACCTATCACCCGCAGTGGAAGTATGATTTTTTCTGTGCTGAAGACGACTTCAATTGAAATTAATACCAGAACTTTTTGACTGCATACGAAAAAATCAAACTTCCATTCCGGCCGATAGCTTGAAATTTTTTACATATAATCACGCATTTTGTGTATTTTTTTCTGATTTTTTAATTGGGGCGCTTTTTCGGAAAAACAATTTTTTTGACTAAGGGTTGTTTCGAAAAATGTAAAAACATGTAAGAAAAATGTAAAAAAAAGGTTATCTTTTAGAGTCAATAGAATCAGATTTAAAAAAAATCGAATTGGCGAGGGTCAGGGGAAAAGTCCGGATTCACGTGGAATGCCTCATATACATGCATATAATATATACAAGTTAAACAGGTTTATGGAAAATATTTATATTAAATTACAATGAGATAGTTTTTCGAGAAGTCAGAGATCATCTGCTGCAAAGTATCGGAAAATTAAGAGGATTGAGGAATTCCTTGAAAGCAAAAGAGCGAGAGGGAGAGAGAAAATAAGTCCAATATATTAGTAGCATTGCCCAAGTCCTAGCCTGCCTATATTATACTGGGGTGATGAAAAAAAATGGACGTTACTGGGGTGAATTTTATTTCGTTCGAGATGATCAGTAGATACACGCTCGACGCCTTTTTTGCCCTTTCATTTTTTCCATTCCCTCTCCCTCAACCTTCTCAGCCGTTCTTAACACCGTGTCATCTTCGTCCAAGCGAAAACCGTACGTGACGAAGAGCGAAGGGCGGATTTTACGAGCAAACGAAAGTACCGAAAGTGGAGGAACAAAACCATCTATATCTTTATTACAAGCAAACTACGGCTAGCTTCGGGTCACTAATTGAGAAAAGTCATACACACAGGGTGTCCCATTATGAATGGATAATCATGCATCTGTCGATAGGTTAGATCATGTCCTACTAAATGCTGAAATTTCAGTTTAGTAAAAGTTCCACGGTTTTCGAGATTTTGGGCTGTATGTTATTTGTTGAAAAAAATCACCTGCTTTTTGTTTTCCGCATACCATTTCTACAAATGATACGAATCGACAATATAACTAAGCAATTTTTTTAAGTAATTCGCACGATATGCGTAGTACATGTTTTTACACCACAGGCTTTCAAAGTTCGATGTTCGAATTAGTTTGTATGGAAATTCTACACAAAATCTTCGTTTTATAAAGATTCCTTCACATTTAAGGTTAAAAAAAGACTTTTCTAGATAAATCAAATAACCAATATATTTTAATAACCGGGTGAAAAAGTTATCATTTGTAGAAACAGCATGCGAAATACCGAAAGCAAATGATTTTTATCTCGAAAACCGTGGGACCTCTAGTAAACTGAAATTCCGGAATGGAGGAGGACATCATCTGACCTATCGACACTTGTAGGATTATCCGTTCATAACAGGACACTCTGTATATACCCATACACACCAACACACACACACACACATATATGCCTCAGTCTCGTAAAATTCCGCTTCTATACGTATATGGGTGGATAAGTATAACGGAAGTGAGCTCGCTGCAAAGTTTAAGCTATGTATATACATATGGGAAGAAGATTCACAGATGAGTTCGGGCTTAATATACGGTCGGCTTCGGGGGTGCACAACCGTCGGAAATTGCAGACGTCAGGACAACGTGCCATGGGAGCGTGACACGTCGTTAGGGCCTCATAACGGCTTCGTTTTATTTTCGGACCGATCTTGTCCCTGCTCCCCTATGCGAGATTGAACGTTTATAAATTTATATATATATATGTATATATATATATATATATATATATATATATATATATATATATATATATATACACAGGGTGAGGCACATGAACTGTTACAGAGCAATAGCAGTCTAACTATTGATCGTATCCAAAAATGTTTCAGACAAAAGTTTCAGTGTTCGAGAAGGCCGTTATACTGGACCACCCTTTTTTTTTATCGGTGGAGGCGCTAAAGCTGTGTCAG
Organism: Ophion costatus; assembly: GCA_951751655.1. Lineage (NCBI taxonomy): Eukaryota > Metazoa > Arthropoda > Insecta > Hymenoptera > Ichneumonidae > Ophion > Ophion costatus. The sequence continues at coordinate 2,289,571 of OX632367.1, read as the reverse complement.
GATCAACTCTACTTTTTTAAATGCAATCATGTATTTTTTTTCGATTACATTATTACCAATTTTAAGACAAATTCAGCAACCTACAACACAAGGTCATTTCAGTCATCGAAAAAAAAACATGGTTCAATTTAAAAAAGCGGAGTTGACCTTGACGTAGCTTCAACGCCTCCACTGATAAAAAAATAGGGTGGTCGGTATGACGGCCTTCTCGAACACAAACTTTTGTCCGAAATATTTTTGGATATGATCAATAGTTTGAGTGCTATTGCTCTGTAACACTTTATGTGCCTCACCCTGTATACACATATATACATAGACACGCTTATATGCGCATATAGTGAATATGAATACAAGTGTATGAAAAAGGCTCAGCTGGTTCCGCGGAATTATCAACGTGTCCAGGACCACCAAATCTCCAAGACATCCCGAAGAATGTGCGGACCACCCTTCCCTCGCTCTTCTCGAATTTGGCTTGTGAACACCAAAGCGGCCACATATATACACGGTGGACCATTTAACGTGACCACCCTAAATATCTCCGTTGCCTTTAGAGCAACGAAAAAATGCGGGGAGGTAATTTGATTGATTTCGGAAGGCTAATACAGCGGTGATAAATTCATTTTTGTCAAGGTCATAGTGTTTGCGTTATCAAGGTCATCAATGGTTTTTTAAATGGAAACAAGTTTTTTTTATTAAGACCTTGTAACTACCATTCATACGAATCCAACGACTTATGACATCATGACCTTGAAATGATTTTTCACCAAATTACACGTGTAAAAACGGGAAATCGTGATGCTATTGACAATAAGAATAACCAAATAATGTAATTGAATATTTTCTGCAGAAAATACACTGTAACACATATTCGAAGTGATGTCCATTAACCTCGACACATTTTTGGCGACGTCGGATGAATGATACTCCTGACCTCCAAATAATTTCTGGTGTGATAGCGGCGCAGGTTATCGAAGGGATACAATAATGTCAATAGTCAGAGATATTTTTGATGTTTGTAAATACTGGCATTATAACGTAGTAAAACTGTAGTAGGAGAAGAATGTTTACCATCTACCAATATTCGCATTAGTAGGTAAGTGTATGCATCCAAAGTAACATGTAACAACCGTATCGAAAATGGTATTGAATAGTCAAGCGGAGAAAGTCGAAATGATTCTGATTTATGGTGCGACCGGCAGAAACTCTGGGCAAGCGCAGGAACTTTATGCACAACGTCGTTCATTTTATTCATTTATTCCGTGAAACGGGCAGTGTCAATCCAGTGGAAAGGAAGCGTTGCAAGACTAAAACAAACGAAGAACCAGAGATTGCCGTTTTGGCTGCAGTAGGTCATGATCCGCAATTAAGTAGTCAGCAAGTTGAGCGCTATTCCCGAATTTCCAAGGCGCGTGTTTTGAGAATATTAAGGCGTCTTCGAAAATGTGTCGAGGTTAACGGCCATTACTTCGAACATTTGTTACAATAAATTTTCTGCACAAAAAATTCAATTACATTATTCGGATATTCTTGTTATCAATACCATCACGATTTTCCGTTTTTACACGTATATTTTGGTGAAAAGATAATTTCAAGGTTATGATATCATCGGTCGTTGGATTCGTCTGAATTCCGCTAAAACGTCTTAATTAAAAAAAATACCTGTTCCCATTTGAAAAACCATTGATGACCTTGACAACGCAAACACTATGACCTTGACAAAAATGAATTTTTCACCACTGTATCAGCCCTTCGAAATCAATTAAATGACCTCCTGACATTTTTTTTCGTCACTCCTAAATCATCAAAGTTAAAATGGACGTTTTGCATTGATCGACGATTACTCCGCGCCAAATCGTCGTACGGAGCTCGTTAAAAGATCAAATTAAAGCTGATTAAATTGTCTGAAAGAGTTTTATGGTCGCATGATAAAAAAAAACGTTGAAGTCCACAGACCATTTTAAAGATGAGCAAAAATTTGGAAAAAATTTTACTCGTTGGTTTTCGGATGATTACTTGAAAACCGCCCACGCTAAAAAGTGTTACAGTCCAGATCTGAAAACTAGACACTTGAAGCTACAATTTCCTTTTTTCAAATTTTCTGTACGATTATTTTTTCCGAGTTATCTCTTGTTGAAAGTCACCTAAAAATGTCGAATTTTTTAAATATCCCTTAATTTTTGTGAGTAGTGTATTTATCCATGAATTCGCATAGTACATCCATATACATATGTGTGGTTAATTATATATAGTTAAAAATGCGTATAAATAAATATGTATAACTATATTCGGAAGCTGAGCCCACGGGTGAGCCTGCGTTGAAAGTTGATTGATGGAAAATCCAGCTGCCTATTTAAATAGTATTATTCGTTTTTTGGCGAAACTATCAAAATTTTTCCATAAGACACCGAAATGAGTCCGCACTACCTTAGTCTGCGAGACACTTTCTTCGAGATAGCGAGTTCGCCTCTCGCTGGTGCAGAGGCTAATCGATCCTCACGCTCAGCCACCGACGCAGCACGTGCCACAGTCCGTCTCTTACATTACCCGCTGAGGCGAGACTCGCGCTGTGTCTCGCTGTCTAAGTTTCTTGCGAGGGTTGCCGTTTTAGGATGTATTAATACTCTAGGTAAATTAATCCTTTCACGCCGCCACAACTTGTAGCTTGGAAAATTGTGTGTGGTATATCAGAACGCTGGCGCATGTATATGTTTAATTAACACACACGCATAATTATATGTGTGTTTCCTTACAGGCAAAGTAAGCCGCATTATTTGTACATTTTTGTTCATTTTTTTATGATTCTTTGTTTTCTGTAAGCTTGTTTATTATTGGCATTTGTTTGTTAAATGGTGACATTGGCTCAATCTTTCTCGTAAAAAATAATGAACCGTATTGAAAATTCTAAAAATTCGAAAACTACATACAACCGCCTTGTCCGTACAGATTTATTGCCTTATTGTTGCCGTTTGTTTGATTGAGTTTAATATCGTGGTTAGTTGTTCGCTTGCGTGGTCATTGTAATTGCAATTAACTAGATAGCGCAATGCTGGGTAGCCTGCGTTCTATTTCAGACTCTAAGTTATGGTTCTGTGAAACATTCATTTTTTTAATCACTTCAGTAGTTGTCGAGTAATAAAAAGACGGTTGTACAGACAGACAGGCGTGCTATACTTCTCATAACAATAAGATTCTTCTACCAAATTTCATTATCATTCACCCTTTGTAATAAAAACTTGAATACTAAATATTTCATTAGCTTCTGCAAAAAAATAGCAAATAAAGAATTACACACGCAGCATCTCTTACAGCCATATTCCATGTAGATGTAAAATATGTGTGTAGGTGTGGTATGTAATTTGAAAAAAAATTCTTCTATACCCTGGTGTGGTCTTGTGACGGGAAGGGTTGCGATCTCGCTAGAACTTGCAGAGCTTTGCCTTTACCGAAAATTGAAAAAAAATTGAGCAAAGCAGCGCGTGCGAGAAAGCAGGTTGGGCAGAAGGAGGCTACAATGAAAGAGTGCCAAGGGTGTGGAGAGGCAGTGGTGAAAGCGGGCTGTGTGCGGAAGTGAATAGCTGGTCTGAACAGTTCGTACGTTTCTTTTGTTTCTCTGTCCACCTCACCCGACAGGGTAGTGCGGGGAAAAGACCGAGAAAAGGGGGGGGGGTGACGTTTAACTTCAAAGGTGAAAACTTTGGCTTCGGATAGTCGTTGTGGTCGTGGTAGCGGTGCTCGTGCAAGTGTATGCACGGTACATGGCTCCAGAGCATTGAAAAATGAAAAAAATCACGATGTACCTTCTGTTCTCTCTCTCTCTCTCCCTCTCTCTCTCTCTTTCGCTTTTTCCATGTAACTACATACTGTGTAAGCCCGAGGGAAGAAGTGATGCGGGCAACGGGGTAAAATTGTGTCCAGAGGGGGTGGCGATACACGAGGTCTCGCAAATTGTACATCTCGTGTGTACTACATGCATGCATACAAAAGGAGCATATGCATATAGGGAATCTCAAAATCACCTGACATTTTAGTTTATTAATAAAACGTATTATTTATTCGAAAAGTACGAATATTTTTATTTTAGTGTAAAGCACAAACATGAAAGTTATGTGTGGAACACAATATTCGATCAATGGCTGCCTCATCCCTGTTTGCAAACGTTCACTCGTTCGACGAAATATTCTATAATATTATGGCACAACTGCGGACTAATTTTATTAATGGTGAGTCCAATTGCTTCCTTAAGCTCCGAAATGGTCTGTGGATCATTGACATACACGTTTCCTTTCAGAAAACCCCAAAGAACGAAGTTCAATGACGTCGAATCGCACAATCTTGGTGGCCAATTCACATCGCCGCGGCGTGAGATAACACGACGATGAAACTTCGCCTGTAATAACTGCATTGTTTTGCCCGCAGTGTGGCAGGATGCGACGCATCCTGTTGAAAGAATATGTTTTTTAAGTCCATGCCGTTTATGCCATTTATCGGATATTGTGTTCAACACATAACCTTCGTGTTTGTACCTTATATCAAAATAAAAATATTCGTACTGTTCATATAAATAATACGTTTTATTAGTAAATAAAAACGTCTAGTCATTTTGAGACACCCCTTATATATATATATTCAATTCTATTCGGATGAATAATTATATTATTTTTATTTTTTATTTTATTTTTTTTAATTATACACTTATTTTAATTATACTCGAATGGCAGGTTTAACACGTTTGTTTTACCATTGGCTGTTCTCTCTTTTTTTCAGCCAAACTAAATCTCCAGGGTGAAACTCCTGAGAGCTGATCAACCGGCTGTATCGTTCTCTCGTCCGCCTCTTGCTGTCGACGATTATTCGTTTGCTTTCTTCCTTTCCCGTTGAGATCTTCGTCTATAGGTTTTCCAAATATTTGAGATAAGTGGTGTTGGCACTCATCAATGATGAAGTACTCCCGGATTGTTTCCGAAAGCCAATTCGTAGGGCGTAAAGCCAGTGCTTTCATGTTTAGACGTGTTGTAGTACAGGTTTGCTCAGTGAATTCGTTCATCCGAGTGGTCAGCATTTTTGTTCCTAAAATGTCGTAAATAATCTTTTAATATTTAATGACTTTTCTCCTAACTACCATGACTTTCCAGATGTAAGCTCGTCGTGGTAATTTGCTTGATTCTTAAAATTTCTGTGACATTCTTCATCAAATTGCTGGTGAAATTTGTCCCTTGATCCGTTAAGATAGTGCGTAGTACTCCAGTCTCTGACGCATCCCTTCAAAAATACTTGTATTACTGATGAGGCTGTCAAATCTTTAACGGACAACACCACTGTGACCCCCTGTTTTTTTGCCATTTTTCAAGAATTTTTTTTTGTGGAAAAAAAAGAGATATTCGAAAAAAAATTTTTTGTTTTGTTCGTTGTTTATTGAAGATACATAAAAAAAAATGTCAAATTTTTCACGCCCCATGGTGACGCTGGGGAAGCTCCCGCGTCAGGTACTGTTGCCTCTGCAGTGGTTCGCGGCACGCAGCAGAACTCTCTTCAAAGTCGATCTGAAAAAAAATACCGAGTGTTTTCGTTAATAATGTGATATTTTGAAGAGAAGTACATAGGGATTTGAAAAAATATTGATTTTTAAAAAGTAGGCACGCTTTTGAAATTAAAGGACGATTTTCGAGCAAAATTTCGTCACAGTGGTGTTGTCCGTTAAGTTCGAGTGGAACGAAATATTGTATCAAACAATCCTGAATCGTTAAAACGTATTTATTTCGACTGGTGGTCGATGCGAAAAGGTCCGCAGATATCCATGACAATGTTGTCATTGAGTTTTTATGGTGTGTCGATGATTGCCATTGGCATTTTTGTCGAATCTCTGTTGGCCTCATTTCTCTGGTAAATCGCACAACTTTGCACGACATTTTCAACATCGTTTTTCAGTGTCTTCAAAAAGAAATTTTCGGATATCCTTCAATCCGTTTTCTTGACTCTGCCGTGACCTCCTATTGGACTATTGCGGTTTTCTTCAAGTATCCTGCGGATATCTTGGCTTTGTGCGATCATTCGTTCTCTGTCACGAAGTTCATTTTTTTTCGGTCGATAAGTAGTGCATTCTCCCTGATTGAACATTTTTCGCCGCATCTTTTCTCGCTCTCTTTTCTCGAAAGGCAGCCCAGTCGAATACCACATCGATTTTTAGCCATTCGTCGGCCACTGCTGCATAGAGCAATTCTCTGATGAGTTTCAACAGATTATCACTCGCCGTTATTTGGCTTACGCTAATTACTACATGGAATTTTCCATTGTCCTCCTCGGAATAGACTTCGAAACTCTGTGCGTCTTCATCTCCATTGTCTTTCCTGATGAACGAAATATCTACACAGCCATCGGGCATTGGTAAAAAGTAAAATATCAAAAATATTGTAAATTATAGTTTTTGCCACAAGGGTTCCTCGTGTTGAGCGTCTTCTTGGTGATAATCTAGTGGGGGTCTTTCATGTTGAACGCCTTCCAGATGTTGTACTGCTGGTTCCTTTGTTGGTGCTTCCTCTGCTTTTTGAATTCTCGGCCTTTGTTATTCTTACGCTTGCTTCTGATCCTTCTTGTTCTGCCCTCGCCCTTTTATAGTCCGTTTTCTTTTCGCCCACTTTCATGTCTCGTTGTGCCTGGTATTTCATGCTTTCCCGATGTTTCTGTTGCCAAAATTTCAGCATTTATACGGTGATTTATCGAAACTCGGTTCCTCAACAGTGCATCTCCATTCGTATTAAGGATGCCTTTTCCGTAAACAATTTCCTATTCGTAGCCTTCCAAAGCCATTCACCAGTCCGCGAGTCGTGAATGCGGTTCTTTGTTATTCATCAACCAAATTAATGGACGATGATTGGTGACAACTTTGAATTTTCGGCTGTACAAGTACGGTCATGAATGTTGAATACACCAGACCATTGCTAATAATTATTTTTCAGTTGTTGAGTACTTTGGTCGACTTTCCTTAGAACTCTGCTCGCGTTGCCGATCGGATGTTATTTCCCATTCTTTTTATGAGATAATATTCTTCTTAGAGCAACATCTGAACGTCAGTGGTGAACGTGAATGATCTAGAAAAATCCCGATATGCTAGTATCGGTTATTAACATAGTTCCCGTTTTGAAGTTATACAGGATTTTTCTTGTTCCAACAATGTTTTGGCTTTTTTGCTGTAATATTTTATGAACGTCTTAGTAAATTGGTAAGTCAGCTAGTAAAATCAATTGAAGGCCAAAAGTAGACAAATAATTTATATGTTAAAAAAATATTTGAAAAAGTAAGCTTTATTCAATGTACTGAAAAGTTGAAAATATTATTTTACCGAGTTACCTAAATGTGACTATAAATAAAAGGTTGGGGCTCAGAAAAATTAGACATATAGTCACTAATTTACATTGTCCGTTAACATATCAACTGTATTCAAATTTCTGTAAAATGACCTTAAATTTCTCAAATAAAAATCCTGAAACAGTGATAATAATTTTTCCTCCGATTACCAGTGTGGCAAACTAAATACCGTTAATGAAACTGACTTAATCAAATTGTTTTAATCCTTAAAAAGTTGAGTGCCCTTCGTTTTTACTTAGAGTCACATACAGGTAACTTGGCAAAAAAAATATTTTCTACTTTTAGTACATTAAATAAAAGCTTGCTATGTTAGCATTTTTTTTACATATACATTTGAAAAAGATTCACTTTTCATCCACTTTTTTGCGGTTTCAAGGCATAATGATTTTTAAAATGAATTACCGCTGCGTTTAACGGTGCAAAGTTCGAGAGTATTTTAATTCTTATTGGTTATGAGAAAATATGGTGTTTATTTTATTACTGAGGACTAGCATTTCATGCATCGTAATCGTCCGTTTCCGTGGAAAAATACTCCCGGAGTAGCCAGCGAGTACCACATGTTCTCTCTCTCTCTCTCTCTCTCTCTCTCTCTCTCCCCCTCCCTCCCTTCCTGCCTCTCTCCCTCTCTCCCTCTCAGCCTCTCTCCCTATCTCTCTCTCTCCCTAACTCCCTCTCTCCTCTCTCTCTCTCAATCAATTATATAATAATATAACGATAATTTGCAATAAACATAAACTGAAAACCAATTTATATCAATTCACTGTGTTGAAGGCGCCGAATGTACAAAAGGAACTACGTAATAAAAATGAAACTGAATAATTTGTTGGAGATTAAGTTCAATCTCTATTAATTAAATCATTTATTAATTAAAAATACATACCAACGTAAAATGAGTAATTATAAATAACAATTCTTATTCGGAATTAATTTGAACTAAGTATGAATTATCAATATGCATGGAACATTAAAAAGGAATTAAAGAAAAGTTTATTACAATTGTCCAGATAATAGGTAGCTTAAAATACATTCTGTGCTGGAAAATCTGCTCGGGGCTCATGGACCTCACTCAGCCTCATCTCTCCAATTCTCCTCCTATAATCTCCGTATCTCTCTCTCCCCCCACTCGATCTCTCTGTCTCTCCCTCTGTCTATGTGACGGTTTCAGGTGGACATGATAACGGTGGCCCACGGCGAACGTGTGAGCGCGAGGTGTCGCGAGCTGGGTCGGTACAAGCTTACGGGGGATCCGCTGCTGCAATGTCGCAATGGAGCTTGGAACGGAAAGCTCCCGTCGTGCATACCGACTACTGCCATCTCTAATTACACTGGTGTGTATACATTGATGTTATATTATCATAATGTTTCAGGCTAGATTCACATTCCCTTCTGCCCCTCTCTCACTCAACCTTTTGCCCTCGCCCTCTCTCGCTCGTTCTTTATATACCCCCTAGCCGGGACACGTGACAAATCCGACCCGTCCTCTCTTCCATCGCATCCTGCGCTTTTGTCTTTCCTGTTCTCACCCCTTACCCACTTTCTCTCCTTTGCCCTTTGCCAGCCCTACCCTGCTTCATACCCCATACCTACCCCTTCCCCCATCCGCGCTGCGTGTCGCGAAATGTAATAAATTCAGCATGTTCGTACATTCATCTCGCTGGGCGGGCCTCTGCAGCAAAGCCCATCCCCCGCCGACCACCCACCCGTACCGCACGCTACCATTCTATCCTTATATTTATTATGCATCGCGGAGTACACAAAAAGAGAGAACATTTGGCGCGGATCAAGGGACTCCCGACTCGAATTATGCGTAGAAAAATAGTTACTGAACTGCATCTTCTTTTTGGGCATTTTTTTATAATTCAACTCCGATTAGATACGTTCGTAAACTGATTTGAAAAAACATGTGAGCCGACTCAATGCGTCACTGAGGGATGCCAACTAATTATTTATCACAAGACGTGTCATAGGGTACCGGCGGGTAATAAGACCTAGCTAAGGGATATTTGAAATAAAATTAAGAATATCCAATTTAATCAACGTTTCAATGATAATCATTATTTAAATTCAGTTTCTATAAAATGTAAATGAAAAATGGTAACTTGTACCATAAGGAAAAACAAAATTAAACATTTTTAAAAACCTTGCCAGCAGGCCTTATTTTACTCTGTCAGGATAATAAGCCTACGGCTGTAACGTACTTAAATAATCAAATTATACGTAATGTATTTCGTACTTGATATCAATAATCACATGAATGCAGAAATAAAACTGAAAATTCTTTAAAAAAGTATTAATTGCCCCCCTAACAGCACTCAAAGACATCAGTATCATCCACTGACAAACCGACGTAGTCCTCATGATACCATTTGCTGCATTTAGTGCATATCAGGAGGAATCCTTACTTGGAATAATTAAATATTTTGTTGTTTTGTTTTAATATTTCGATGGCCACCTGTGCATAAGAAATTTCGTTGATCCGAATGAATTTTTTCTCTGTGCAGTGCCGTGCTATGCTGTCCGATATTCGCATCTGGTCGTTGAGTAGTCAAATTAGAGCACACATACGGGGTGGATCAATAACTATTAGCACCTTGGCTATCTTCGAAACTATAAGGTTGACAGAAATATTTGCTGAAATGAAATTGCACAGTATGAAAGGGGCCATCCGATAGCGATAATAGTTTTTTTGCCGTTGGAGGTACTTCGGACATTTGAAGGCCAACTGCATTTTTTAAAATCGATCGGTATGTTTTTTTTCTGTATCATGAAAGAGGAGTTTAAAACGAGTTCAACAACCTACAACATAAGGTCATTTAAGGTCATAGAAAGTACAAAGAGGCGATAATACTTACAGTTTCGACTTATACTTAAGCATATCGGATTGCTCTTCAAACGGATACATTGTACTCGATTGACCGATTTATCGATACTAATGTTATCATGTTTATCTTATCCTATAAACTTATTAAAGTGTCCTTGAAAGAGTGTTTATTTTCAGTGAAGTAAACCGTGAGTATTATCGCCTTTCTGTACTTTCTGTACCTGTCTAAGAAATGTTTCAACGTACATAATAACGTACGCATTGATATTGATGGTCGTAATTTCGAACACTTACTATACACGTAGTAATTTTATTAACTACCGAAACTATAAGTATTATCGCCTTTCTGTACTTTCTATGGCGTTCGATGACCTTACGTTATGAGTCGTTGAACTCGTTTTAAGCTCCTCTATCATGATACAGAAAAAAACATACCGATCCATTCAAAAAAATGGAGTTGATCTTCAAATGTCCGAAGTACCTCCATCTGCAAAGCAACTATTATCGATATCGGATGGCCCCGTTCGTACTGTGCAATTTCATTTCACCAAATATTTCTGTGAACCTTATAGTTTCGAAGATATCGAAGGTGCTAATAGTTATTGATCCACCCTGTATGTAACTAAAAATATCGACGACGAGGCTATGACTTTCACTCGAATATCTTCAAGTCTATGATAGAGAGGGAAAACAAAACATTCTGCAAAAGTTGTATAGTTTTGAAAGGACAGCGAAGTTTGTCGGGTGGCTCCGCTGCGAAGATATCAAGGTCAACTCGACTTTTTCAAATTAGACGACTATGACTATACATTACAAAATAAATATGCTTACATTAATATAAAGTTGCTTTAGACAACGATAGGGATAACATAATATTGAGGATGGGAACAATTGGGTCCCCTCAGGATGCTCCTCGAGGTTAAATGTCTTCAAGTTTTCGCGATATATATTTCCCTAAATTTGCAATACCTTTCGCGATAAATATTTCCCGAAACTTGGAATAAAATTATCGTACGTCCCCATTATAATTTCACTATTCCTAAATATTTCGGCAATGGAAAAAGTAAGGGTAAGAGAGTCGTAGATCGGTCAATTTTCGGAAGTTTTACCAAATCTTTGTTGCACATTAAAGTTAATACCGTAGGCTAGAAAACTGCACAAAAAATGGAATCTTTGGTATTTCAAGTTCATGCAAACCCCTTTAACAATCGCATATTCTTGTTTGTTCTAATGTGGAAATATTTCGTGACAGGGAATCTATAATAGGAGGGTCGAATAATTTCGGGCGAAACTATATATCGACATTTATACTCGACATGAGAAATTGTTATTGCCGCTCGCAGACGTCGACTACGGAAACCAATTTTGCACTTGCGACGTATCCTGCTCGATTTCACTTTCCAGCCACGTAGGCGCACACTTCCAGTGTGTTCAGGGTTCGCGCGTTCGTCTCTTTTTCCTGCATTCGAGAGCGCCCAAGATGTATGTCTCTTCCCAGCCCAAGGGCCAAGACGAGACATGTATACCCGCCTTGGGTTAGCTGATATCCCGCGAGGCCGTCGAATCCCGTTCTTTTCGCGACCGATCTTGAAACTGCTTCGAAAAGTGAACTAGCCTGAAATCTAGACCGAGAGGAATGGACAATAAAAGTTTGAACCGTTCACCTCTTTCCGGCTGGGAAATGAAAGTTCGAACTTTGAAGAGATGTATTCGTCTATTTTTCCTCCCATTAATTAAGACGTTCAGAATTTTTCTAAAGTAGCTCTAATATTTCGGGATTACAGACCGTTTTTCCTACAGTCCTAAGATGAAGATGCAGTTTCCATATGAAGTGTCAAAATCTACGAAATCGCGTTCCAACTCTACGTACATGTCCCCACATACGTTATGCATTTATTCCTCGACCTCAAAATTCTCCTACGCTTTCGCCCCGACTCCGCCGTTTCCTCCTCCCTTGCTCATGCTTTTTTCTATCTCCTTCTACATATCCTTGTTGAGCACACATCTGCACCCCTCAATCTTCAGCTCCGTCTCACTCCCGCTCATGTTTGCTTGCCGCACTGAGTCCGCCCTCCTAGTGGTATTTCCACATGTCAATCTCACCCTTCTGTCATCCTGCCCCACCGCCTCATTCCTCCTTGTCGCCGCGCTGGTTTCGTTCGCCCGCTCCCACACATTTACATTTTACGAGCTTGAAATAATGAGATCGCGAGGAGCGAAGGAGCGAAAGGGCGAGAGGGAAAGAGAGGGTTGAGAGAACAAGTTAATATGCGAAGGTACTAACATTACCAATGCATAGAAGCAAATTGAGCATTGTATACAGGGTGAGGCACATAAAGTGTTATAGAGCAATAGCACTCAAACTATTAATCATATCCGAAAATGTTTCAGACAAAAGTTTCAGTGTTTGAGAAGGCCGTCATACTGGACCGCCTATTTTTTTATCATTGGGGGCGCTGAAGCTACGTCAAGGTCAACTCCACTTTTATAAATGGAACCATGCATTTTTTTTCGATGTCCTTGTGTTGTAGGGCGCTGAATTCGTCTTGAAATTGGTAATAATGCGATCGAAAAAAAATGCATGGTTCCTTTTGAAAAAGTGGAGTTGACCTTGACGTAGCTTCTGCGCTTCCATCGATAAAAAAAATAGGGTGGTCCAGTATGACAGCCTTCTCGAACACTGAAACTTTTGTCTGGAACATTTTTGGATATGCTCAATAGTTTGAGTGCTATTGCGCTGTAACACTTGATGTGCCTCACCCTGTATATAGGATGCTTATGGTACGTAGCATATGGAAGGAAAAAAGAGAGAGAGAGAGAGAGAGAGAGAGAGAGAGAGAGAGAGAGAGAGAGAGAGAGAGAGAGAGAGAGAGAGAGAGAGAGAGAGAGAGAGAGAGAGAGAGAGAGAGAGAGAGAGAGAGAGAGAGAGAGAGAGAGAGAGAGAGAGAGAGAGAGAGAGAGAGAGAGAGAGAGAGAGAGAGAGAGAGAGAGAGAGAGAGAGAGAGAGAGAGAGAGAGAGAGAGAGCGAGAGCGAGAGCGAGAGCGAGAGCGAGAGCGAGAGCGAGAGCGAGAGCGAGAGCGAGAGCGAGAGCGAGAGCGAGAGCGAGAGCGAGAGCGAGAGCGAGAGCGAGAGCGAGAGCGAGAGCGAGAGCGAGAGCGAGAGCGAGAGCGAGAGCGAGAGCGAGAGCGAGAGCGAGAGCGAGAGCGAGAGCGAGAGCGAGAGCGAGAGCGAGAGCGAGAGCGAGAGCGAGAGCGAGAGCGAGAGCGAGAGCGAGAGCGAGAGCGAGAGCGAGAGCGAGAGCGAGAGCGAGAGCGAGAGCGAGAGCGAGAGCGAGAGCGAGAGCGAGAGCGAGAGCGAGAGCGAGAGCGAGAGCGAGAGCGAGAGCGAGAGCGAGAGCGAGAGCGAGAGCGAGAGCGAGAGCGAGAGCGAGAGCGAGAGCGAGAGCGAGAGCGAGAGCGAGAGCGAGAGCGAGAGCGAGAGCGAGAGCGAGAGCGAGAGCGAGAGCGAGAGCGAGAGCGAGAGCGAGAGCGAGAGCGAGAGCGAGAGCGAGAGCGAGAGCGAGAGCGAGAGCGAGAGCGAGAGCGAGAGCGAGAGCGAGAGCGAGAGCGAGAGCGAGAGCGAGAGTGAGAGTGGGAGTGGGAGTGAGAGTGAGAGTGAGAGAGAGCAAACGGATAACTCGTCTCTCGACGAAGTGTTAATATCACAAAGCGCTTTTGACCGGGGTCTCATACGTTCATCTGACGCGTTGGCAGCTGTGGAAGCAAAACTCGTCTTTTCGCCTCTCCCGTCTCTTCTGCTTCTCGCCATCTGCTTCTCTTTCTCTTTGCCCCTGGTTTTCTAAAGCCCGCGCTCTCTTCCTCGCATTTTTCCTCTTCGTTGTTCCTTGTTCTCCCTTTCACCCTACTCTTTTTAACTGCTTGGTTTCGGTTTCCCCTTGCTCGTATTCTGCCCTACGCTCTCTTTCTATCTCGTCCGTTCATGCTTTTTCTCTCCCTCTTATTGTCTTCTCTCCTTTTGTGTCCCTTTTCACTCTCTCGCTCTGTTCTTCGACACCTCCTTTTCTTTGGTCCTTCTCACTCCCTCATGTCTCTTTCTCTCTTCCTGTTTCTCCTGCCCCCCTTCCGTATCTCTCTTTTGTGTTTTGTCATTCTCCTCCACTTTTTCAGGCCTCTTTTCTCTTCCTCTCTCCCCTCTCCCTTGAGCATCGTTCTCTTAGGGAGCTCATGCTCCAATGTACAAATAAAATCTCTCTATCTCTCTCTGTCTGCCATGGCGATGAATAGTCTGTCACGTACATTTCTTGCGGGCGAATTTACGATGATTTATAAAGTTATTTGTATTTATGAAGGTATTTGATTGAGTCATTTAATTTTGGTGCACCTTTTGTGTACCCTGCGAACGCCAAATTAGGACTATTTATGATGGAATGCTGAACTTTTTTGTGATTAAACTTTTCATGCTTGAGGCCCTTTCTCGGTGCTGTGAATGTTGGTGATAGATCCTTCATGTGTGGTGAAGTAGCTAAGCTGTATGTCTGTTCGACGGAGCGCCTTCAACACTAGAGACTTTGAACTCGGGTGATTAGGTGGGGGCAAGGGTTGCGATCGAGATGCTGCGATCTATATGTACGAGCGAGCGCCGAAAAAAATCGGCTGGACCTTCTGCACGGTCCATGGTCATATAAGAGTCCTGCAATGTTCAAAACTTTGGCCATATGGCGAAAGAATGCTGGCACGAAGCATGTTGTGGTTTCAGCGGGAAATCACGAATCGAGAGCAAAAAAGGGCGCAGCCACATGTGCAAACTGCACTGCGGCAAACCTGTCCAATGCTGAGCATGATCCGAGGGATTCAGAAGCATGTCCAATCCTAAGGAAGAGGGTTACTGAGAAAGCCAATCCAATTAATTATGCATAGTACGAAGTCCCATTAATCAACGGAGCCATTGCTGATGTGCCATTTGAATTCCCAATCGTTGTGTGCTCATCTCTATCTACCGTCTATCATCTAATTTGTTTAGTGTAGCATGGATACGACAGGAGGTATGCGATGCGTTTGTTGAGTTACCGGATTACTACTTGCTACATTGTGACCGAGTCGGTAAGGTAGGAGATGGCATTGGCATTTACATCCGTAACAGTATCCAGGCGGAAATTCTTACTACGTCATTGGGGAACTATTGTCGAGAGCCAAAATTCTTAATAGCAGAAGTGACGATACCTGGAGCTATCAGTCTTATGGTTGCTGTAATGTATAGATCACCGAAATATGGGTATTTTTCGCGATTTGTTGATACATTCACAGAACAACTGCAAGATCACATGCAAGCGCTTGTGCTAGGAGACTTGAATTGTTACCCGTCGATACAAACGGCTGAAACAATAAACGTTACGGATCTTATGGCGTATAATAACATGTACTCAGTACCAAATAAATCGACACACCACACTGCATATGTGGATTCGCGTATCGATCACTGTATTACATATCTTGCTTCGCAAGTTAATGATATTGGTCAGTATCCGGTGTCGTTTTTCTCAGGCCATGACCTTATCTATATTCGATACGATATGAAGGTACCATCCCATTTGCTCTCCTCCGTCTACTGCCAAAATTTTTATGAATTGGGTGAAATAGCGCTGCGTAAATATTTTGGGCAGTATGATTGGACAGTGTTTTGGAATATGCGACCTACCCAAGACAAAATCAACTTCTCCAATGCGGTGATTACTCATGCGTATGATCGCTACTCACCTGTTTAAAGAGCCACTGTAAAGCGTCGTTCAGCGCCTTGGCTTACGATAGAGATGCGTGAACGTATGCGGTGCCAAGATCGATTGCGTTGGGCATTTGTGAAAGATAGAAGAAATAGGCGACATGATTCTGAAAAATACAAAGCTATTCGTGGTGGAATTAGAAGAGACATTAAGATGGCGGAAAATCAATATTATAGGCCGAGTTTTGCATCAGTAAGAGAGCCTATTGTAAGTGATCAGGATTTGGAGAACTTAAGAACAAATGGTGGTGAACCACCGGCTTAGAATGATAATGCATCTTACCTTGCCCATGTTACTTCAGAAGCCCTAGAAAAGGCTTTCCGGAGAATCAAGGCGAATGCTACAGACGTGGATGGCATATCCATAAAGATGATGCGCTTCATATGACCAGAAATCTGCGGGCAGGACCTTCACCTCAGTCCCTACAAAGAAAGCACCGGTGACTGTAAAAGACTATCACCCTATCTCGATTCTCTGTAATTTCACGAAAATCATGGAATGAATTGTAGCCGAACAGGTGATGCATTACGTAGCCGTATACAGCTTAAATGCTACCTATCAATCTGCATTTAAAGAACACCATGGCACTCTGTCAGCATAGTTGCGTATTATTAATGAAGCGCGACTTGCAATAAATAAGCGAATTGTTACGATCTTTGTTCCATTTAATTTTTTTAAAGCATTAGATTAAGACCCACATGTCCTGCTTCTAGAACAGCGCGATGATCTGCGATTTTCTAAAAGTGGAATGCGGTGGTTTCGTGCATATTTGGATGGCCGCTGCCGTGGGTCGGAATGGGGATACCTGCATTCTGGTGTGCCCCAGGATTCCGTGCTTGGTCCACTACTTTTCTCTATGTATATCAGCTATCTTCATACTGTCAGGAATGTCAGTACAGCATGTATGCAGATAACATGCGAATAAACCTTGCATTATCAACCATTGGAAATTGCAAACGGAATTATCAGCGTGAACCGTGACATTGAGGCGATTTGTGGGTGGGCACCAAAATCAGGCTTGAGTTTGAACTGTAAGAAACCCAGAGTGATGATAATCGGCTCAGCTCGTTATTTAGCGCAACTTGATGCTACCCCTCTTCCCCAAATCTATGTGGGATCAGATGTCATACCACTGTCTGACTCTGTTATCGGTCTAGGTGTATGTATCGAGCGTACACTCTCATGGTGTGAGCATGTCATAAATGTAGCTGCGAAAGTAAGAGCAACAACATACCAGCTCAAGCTCTGTTGTGGGCAGCTATAAACAAATGTGCTGATAATGCTTGTCCCAGCCCTTATACTGCCACACATTGATTATTACAGTTCACTACTAACTGATATTACGGAAGATCTGAATACACGGCTTTAGCGGGTGGTGAATGTTGGTATTTGATTTATATTTGGTGCGAGACGTGATGGACATATCACATCGTACTATTATAAACTGGCGAGGTTGAAGGTTACTGCGGGCCGCAAACTTATTTTAGCAATGTTAATTTTCAAGATATGCACAAATAAACAGCCGGAGTAGCTGCTTAAACGCTTTATACGACCTGAATGCACATATGCGAATAAACTGCGACGACCATTGAAAAGCGCCGACTCTATTGTTCTGACTTGCCATACAAACTATTACCTACGATTCTTTGTAACAACATACTTCATACTCAGATTACTGCATAAATACTTTTCTATAACAGCATGGGTATATATCCAGTACGACAGTAGGTGATGTAGAGTATGATAGGGTCTAGTAGGGTAGGCGCGGCAAGGAAGGTAAATTAAAAACTCCCTCCTCTTTCTCGCCCGCAGCTGGATATATTCAGCCGAACAAATGCATGTGCCGCAGCTGCCTCGATCCTGTATCAACCGAGGGGATTATGCGGAGCAGCGTCAATGCTGAAGAAACCCTAGGTTCAAACTCCCGTTTTAGGTGTCCAGTCGTCTCATACGTAGGCACACGCACGCGCTCGGCGGAAGCGGAAAAAAGAACCAAAAAGGTATCGAAAAGTGGAAAGAAGAGAGGAAAAAGCGACAAACATATACAGGGTGGGCCAATAACTATTAGCACCTTGGATATCTTCGAAACCATAAGGTTCACAGAAATATTTGCTGAAATGAAATTGCACAGTACGAAGGGGGACATCCGATCGCGATAATAGTTTTTTTGCAGGTGGAGGTACTTCGGAAATTTGAAGGTCGACTCCATTTTTTTTAAAAGGATCGGTATGATTCTCTTTCTGTATCATGAAAGAGGAGCTTAAAACGAGTTCAACGACCTATAACATAAGGTCATCACCGAGTCGGAAGTAGCTTAGCCTAATCGAGTCGTTAAATATTTTGATGAGATGGACGACTACAGCAGAAGAGGCGTTTCGGAGACTAAAAGCAGATCTACCATCGGAAGTCGCAGTGAGGGAGGATGATTTTAGAGATTCGATTTGGCGCCGAGTGAGGATGTGATCAACTCGGGAAAACGAAAAACTACATGTGCGGCAAGGGATGTTCGCGAGCAGCGTTGCCAGATTTGGCTACTTTGCGCCAAATTGGCTACTTCAGAACTTGTTTTGGCGTCCAATTTTCTGTTTTGGCGCCATGGCGATATATTGGCTATTTTTTGCAGGAAGTTCTAGAGGTAAAGAGATCGAACATCAAACGCCGCACTGTAGATGTGGACCCTAAAAGCAACGAGGTTAATATGATATATAATGGCGCTTGGCGCTGCCATCGTTAGCATTGGATGGAACCGGGAGAGATACAGGACATAATGCGAAGATTTTAGATATTATTTGCAACAGATTTTTTTTTTCTACAAACGAAAATGCAAGACTGAACAATTTACATTAAGCCTCAAACTAAGTAACAAATTAAACTAAATTCTAATCCCATGCATGGCTACAACTTAAATACTAGAAAACGACCTGTATTGATGATGGTAGTGCTAGCTTAGTGGCTAGCAAATAAGTGTAGTACGCAGGAGGACCGGGCTCAAATTCTGCCTCGGTATATTTTTTTTTCTTCACACATAAAAATTGTATTTCTTTCATACCTGCTTAAATATTGTATTCCTGCATAAAAATTGTATTTCTTTCATACCTGCTTGTACAGTTATTATATCTATGTACCATGTACTTTTTTTATTTATCATCTGAATAAATTAGATCGGAAATTGAAAATTGAAATTGGTCACTTCATTCATTCGTTCGTCGAAATTATGTGTGTGAAAATATGTTATATATTCGAAATATATTTCCTCCGAAGAATCTTTCATTCGGAATGAATATTTCTTATAAACCAAGCGCCAAATTTAAAGGAACACTTTTCTATTTATTCATTTATTATTATATTTATTGTGAACAAAATATTCTTCGCGGGAATATATTTCGAACATATATATTTCGAATATATATCATTCGAATATATATATCATGTACTATGTGTACAATATATTGTACACATCGTAGAAAGTACACATTTACATAGTACACATTTTTCGACGAATGAACGAACGAATTGACCGATTTCAATTTCCAACCGAATTATTTAAGTGATAAATAAAGAAGCACACGTCATATAGTTATAATAATTGTTTAAGCAAGTATTAACAAAATACAGTTCCTATGGGTGAAACAAAAAGTTTAGTATTTATTATGGTATGTTACATATTTAGATCTGTGTGTATTGCTTATTTCATTGCATTAACAATGTCTTACTTCATGTCCTATACTGCTAGCAATACAAGCGCGCTCGCGCGGCTCAATTTCAAACTATACCTAACATATATTTTGTTCGTCGCTCTCAGGGTCCACATTTATGTGATATTCCTGCGTCCATACTAGGCTTCCTAACTTTCTGTTTCACATGAATTTTTTGGAATTTATAGTTTGCTCCAAGATATATTATAAGTTTTGCACTATATTACGAGTACCGTAGTTAATTTCTATCGGTTGTCTTTTTGACTCTGGTACTAGGCTAGGGATTTTTTTTGTTCACCGGTTAGGTTACTTCCGTTGTTTCCCCTTCTATTTTGTAATTTTGTTAAAACTTACATCAAAGCAACATTTTGAATAAATAAACATATTAAATAATAAGTTAGTGGACGCTAAATAAATGTATTTTTTTCCCTCTTGAAACCGAAAAAAAAGTCTCAAAAATGCTTTCTATCAGAGATATTAATTCGCTATAGAAAAAAAAGCATATTGTCGATAATTTTTGTTGACGACACAGTTTATATATCTTTATTTATATAATTAGTATATAATAAAAGGACATTTGAAGAATATTCTGTGAAATTTTCATCAATAATTGTGCAGAAATGAGCCAGTGACAATAAATCTTCTCAGGCGCCACAAAAAAAGGTTGCATTATTGCGGGGAACTGCATAACTCATCACTGGATCATCTGAGATAAAAAAAACCAAATTGGCTCATTTCTGCATAATTATTCATGAAAATTTCACAGAAATTCTCCATCTCTCAATGGTGCACCAATCACAATTAGTAGCTCACAGACTGATCTTGAAAAGCTGTCATGAGTCTCACCAAAGCAGCTTTACCTCAACATACGACCGAGCTCCTACCAAACCACAGATGACATTAAGATAGCTCAATTTAATGCTAATTCATTACTAAGCCACATTGAACTTGAACGTGCTCATCTATAATCAAGTTTTTGCCATATTATTTCGGTGTCTGAAACCTGGCTTCACTCTCTCATATCCGATGATTGAGTTTATCTGCAAAATCACTTGCTAATCGGCAACGATAGGAGGGCAGAGGGGAGGGGGGGGGGTAGCATGCTATGTGCACAAATATTTAAAGGTTAAGGTCTTAGCCCAATCTCCAGGACAGTTTACAAACGGACCGGAATATGTTATCCTCGAAATGAGTTGCCCGATGGAAATAACATTAATTTTACATCAATGTACAGAAGATTACATCATTGTACAGAAGACCAAAAGGGCCCTTATTCAATGATTTCATCAATACGTGAACTCGTTTCTCTTTCGCCGATGAAAATATAATCATTAGTGAAGACCTTAATTGCAACCTGCCTGGCCCTAACTTTAAAGCAACCTACCTTCAAGAGCTCGTCACTGGACAGTCACTACATATAGTGAATGCGGATCCGAAGTTTCATACAACGACAGTAGACTCCTGGCTTTGCGTGTTTATTACCGATTTCGCGGAAAAAATACCTCTATTTGATAAATCCGATGCTCCATTCATAGCTGGTCAAGACCTGATTGTCGTGTTTGTTGATGTTGATGTTAATATAAAACTGAGTTTCACATTAAGTCGCAAATAAGTCGTTCTCTCGTACGGCGAAATTAGAAAAGGTCTATTCAATAAACCTTTCTAGCAACAGTCTCCTCACAGCTGATATAGCAAGGCATGTGTTCGACTATTTGGTTAACCTCTTTATTCATCCAGCAA
>OX632367.1:2258176-2263176 GCA_951751655.1 Ophion costatus | reverse complement strand
ATATATGCAGCACACCGGAGGTTTTCCCGCTTTGACCCGTGTTACACGCTAATTAGCGCCGGAATGAATACAAATATCCGAGAGGTAAAGTAGATACGCGCGACCGCGCATTGCGATCCATCCTCCTCCTCTATTTCATTGCATTTAAATTATTGTGCTCGAATGGAAATAATGTGGGTTGATTTTCGAACGACGATATATTTCGACCATTTCGCAAAGGACTCGGACCATAAATCGTACCATTATTTCTAACCGAGACATTTTTAAATTCTAAAAATTCGGCCCTCACGCACGAAACAGTTAAAAAAAAGAATTCGAACGCTTACTGGATGTGTTAAATGAAACGCACATTTTTTTGGCGTCTTATAAATACTGCATATTGATTGAAAAATGATTTGCTTATTGTTTTCCTCGTAAAACAAATTATTTCACAGCAGTCATGGTAATGTGAATGAATATTGTTGCCCTGAGTTACTTCCGATTTTTACGCTAAGAGGGTGAGAACGCAGGGGGATTCTAGTGGCAGGAGAATTTTAAAACCGATCTGAAAAAATTAATCAGAGCCACTCCCGGTAACCGTTATGATTTCTTCCATCCTTCGCAAGACGAGCGAGAAGGGTTTAAAAAAGCGTGAGCCGGAAGCGTGGAGAGGAAAAGTACACGTAGTAAGCGCCCTTAATTTCAGGTGTGGCCGGAGCGAGAGAAAGAGAGAGAGAGAGAGAGAGAGAGAGAGAGAGTACCGTTTTGAAGAAGAAGGCTTTTTTGCCAGCTATATTCCCCTCGGACGAGCTGGCGCATAGGATCCTGATTACTGCACCTACATACATATATCTCTGTCTTTCCCCCGCTCTCTCCCTTTTATGCCTTTATTTTGCCTTATCTTTCCCCTTTCGCCGCCTGGCCAGTATTCCAATTAGAATTTCGTGTAATACGAAGACTCGTGATGTATTTGGATGTGCTCCGGAAGCACTCGCCATTTGGAGGACAAGAACGTGCAATTTTAAGTATTATAAATGCGATGGACTTTCACGGGGTAAAAGGGGAGAGAGAGAGGACTGGCCCCTCGTTCACGCAAGGGGTGGAAATGATCAGCGCATAAATGTTCAGAGTCGAACGTTGTGGAGACTCGTGACACATGTAGAGGAACGATTATCTACGTCCACTGCTCACTCGTCGTTCAGGACCAGCTACAAGCTAGTGGACGTGTCGCTAGGAGAGAGAGAGCGGGGAGAGAAATGAGACGAGGGAGGGTAGAAGGGAGAAAGAGACTGATTTATTGAATCGAGGTGGACAGCAGGTTACTGCTGGGGGATCTCGAAGGCCCCACCCGCAATCGGTCGGTTCATCATGATGAAACATTGACGTTGGTCTCGGCACAACGCGACATCGCGCAAACCCCGCGACACCCCCGGACACGACCGATATCACGCTATCCCCTGTCCCTTATTTTACCTCGAGCTCCCTCTTTCTAATTTGTTTCTCTCGCCCGCTCTATCTCTTTCTCTTTCTCTCGCGTTCATCACCAAATATCCTTGCTCATCCTCAACACACTCCGAATCCATTCGGTCCTCGCCCCTTGTCCAATCCCAGCCCCGGGACAACGAAGTACATTAATCCTTGGGTCGAATTTACTATTGAAACGCGCGAAGGCCAGACTGATTACCAGCAGCTTTCCCCGTAACGATGTTCCACGACTATCCCGAGATTTCCCCATCCACTTACCCATCCACTTACCCATCCGCTTGCTTGCAAGATACTTGTTTCCGGCTCTTATTTTTTTTTTTCACGTGTAGCGAAATCTCTATTTTCTTCGAGGATTCCTTCTTGTGTTTGAGTGGGCTCGGTAAAAGTTGGGGGCCATAAAAAAGCATGGATCAACTTGGCAAACTCCTTTGACCAGCTGGCTTGACCAAAGTACACTAAAGTCTATTTACGGTACTCTTTCTCCAAGTCCCGAGATTATTTTTGGATGATCCTGATTGGTTGAGAGAGCCCATAGGCATTAAGACGCATCCGTTTAAAGAGTCGTTGGAAGGTATTGCCACCTCGTACGGATATGTGGGTCTGGTCATTTATCGCCCGTTTTGAGGAAACATGTGGAAACCAGTCTTGTGTCTCTTTGGTTGGGTTTCTTGGATTCTTCCTTGTTTGAGTGGGCTGCGTGGAAGTTAGGGTTTATCAAACATCGTGGATGAAGTTGGCAAACTTATTTCCATATGACCACCACTAAAGTCCATTTAGGGGGTTATTTCTCCAAGCGCCGCGATTTTCCCCAGATGATCTTGATTGGTCAACTAGCCTTTAGGCATCGAAGCCCATGCGTTCGAACAGTCGTTGTAAGGTATCGCAACCTCGTACGGGTATTTAGGCCTGGTTATTGATGACCCGTTGTAAAGAAAAAGGCACTTGCACATCAACCTCGTATCTCTTTGTTTTTGTTTGTTCGAAGGCTGGGCGATCGCATCGTCAGAAAGAGACTGGAAATACCGGCTCTCGATATACTACGCCAAGATCCAGGATTCCGGGACTTACACGTGCTCGACGCCCCTTGGCCTCGCCAATTCCATTCGTGTACACGTCGTCGGTGAGTAAATATATAAATCTACTATAGCCCTTGCACACGGTTGCTGCGGCCGCTCGGGAGCTTCCAGAGGGAAGAGGACGTGCCCGAGCTTCGCAGTAACTTTCACTTAATCTACCTGATGAATTACTGTTTCATTCAATCCCAGGCGAAAAAATATACGGCAAGGAAATAAAAAGGGAAATAAAAAGGGAAATAAAAAGGAACGGAGCAAGAGATAAAAGTTTGCTATATTCGTTTGGTCAGGTCGAGTTTGTTCCTAGTATCCTAACTCTCGTTTGGGCCCTGAATATTCCAAATGTTGGATATATTACATATACACATTGAACGCTTAGCACCGTCATTTTCCGTAATTTTTCTCAGTCTTGCTCTTTTTGGTAGGCTGGCAGAATTCAGAAATGTCCTACTCTGACGATGACATAGTTCCGATGAGTCATAACCCAGAAATGGTTTGTTTTCAAAATGTCACGGAATTGGAAAGTGCCGCGCATTAACGTCTATACGGATGTTGCTATCAACAGAAAGCACTGATGACATATTGCAGTTAAAAAAAATCTCATCAGCCAAATATCTATTAATTTTAATGCAAAGCGTTTTTTTAAAAGATTTTCAACCTATTTGTCAGTGTAACGCGCAATCTTGTTACATTGACGATCTTACCATTGACGATGTTACTCTGGTACCATGGATGATGTTACTCTCGTTACATTGTGGATATTATGCGTGTTACATTGGCAACGTTAGGCTTGTTACATTGATGATGGTACGCTTGTAACATTGATATTACTCTTGTTACATTGACAATGTTACTCTTATTCCATTGACAACGTTACTCTTGTTACATTGGCAATCTTATTCTTGGCACATAGACAATGTCACTCTTGGTACATTGACAATGTTACTTTCGGAATATGGGTAATCTTACTCTTGTTACATTGACAATCTTACTCTTACTAAAACAAGAAATTGGAGCCGGACTAAGAAAATCAGTGTTGCATCCAGCAGGATCAAATAAGCTGTCCATTTCAGACTGGGTATACGAATTGGCTCAAGCTCCGTTCGTTCGAGGTAGTACGTGCACGGTACCCAATGAAAAAATAATTTCACTATACGTATGCTCAAATATCCCTATTTCAATATCGAAACAAAACTAATATGACAAAGCATCATTTCACATGAGAATGAAATCGCTTGATTCTGTACCTTGCAATCTGTAAAATATAAAGGCATGACTCGCGTTGATTGTCTGCGAGGAATATTTGACAACTGAACACAACCTCCAAGTTGTATTGAATCAATTACGTGCTCGTACTACCTTCAATGGTACTCTGCTACCCAATAGCCCAATCTATCGTTCACCCTAAAGAAAACACCGAATCTACAAATGTACTGGAGGAAGAATAAAAACGAGATCGCCTTGCAGACGTGCACTGTTCGACCATCGGTCCAGTCACGGCTCCTCTCGCGGCAACAATTGAGGGAGCGAGGATGGGCCAAAGCGCGGAATTCGAGTGTCCCACTGGCTACAGACTGAAAGGTCCACGGTCCATCACCTGCCAGTACAACGGTAAGTGCACGAAGACGAGCAAATAAGAAAAAGAAAAACGCCCATACGTAACAAAACGCAGAAAACTTGGGAGAAGGAAAAGAAAAGAAAAACAATTTTCTCATCCTTGGATTCGGGAAGAATAAAAAAGAAAAGAATGCGGAGAGAACAACGGGGAATGAGCCACGATCCCCTTTCATTCTCTCTCCTCTGCGATGAGTGTAATATCACTCGAGTAAATTCTTTCGCTCCGCTTAATCACGGTCCTAAGCCGGGTGTTTAATTACGAGCTCCCTGGCTGCCCCCGCCCCCCCCCCCTCTCGTCCAACCGGTTTATCCTTTTTCACGGCAGGAAATGGATCCTTTATTCTGGAGGCAATGGCGCAAAGTGTGCCAAGCGGATGGACTCCGTTTCAGAGATGCGTAAAGAGATAGAACGACTAAAAAGAGATCAGCGAGAGAGAGAGGGGGGGGAATAGAATTTCTACAAATCTACTTTTTTAGTACGAAATCGTTAACCTCTGTACTGTAGATTATCCTTAGCCGTGTTGTTTTTTATCTTTTTGGGAAAGGTTGGCGGAGTTTAATCTCGCCAACACTAAATAAATGGGCCTGTTCAAGTCTGTATCCTTGGCTTCCATTTTCCTCATCCATTTCGTCAGCGTTATCTTTCATACTTTTTCTCGTTTTTCTTATTTGAACCGCCTGATAAAGCGTACTTCTTACCAGAGACTATTGATTTTGTACCCGTTTGACCGGTGTACCAAAAGCTCACTCTCTTAGCCCCTGCTGATCACTTGCGATTTTTTCCCTATGTATTCCACACCCTCTCCCCGACCCCCTTCTTTCTCTCCCTGATCCATTCACTTTTAG
>OX632367.1:1872963-2257976 GCA_951751655.1 Ophion costatus | reverse complement strand
CGTACATAAAAGTCACTTGATTAGACTGGTCGATCTGGTTCCCCTATATTTGCCCTCGGTTTCTTCCTTCCTCTTCAATTTCTTTCTCTCCTTCTGTGAAACACTTTGATGCAAATCAAAATCATAGGCAATTATCCAAATATGAAGTGCGGAAACACCCGGTGGGCCCTGCAACGACGAAGCGTAGGATTCGACCAGAATGATCGAGACGCGTTTAGTAGAGGAAACACGTGCAAATGTTGCAGGAAAATGGTCGGGGAAGGTGCCACGCTGCGAAGCGATACTGTGCCCGGCTTTGGAGCCCGGGAACGCGAGGCTTCAGTTGTTGGAGCACAACAATACCGTTGGTGGTCGAGCCGTTTTCGCCTGCATGTGGGGCAACGTCCTTACGGGACCTCTTAGCCTTCAGTGCAAGGGCGACGGGGTGTGGAGCGGCTCGATGCCAACTTGCAAGGGTGAGTTTGAGCTTGGTGCCTGTTTTCCGTCTTTAAAATGCAGAGTATCTCGTCAGAAGAAAGTGCAGCTATGAAAATGTCCAAATACCCCTTATTTAATATCGACGAAATCGTTCTACAATGAAGGCTAATTGAGCAATCTCTTTCGATCGTAGACATGAAAGAAGTCGCAACAAACCACCAAGATTCAAATTTCATTGAGGCAAAGGGGAAGTTGTACCTCGTGTTACCCTGTACCGCGAGATACACGAGTAAGAAAGAGATAGCTGAAACTTTTGAACAGAGTTTTCTCAGACGTGAATAATATATAGAGCAGAAAAAAATCGTGAAACGTCAGTAAATTCCACAGACAGTGGCGTTTTTTAAATTTAAACTATCTACGAGAAAGCTTTATCCCGAATGGGAAAATATCGGGCTGCCAATAATTCCAAGTAGTACGAGTCAACGGAGATCCGCCGAAACCCACAACTCATTGCTTGAGGCCCTGGATGAACGGACAGCGATGTCGTTCGCTTGACTGTGATATCGGAACGAATGAACAAGTGCAACAACACACTTTACGCGCATCCCAGGTCAATTTACTCTCAACCCTCGCTATTTCGCCTCAACCCCGTCGAACAAGAATATACTAAGTCGTGCCTCGCGATTCCCAAAACGGTGCTGTCGTTTTTTTCCTCCTTGAAAAATATGGAGATTATCTGGCATAGGTGATGAAAACGATAAAACTCTCGGCGAGAGGTACGGCCGGGGGGGGGGGCGTCGTTCCCGTGGGTGAATATCGAGAGAAAATGAGTTTTTCGCTCGCAGTCACGCCGCGTTAATGTCGAGGAGCCAAGCAGAGTGACAGTACATAGGCGAACCGGCGTAGATACTCTGACAGAGGTGAAAAATAGAGGTGGTGTTGACCGGGAAACGTGGGCCGTTCGAAAAAGGTCAACAAATTTCGTGTCGAAGAGTTAGGAGCGTCGATTTTTTTACCATTTGTTTCTCACCGCATACGGGAATGGTTGTGCCCAAGGAGCGAGACGCATTCCACTTCCTAAGGGAAGCAAGCCACCCTTTTTGCCGGCAATCTTGAATGCCACCGGAAATTGGTTCGTTACGTTACGCCAAACTTTTCGCCAAGTTCTTCCGAGGGCGTGAAAAGCTTCGTTGTTCTGAAACACCAACACCACTAGGAAAAACGAAATCACAACCCCCTTTGTATCCCGTGTATCACATACTTACTCTAGCTGATCCTTCAAAATTCCACAGACCTACCGCGTCCTCGGTTCCAAAGAGTGTGCTTTTCGCACACATAGTTTCGGAGATTTTTCTTGCGTTTGCGACCCCTTGAATTCGGGTGATCAAAAGGTGGGGCGGGTGCAATAACGATGGGGTAAAAGTTTGAAGGATAAAAAATCTTCGCTCGAAACATTGTTCACGTGATGGTGGTTCTGTATCGCTGATAACCCCGGAACAAACGCCGTACACGAGGGTGAAATAAAACAATGGGAAGGGGAGATGAGCTGGAAGAGAGACACGAAGAGGGAGGGCCTCGGGCTGCGGAGAATATTGCCAACCAGACGCACGCTCATATAGGAAGTGGATTCGGAGTTTCCACTTGGGATTCTAACTGCCACTCGAGAATATCTTCGAGGACGATGACGACGAAAATATTTATAATTACGAATAAGAGCCTCTCTCAGAGCGAGGTTGGTAACAAGCGAATGAGAAACGGGGAGAGAGCGAGCGGAGGGGGTAGAGAGCGAAAGGATCGCAACCCTCGTTTTTCATTAATTTTAGCCATCTCGGATATGTTTCGAACAAAAATAGTCCCGAGGATGAGAGACGTGGCGAGAGAGCATATCGTCTCGAGGCTTTGAGACCTGAAGAGGGGCGACCAACCCTCCGCGTACGCGTTTGCCTTTACTCCGGGCTTTAACGAGTAGATGGAAAAAAAATCGGCACTACAAATATACGATACTTTGGAAGTCTTTTGTCACAATTTTCCTCATATTTCTCCACTGCGAATGTTTTTTCATTTTTCTTTTCGGCGAGACGCTCTTCAGCAAAAACTATGAAATGTATATAGATATATTTTCAATATGATTGTACGAGACCACAAACTCGTTTTTCATTTTGGTTTTTTTCCGCTTGGTTCTTCGCCGTTTTCAGAAATAACCTGTCCCGTACCGTTGATACCCAAAAACGGTAGAATCGTCGAGAACGAGAAAAATTCTGGCAAAAACAAGAGACGAGGTAAGCTGCACAAGGCCGGGACCCTCGTAAGGTTTTCCTGTCAGCCGGGACATCAGCTGATCGGCGAGGCGTCGATAATATGCACGGAGAACAGTACGTGGTCCCACCAGTCACCAATGTGTGAGTATTTCAGTGTAGAATCTTCGATGCGTAACGATTGATTTCTCCTTGCATTGTCTGTACGCGCTGTCGAGCCGTAAGGTAGACCTTGCGCGGTCGTCGGAAACAAAAATATCACGCGCTACATGCAGTAGAGCATATACATAAATCTATAGTTTCGTAATAAAACTTTTCCTTCTGACTGTACTCTACAGTGTGAGAAATGCTGTACCAAGCCAGCAACCCGACTGTAGATTTCGGCGGATGAACGATCGTGGCAACACTGTATCGAGCTATCGCGGAGCTGACAGGAAAATCTGGGCATCACGGAAATTTTCCGTGATGCTCAGACTTTTCTGTCAGCTCAATATGGATCGAGCTAGTTGGTTATATTATCGGAAATAAATAAAAATGTCAAACAGATTACGTTTCCCAGGAAAATAGAGAAAGAAAAAAGTCGTGGACAGTGAAATAAGAGCTCTAACATCAATGGCCGAAGCTAAAAAGAAAAAATGCGTTGAAGGTGTTGGAGTCGTTGAAAAGAACACTCGACAAGCACGCTATGTAGGGAGACGTATCGTTAACAAAAAAATAGTTGCGTTATAAATATTTATATTTTATATTGGTTATGTTATCTTCGTTAACAAATAAAGATGTTGGTTAACTGATAACTAATTATAAACTAAAAAAACTAAACTAAAAAAACTCAATTACAATTTACTTTCAAATAAAACTTTGTGTTGTATCAATATTTTAAATATGCCGCGCAAACTTACGTCCATGGATACGTGGAACGATGCGGTGTTGCCATATCTCTTCTTATTATAGAGGATAAACATTTTTTACGGGACATTATTCTGTCGGTACTGAACGTTTTTAGTAAAACCGAATAGTAAAGGCAGTCCAAACTTTTTTTTACTCTTCCATTAACTAGTTTGCTATGTAAAAATAATTCTTCTTCAAAATTTATAAACACAATAGAATGGTACGACGAATTATGACCTGGCTTCCGGTCAAAGCTGACCCTGCAGTCTTAAAAGTTGCTATTTTAAAATCTATTATCTCCCAATCCAAATAGTCGACTGTTCTGAAATTTCACTCAAACATGCATAATGATATAAAGAATGTCTGGTTAAAATTTGAACAAAATCTATAGAAATCAAGAGTACGCTTGTTCTACCCTAAAATTACGACGAATCCATGAAGGCCCTTTATATATTTATTATGAGTACAAATAAGTCTTCGCCGTTTCTATTTAAAAATTGGGCATTTATTGTGAAAGAACGGTACTTTATGTTTTGTTCAAATTGGAATTGTTTGTTAAGTCACGCCTAATGTAAATCCAAGTTCTTCTTACGTTTGGCACGAATCTCTTTCGGCCTTCCGCTACGTGCTTTGTCTTCAACGTCAAGCTCACCGTTCTTAAACTTTTGAAGCCACTCACTACAACTTCTCTCACACAAAGCAGCCTCACCATATGCGTCTTCAATCAATCGATGCGCTTCAACTGCAAATTTCTTCAAATTAAAAAAGTAAATAAAAAGTTCCTCAAAATGACGCTTATTGGCCTCAAAACTCGACATTTTAGCACGAAAAAATGATGTGATGCTGATACAAAATCAATTTTCAAGGTTATGGTCTTGCCAGATGTTCAACCTTACGATGTGACGTCTTACATCGGACGATTTCAACCATAACCTCCTGGTGTGGCCATTTTTTGTCAAACGGCGGAAACTTATTTGTACTCCCAATAGTTGGCCAACCAAACAAACTCAGACTGAACCGTTATTTATTTATTATTTTAACCCTTCGTTAACACCCTTATATTTTGTCACGTTTTTGACACACTGGTTCAATTTGACCCGGATAGTTCTCCATCCACCTGCCATCAATAACCCTTCAGTTGGTTTTTACTGAAAAAAATCTGCGATAAGCTTTAAACCTGTTTTATATGTCTGTATAATCGAAATTCGGAGAGTATAAAATCGAATTGTTGTTATAAATAAGTGAAAAAAATCACTTTTGGGAAAGAGATCATTTTATTTCAAATTCGTCCGGATGAAAATGACTCAGTATGTCAACGTAGGGTTAATAGTTATCGGAGGGCAACACCACCGTGTAAGGCTGAAAACTCATATGGGGACTGTGAAGTTGATTTTGAAAAGAATAAATAAACTTCACTGCAATTTTCAATTTACAATTTACAATTCTCGGAAAACTTGCAATTCTCTCGTCAAAGCGGAGAGCTCACGCTCTCCGCCGTAGCATTTTTCCAACTTTCAGGATCGAAGGTGGAGCAAACTACCAAGCCTTTCCTAGATATATAATAGATATAGCGACAAATCGTTTTACGATTGAAATTTTTGTAAAAGACTTCATTAATGAAAAAACAACTTCAAAGCCCCCACATCAATGTTTGGTCAAGTTGGAAGGTGGTGTCCCTTTCCGCTAAAAAAATTCAATGAAAATTAAAACTAACAAAAAAACAGGTGAAGTACGATGTCCATATCCGGGCGATCCGCCCCACGGTAAGATAGTGCCGCTCAAGTTTTGGTACAAGCCGGGGGACAATATCCAGGTGGAGTGTTCGCCGGGTTACGTGACGCCCCTCGAGCCCGTGAGGAAACCGACCTGCAGGGACAACGGTATATGGAGCGCGCCACCACCGCCCTGTCGTTCCTACCGGGACGTGTGATGAGAGATATCGAATGAGAGCCCGAGAGAATGAGAGATGTCAAGGTAAAGAGAAAGAGAGAAAGAGAGAGATGTCAAGGTAAAGAGATCAAAGGTAAAGAGAAAGAGAAAGAGAGAGAGAGGGCGAAAGAGAGAGAGAGAGAGAGAGAGGAAGAGAGCGAGGATGGGTAGGGACCAGCAGAGGCGTCGAGCTCACGTAAACAGAATCGCGGCAACCAGCAAAACACATGGCACGTACGAGAAAACCGTACAGTTACCCCGCGCCGCTTTTACCCCTTGACGTCTTCAACTCGTTCTCTTTATCTTCTCACTCGCCTCTTCTCCAAACAACTGCACGCTATTTTCCCCAAGTTCCTTGAACTTTCCCGTCTTCCTCTTTCAATCTCCGAACATCATCCTATCATCATCATCATCATCAACGTCATCATTATCATTCCTGTTGCTCGTTGGGGTCTAATCGACACTCGGCTCTCTCTCCATCTTCCGCATAGCGCGGATTCCTCGATCCTCCTTGCCATTTGCCTTCTTTCTCGGCCTCTCGTCATCCCCGGTACATTCATAGATCGCAGGGTAAGGACGACAATGATGACGGCGTAGTGGTCGAGGAGGAGGAGGAGGCCGCGGTGACAGAACGGAAGATGAAATAAAATGATGCTGATGAGAAGGAGGAGGGACGACGATGACGACGACAATGTCTGGCCTTTGAGAGTCTTCTTAGTCGGGGCTTTTCCTACAGTGTATTTGCTGAGAGAGATTAATTAAGCCGCCTGTGTGTATACTTCATCGTACTATGTACTTTCGTCTCAAAAGCACGTATATAGGGAGGCCGGTTGAGGGCAGCTCTAGCACACGAGAGCCAGTACAAGACGAGTAATCTATGACAACCCGAGGACGTGTTCATCCCTTCGGACCCTCACTTCTATACGTTTCTGGTCTTCGACATCCTTCCTGCTAAGGGGTGCTCGCGTATCCCCTATTTTCCAATGGCTATGCTGCCACTTCCCTAGTATCTTCTAGTTGTGAGTTCATCGCATCTCTCTCTCTCTCTCTCTCTCTCTCTCTCTCTCTCTCTCTCTTACACACACACACACACACACGCACACACACACACACACACACACACACACACACACACACACACACACACACACACACACACACACACACACACACACACACACACACACACACACACACACACAACTATGTGTTGCTTTTCGTCACTATACTTCGAAAGTCGAGCAACCCTGTCGGGCGCGTGTAAATACGATTTTGGTGTGTGGTTTCGCGGACCGACGTCTAGCCATCCCCGTGTATAAATGAAAAGTCGCTCCTCTTGCGCTCATCCTACACCCGATATCCATTTACATCCATCAACACAAATGTACACATTTGTACACATTGAGCGTGTGGTCGAGTGTGCATGTATATACAGTTACGAAGATGGGGAAAAGCATACGTGTGTTGTGACAGAAGAACAAGCGCGATTCCCGTAACACTAGTAAACCCAGTTTGTCGAATCAGCGGACGCGCCCCGGATTATGATGACGTTTCAAGGCTGCCTCGCCAGGGGAAGGTGGAGGGAGCGAAGAAGAGACGGAGGTCGATAGGTAGAGGTTGAGGAACTCCGGCTAGTGGCTTCCGGAGTTCTCCGTGACAAATACGACTTAGGAAGTTCAACTCCGTTGGTACACACCTATTGGACCAACATCGTCAAACTCTGTGCTGCATCAAGTTTGTCACTGATATCTCTTTTTCTCACTCTCTCTCGCGTTCTCGCTCTCTCGCTCGCCCCCCGCCCGGCCCCCACGGACTCTCTCAGTTCCTGTCTCTCTTTCTCCCCATCTCTACCCTACACGACTGGTGTTGGTTGTTCAAAATTCGTAGTTGTATAAATTAAAGTTTGGTCCGAACAAATGTATAGTTTATTCTACGTTTCAGAGTTGAAACGACGTGGAATTAAGGTTTTAAGTGAATAAAGAGAGCGAGAGACAGATGGAGCGAAAGAGAGAGATAGAGAGAGAGAGGGAGAGAGATTTATATGGGGCGGTCGCCGGGAGGAATGCGACATAAACGAAGAGAGCCTTCAAACTTGGAATAATGTTAAATCCTCCGTCTCCTCAACTCTCACTCCCCCTGCATCGTCCTTGCGAATTTTCTGAGACAATTCATCCTAAGGTTGCACACGCACCGGTCTCCGTATGATCCGACCGACTATTCTGTATGGAACAAAGAAGAAAGACGGAGAAGAAAAGGCCACGTGCGCTCCTAGGATTACAAAAATATTATAGAAATTTTCCTTTTCGTATCATAAATTAAGTATATACACATATACATACACATATACATATGAAGGATGATGATGGCACGAGGGTGATGGTACTCTGATATAATAAAAGTACTGTTTATTCTTTAATGAAAAAAAAAGAACGAAAAAGCGTCGTCTCAATTAATTTAACGTCGACCCAAATGTCCCCGAAATTCCAAGTGTCTCATTTCCCGAATGCTCTAATCACGATGCTATGCGGCTCTACGCGCGGCAATTGGTTCCCTTCGAGATTGGGATTCTAACTGGTGCGATACTCCGGACCTCATCTTCCCTCGGGAAGACACCGAGCTCCACGAAACCCACCAAATTAGAGATTTATCGATAATCGAAGTAGCTTTTCCGACACACACACACACACACACACACACACACACACACACACACACGCACGCACACACAGACAAGTGATGTTTCTTGTACGCGACTAAAATTTTAATGTAAAAAGTAGTAATTTTTTTCATATCTTTCCACAATTTGTTTACCATGAAAAAACAAATTAAAAATATTGATGTATTTACTTAAACCTTATCATGTCTATCAGAAGTTAACAAAAATACTACACGGAGAGAATTTTTAAGTAATTTTTACTGTGAAATCACAGTAACCCGGTGACAAATGTGCAATTCTTCAGGTTTTTAGAAAATAAATTATAAATTTTCATGGAAATGAATCAAAATTTACTTTTGCGTAACAGAAATTTAAAATATTTTCCAGAATTTTTACTGAAATTAATAGTAAAATTTCATGAAACGTAAAGATTACGACAATAAGTTAAAAAAGTGCTAAAATGAATGAAATTTTTCAATGGAACATTGAGAAATTTGCGTGTTTTCCATAAAAATTTAAAAAAGGAAGGCGAAATTTTCCGTGCGTCCACCGGAATTTTACGTTCTTTATAGTAAAATCAGTTAGGGCTAGGTCGCCTAACCGTACGCGTGAGCTCTGTGTGCGAGCGTGCGTATACGTGAACGCAAGCTGTAGAGTGGCTTGTGTATGACGCAATATGACGGGCACGAACGACGCCGACCCGCGTTGCTTAGCAACAGCGGTACCGCGCATGCGCATTATAGTACGAAGCATGGGCCAGGAAAGCCTCATGGTCTCGTGCAGTCTAACGTGTTCTACGCAGTTCTACGCAAGAAAACAAAGAAACGTGAAAAGAAACTTCGATAAAGGACGTCTACAATGGTACGGAAAGATGATATGCTAAAATAAGTAGCAATCAAGAACACAAATGTTCAGAAATACAGTATATAGAGTATTTATTTAATCATAGGGAATTAATTTTTCGCTAGGGATTTTAGAAATTTCAAGTTTGTCCAGGTTATTTTTACTGTAGAAACTTGGAATTTTTGAGGCAGCCCATTGTTAAAATTCTACATGAAAACGTGTCAGAATTTTTACTGAAAGAAATGTAAAAAATTATGCTACTTGCTTAAATTTTTACATGAATGAAAGCAAAATATTAAAAGCTAGTGTCAATTTTTGACTATGTGCACATTTGTCACCGGTTTCAAATTTTTAACATAATTTTTACGGAGATTTCACCGTAAAAAATACTTAAAAATTCTCTCCGTGTATTAAATGGGACTGTATCAGCTTGGGTTCCAAAGAAGTTCAATTTTTAATGTCTTTCTGGTGAGAGTTTTAGGATGTCGAGGTAAGGATTTTACCCACAATTAATACACAGTCTTGCGAAGTTTGAGTTTTTTTATCGAACATATTGATTGACAATGAAGTTATTATTGTTCTGACAAGTTATTATTATTTAGTGCCGCCGTTGTTGTATGACCGATCGTTGTAGGTGGATCTGGCAACTAGGGCCTCCCGAAATAAAAAGTGCACTTTCAGTATAGTAATGAAACTTTCGTATAACCGGATACGTTTTCCAAATTTTGAAAATTAGTCGATTTTCGACTAAAATAACACAAAGTCGATTATTTGTTATCAACAATAACATTTCTATGTTATTTTACAATAACATTTAAACGTTTTAAACATATTTTAAAAATCTTAAGCTGCGGCTCACACCACTTCACAAAACATAGTTTTCAGAAAACCGCAGAATGAAAAAAAGTGAATCGCGGTGGGACGGTTAGTGTAGCGCAGGGGGTGTTCTGGCCCTTCACAAAAGTCGCCACACCCTGGTTAATTTTTGAAATGTTCACAAAATCTTTATTGCAAACTAAAGTAAAGACGCAGGGCTCCAAAACTACGCAATAAAGAAAGCGTATTTCTCAAATTTCATGGTCATGCAGATTCTTTAATTTTTGGAATATGTGTATAATGCTTTAC
Organism: Ophion costatus; assembly: GCA_951751655.1. Classification (NCBI taxonomy): domain Eukaryota; kingdom Metazoa; phylum Arthropoda; class Insecta; order Hymenoptera; family Ichneumonidae; genus Ophion; species Ophion costatus. The sequence goes on along the minus strand of OX632367.1, from coordinate 2,247,863 downwards.
TGCCATAAAGTCAGTCGAAAAACAATCCAAAAATACATATATTACGGTATAAGGCTTCATTACATTACATATTGCCGCTTTATAACCGAATTATATCCAAAGGCAAGAAAAAATACATTGCTTCAGCCGCCTCCACATTATCCATTGCAAAACTTAAATCCAATATTATATATAAATTTGCGATTCACACTATTTTGTGATATTTATGAAAATAAAGACATATGCTCTGACCGACGTGTCTTTTATTCAACGATTAAATAAGTTATTTTAGTAATTTGTCCGTTTCAAATCATACTGTTTTAAAAAAATATAATTTATAACCATAAATTATCATACACAGTCTCCAGACATTCAATTATGCTCTGTACAATTCATAGACGTCGTAAGAACGTCGTACGAAAAATAAAAATTGAGAATGATGTGGAAAAATAAATGCTTCTAAAATTAATAATTTAATTGCTCAGTGGAATGATTCGAAAATTCCCGAATTCACTCACGCTTGTCACACGCTGTTGTTCATAGACTTTAATTATATTTTGCGGATGAGAGTGGAGAAGTTGAGACATCGCTGAAATAACGATTACTTTAATGATATATATATATATATATATACATGGATATAAAAAGGAGGGGATGGTAAAAGGGGAAGGCCCCCGTACCTCTGAGGAATACATATATATACATGGATATACAACTGTATACTGTGAAATAACGATCACTTCAATAATATATATATATATATATACATGGATATATACAACTGTAACATACGGTCGAATAATGCATCAACAATCGAACTAAATTTAAACACACAGTTATATGAAATTTGCGTGCGTGCGTGCGTGCGTGCGCGCGCGCGTGTGTGTTTGTGTGTGTGTGCAGACGTAGTATCGGTCAAAATTTTCGACCACTTTTGATAGTTGTAAAATCAATTGGAATAATATAATTAATTCTATTTTGCATCCTGCGAAGATACTATATAGCTGTATGAAATAAATTATATTATTCTCATACATCTATGCAATTATCCAGAGGTCGAAAACTTTTTACGGGGACTGGACGAGGTTTGTTAAAAAAATAAGGTGACTCTTTATTTTTCTCGAAAGATATTTATTTATTCATCAATATCTATTTTGTCCCCTTCAAAGTAATTTCCCTCAGACATAATACATTTGTGCCAGCGCTTTTTTCAATTCTCGAAGCCCCGTGCGGAAAATTGACAGGGCATCCCTCATAAAAATAAAGACCTTTAAGGGCTTATTTGAGGCTTTCCTTATCACGGAAGCCTCAAATAAGCCCTTATATGGCAATCCCGACAGGGTTTGCCATATAAGGTTCTTATTGCCTTATTCACTCATGGAGTGATGCCAGCGCGTATGTTTGAACAATTCCATTCGGTTTTTTTTTTACATTTTTATAGTGACTATTTTTCGCCGAATGCTTTCCATATGGAAAATTATTTCTTCCAAAGATTTTGATGATATTTTCCACTCATGAACGTTGCCCGATTGTGTAGGATAAGTCAATAGATCGGTCTTCGTTTTCCAGATGTTACCTTCCAACAAAAAAGATTCTAGACATTGTTTGGATCCGAATATTTGTCTAATTTCTACTACACATCCATTGCTTAAAAGCACAACGTTATTTGGCGTGGTAGTGCTAATTGTAGTGCTATTATTAAAAATCAATTTGTCGGCAATTATTTTCTCGGCTTTGAGGCGTTACCCCCACTTGTAGCGCAAAAAAGGCCTTTTTCATTAATTTTTTCAAAGCAAACTACAAAACTTTTTTAATCGATCAATATACCATCTTAAAGAACACATCTTGAAGAACTTTCAGTAATATTTTTATTGAAAAATATTACATTGTTTAGTGGCAAATGGCCGATAATGAAATAATGTTTTTATATACACGGTTTGCGGTGACCAACATTGCGGCGAAGTGGATCATCTGAAAAAAAAATGCGGATGGATTTAGTCAAATATAAGTATAAACTAGTCTTTAATCGAAGGATTTTAAAAAATATTCACTTTTCACAAAATGGCGCACAGTCAAAGTTAATGGTTCGATTTTAACTTTTAAAGACTACATTTTTATGTATTAAATAAGCTTGCAAAATTTCAAGAAATCGGTTCATTACTGTTCGAGTAATCTTGGTCACCGACTTCAGAAATGCCATTTTGAGAAAAACGCGTTTAAAGTTTCAATTAGCCGGTCGTTTACACAACGGATTCTTCTCTTTCAACGCTCATATCTCAGTCAATTTTGTTCGGATCGACTTGAAATTTTCAGGACATATTCTCAGATACTTTTACTTCAAAAAAATGCAATAAAAAAAATCGATTTTTTCAAAATCGCAAGTGGGGGTGACGCCTTAATCACTTTTTTCGTAACTGAAATTTCGGAGGAATTTCTCTTGGCCGCTCAAAGAAATTGTCTTTTTCTTCTTGCCTGCGACAAAATTGAACCAGATACCTATTTGGACTTCCAATAGAACGTTTTATTTTTCCACGGTAATATTCGAAGGGGAAGCAATTTATTTTGCTCAAGTTGCTTCCAAAGATATCAACGTCATCTACTACATGGCAAAGCAAATACCTACACTGACAGAGAAATTCTATTGACATTAACTAACCGAGTTTATTTGATTTATTTAAATTTGAATTATCTAGATTTCCCGTGAAATCAAATTTTTCTTATTGCATTCCATTATTGAAAGTATTTATCTTAAATATATTTATTTATTTAAATCAAAATCTATTTAATATCGTCCAATAACTAAAGACCTTATTTAATCCTATTAAATCTGTGATTCGGTTTCATCTGTTCAAAAAACAATTTACTTGAATTCGCTAAAAGGATCTATTTGATTAAAAAAAATTTAATTGAATAGAATTTTCGTAGAGTCAACCATTTTTCTATTTAATTGAACTAATGGTCTGTCTTTATTGCAACACTCATATCAAAGGGGTGTGGGGGTGGAGAGGGTGGAGAGAGAGAGGTTTTATATATATATAGGTTATGCGCATGTTATTCGATAAAACTCTCTAATTATCACAATGATATTAACTAATTAATATAGTTAATGTAATACAGCAAATTATTATAGGAATTAATTTGGTCTCTTATGCCATATCTGCGACTAAGATGTTACAAGCACTCGGTAGCATAGGGGTAGCGTGCGTAGCTATGAGTAGGTAGGTACTAGGTTCAATACCCATATGGTGAAATATTTTCTTCGAAAAAAAAATCATTTCGAAAGGCCAGGGCATGACGAGTTACGATACAAAATCGTTGTGGTAAACTCTTAATTAAGTGCTTAATTTCATTTTGGATTTATTAAATATTTTATGCACATAGTACACTTAGATTTACAGTGTACATTGTAAGCAAATAAAGATTTTTTTGAATCGAATCTTTATTTATTCGATTTGAATATACTTGATATTGAAAAAATAGCTGAAACGAATAAAAAAATATCTTTGAAACAAATAAGATCGTAGTAGGCCGTGAGACAAGGAAAAAACCGATCTCATTTAAATAGATCCTATTTAAATAAAATAAAAAATTTGGCAGTGTATCGTGACCTTATATAAACGGCCACATATACGCAGAAACACATACATTTACACACACGTGAGCATATCCATTGACAGGGATAACTTATGGGCACACCATGGTTTACATGAGGCGTCGATCAGGCATCCTTGAAGGCCCTCGTTATTCTGCCTTTAATGGCCCTCAGTAGCAAAGTGTGACCGGCCACTAAGGGCCCATGTGGGGCTACCCGATTAGGGCCCTTTTAAAGTTATGGAAATTCTATATGGGCCTGACCAAACCCCTAGTTCAATTTCCGCTCGGGGCACTACTGATATGCGCTTTTTGGTATGGCCTTGAGCTCTCCCAGCGATGCGGTCTTTATCTCTTCAATCGTGGCAAATCCCCGTTTATTTATGGGTCTTTTCAGTTTTGAGAATAGAAAAAAGTCGCAGGATGTCAAGTCCGGTGAATTAGGTAGCCGAGGCATGATCAGGGTGTTGTTATAGGCCAAAAAATCACAAACAAGCAACGATGTGTGAGCGGGTGCATTATCGTGATGCAAACGTCATGAATTGTTTTGCCACAAATCGATAGCAAAAAATTGCCAAGCACACCAAATCACATCTAACCTTTATATTTATCAAAAACAAACTAAATATGCATAATGGCTGATATTGTGAACACATGTTGGGTACATGTGTACCAACATAACAGAAAAAATCGAAAATCGAATGCACGTAGCCCGGGAAACTTGAAAAGTCACCTAATTTTTTGAACAAAGCTCATATATCGCCAGGTTGACTTGTTATTTTTCATAATCGTTCATCAATTATTCAATAGTATGTCTTATCTATTATTATAAGGGACCCTTATATATATATATATATATATATATATATATATATATATATATATATATATATGTACCCTTACCATTGCGTTTTACCATGGCGAATGAAGAATAAAGCGTACTGTTGAAGAATATAAAGAATTGAAAGAGAAAAGAATAGAAAGTCAAAAGGAAACGAAAAAGTAGAAAAGACAAAGAGCCGGCAGCGAGATACCGGAGAAAAAGCATAGGGGGCATTGTATTCCTGCAGACCTGGGTAGCGGCTGCTCTCGGCGATGATCGAAGAGAACGAATATCCTCTTTCTGAGCGAGCAAAGACTACCACGACAAATCTCTCCGTCCTCCTCTCTATCTATCTTTTTCACCCCGTTCCTTCCCTCTCTCTCTCTGACGCTTTTCTCACGCTCTTCCCCTCCCCCCTCGCGCTCTCGCCCGTTTCCCCTGTCTTTCTTCTTCTTCATCTTCAATGCCGAGACTACCGTTTTTTCATTCCCACGCTTGGCGAACTTTCACTCACCCCCGCCCCCTATTTTTCGGTTCGTCTCTTTTTTCCCGGTCGTCCCACGACGACGGTTCTTACACGAGCGAGTGCACACTCGCCCCCTGCCACCGCCCATATATAGCACACATCGAAAGCTGGGCAGGACAGAGCGCGACGTTCCACCCCCATTTTCCACGCTCGAATTCCCTCTTATTTGCGAGGCGCCTAAGTCGAACGAAATGCGAAGAAATGATAAACTTTCTCTGCCTTCCTCGTGCGGTCTGCGAGAGAGGGGGGAGGGAGAGAGAGAGAGAGAAATTCGCTAGTATGCAGCCTTTAACTTAAATATCTACACCACGTATCTCAAAGGTATTGGCGTCTTGCCAACTGGTTCATATGTCATCCGGAGCACGGCCAAATCGTCACCACTCCGAGTATTGGCTGTGCACAGTGCTGCTTAACTCGAAGTACCACCGGAGCCGACCCCTGAACGCGCATCCACCAGTGTTGGTCATTTTATTTTTGTTATTATACGATATTTTCTATGTTATTGCATCATATATTGTTTATTTTCAGTTTTATATCGAATCTTTACTCTTTTAATTTCTATTTATTTTTGTATTATATCCATATTCCTTCAAGGGCTTAAACGCAGCTGAAATGTTTGAAAATGCGATTTTTGGTTTTCGATGAATTCTCAAATTTCGAAAATATTATCTGAAAATTTGTAGTCGATCCATTCAACATTGAGTGACTTATGGGCGTTGATAGGAAGGTTCTGCGAATCGGCGATATTCTAATGCGTTTTTTCGGGAAATTACTTCTTAATAGAGCGTTTCTCTCCGAAAATCGATATTTCCTATTTGGACTGCGGCCATTTTTTTAAATCAATACTTTATTAAATCCTTCGTCAAATAACTAGAGAATTTCACGCGAAAATTCAATTCGTTCGATTTTTTTTTAATTTCTTTTAATTTTAATAAAAGATATGTTAGGTGCATTGTGCTTCATGAGTGTGTACCAGGTGTACCAAGAATGTACTATAATGTTTGTATAACGGTTCAGAAAATGGTGAACGGAGATGCACCTAATTATCTCAGTAAGGAATTGAGGAGAGTGAACGATAGACACCGATATAATACTAGAAATAAGTATGAACTAGATGTAAGATATTGGAAGATAAAAAGTGCGGAAAAATCGATAGTATAGAGAGGATTTCAGATTTATTTATAATGAAATGCCGAAAAGGGTAAAATAAATAAGAAGAATGAGTGGTTTTAAAAGAGAATTGAGCAAGTATGTGAAACAGAATGTTCCAATCTGAAAAAATGCATGAGGAGTTGAAATGTATGTACTTGTATATAATATAGCCAAAGGCTAAATAAACAATTCGCCCCCCCCCCTCTCTCTCTCTCTTTCTCACCCTCTCTCTGTCTGGCTCCCACTGTCGAGTCTTTCGTATAGCTTTGACAAAGGTGTTCTGAAAGTTTTAATAATTTCTTTCATTTCCACCTTGCCTAATTTTTCGCTGTGATAAATTATTCAAAACCAACGGTCGTTATTATTGCCATGGAGCCTCGAGTTTCATCGCCTTGGCATCATCGTTCACATGATTCTACAACATCACGTCAAAGTGGTGCAAAAGTATTCTCTGTGTCAGACTACCTTTTTCTCAATTCCAATTTCCCTTTACTTCCCATCCTGCAGAAAATATAAACGCGTATACGAATATGTACAAATACGTACGCTTTAGAGTACACTCGGCCTTTGTAAGAACAGTATTAACCAATCGAAGGAATGATACTGTGTATGATTAATGTTTCTGCAAGCAGCAAAGAATTTTGGCAAAATTGCAGATCGCGGAGCAAGGATCTCGAAGACCCTTGAATAGGGGCTCAGTAACTTTTCATATTTTTTTAGACTATTTCAGATATATTAAGATTAAAAAGACATGTCGCGTATAACCTGGATCTATAAACAAGATAGGTGAGAGGAATTCCATTCGTTTTAATTTCTTCGGGCTACCGATTTCATCGTTTGCTAAATGTCACGATATTCTTTCTTATATGCACACATGCACTCCCACGTGCGCGCATGCACGCACCACACGCCCCACACATGCACAGCATTTTCGTAACCCTCCAAGTACTCAAAAATCTCAATCCTGCAATTATATTTTTAGCCGGAGTACTGTCGAAAAATCGAAATATTAAAATCACAACCATACGAGGTCATCACTAATGACGAGAATATGCGAGCACGAAAAACGTCGAAAATAATTGCATCTCTTTTCGGCGATGAAAATAGGAACGATGCAAATGGCGAAGGGTGAGATATCAAGGCCAAGAACAATTTAATAAAGGAACATCTGCTATATACTTATATACATAAGATCTGTAATACACATACATACATACATCTGTATATCTATGGATGGGTGTATAAGTGTGATCGCGTTATATCCCACCCTCGTGCTTTCTACTTTGAAAGAAAAGATATTGAAAACATAAATTTGCACTTTTCATCTGGGCAAGGCACGGGTCTCGTCCTCGTCATCATCTCGGTATTGCGGCCGTTTTTCTTCATCTTACATACAAACACAAGCGTGCACACCAACGTATATATTTATAGATACATTCTAACAGGGTGACGCGAGCCCACTCACGAGAAGAACCACACAAGAGGGACGTAACGTATCTGAGAACGGTGGGCAAAAGTCGCGACGGAGTGGAAGGAGAGAGAGGCAGGTACGCGGGATGGTAAGAACCAAAAAGGTTCGTAAGCTCCGAACGTCACAAGTGCGCCCACGATCACGATACGCGTTCTGCCACGGCTTAATTTACTTGGCTCATACATACATGCATGTAATACGCGCCGAGGGTAAGGAAACTGGGGGGCGGGGGGGTTGGCTCACACACTCCTATTTTGTGCGGACTATATAGATATATATGTACATATATAATTTGCAAAGCCTCGAGGGTAGGATTCACAGGGAAGCAGAGAGTGCCGTGGTTTCCTGCGTGGTTTTACATCCATCTGCGTATAGAGAAACTGCCGCTTAACTTTCCTCACTGTGCAACCCCTTCCGTTACCCTCATCCTCGACCCTACCAGCCTTCACGTCCTCTCCGCGAACCCTCCTTTCCGTACTTCTTTCACGCATTACTTCTCTCATCCTTTGGTTGCACTTTCTCGGCTGTTCTCTCGGCACCCCTCACCGCCGTGCAAACCTCATCCGCGGAGACACAATGCTCGGAAATTATTACGCTTGTATTGGAAGCATGCGCTCGCTCGGCAGGAGAGCGGTAAAACTTTGTTGCATTTTACATTGTATATGCAGCCATCAAATCGATTCTTTTTTTCGACGACGGCCACCACCGAAAGACTCGTTATTACCCATCCTTGAGGAAGGGTACCGGCATTTTCCCATGCTTTTTTAATCCATTTCAACGAATAAGCTCCAGCACTATTTGTAACCTGGATGCCGCTTATCGTCATCGATTTCGATCTCTGCCAAAATCTCGAGCGAACGAGATTGCTCGAAACTCACTCTACAAAAGAGTGGTAAAATTTCACAATGTTCTTTGTTTAAACAATTGCCTTCGGTATCTTTTTCTCTGCCATGACTTATCTTCGGCAGGTTGTCTGCGGCCGACCAAATTCGCGAGCGAACGATATTGACCGAGTCTCACTCTGCGAAAAAGTGGTAACACTTTATATTTATTGCAAAAAAATACGTTTAGCATTTTTTCTCTCTGCCGGGATTTATCGGCTAGCTATGACGATCGAAGGAGTCTTGCTCTACCAAAGAGCGGTAAAATTTTACTATTGCGAATTGTTTAGAGGACACCGGTGTAAAATTTTCGAAAAATCGTCTTGGTAGAAGCACTTTTAAAAGTCCTAGCAACTTTAAAAAAAAATTACATTGCTCTTCGTTTAAACAATTGCGTTTAGAAGCTAGCACAAGTGGTTCCGAGTGCAAAAGACCAAAGACCACCATTAAGTGCACCAGGAGTATACAAGATACCCTGCTCATGCGGTAAAGTGTACATAGGAGAAACCGGGAGGAAGATCAGTACACGGATCAAAGAACATCAACGGTGTATCAAATATGGCCACATTGGACAATCAGCCCTGGCCGAGCATTGGATGGAAACTGGTCATGCCATCCAGTTCGATAAAGCCCAAAGTCTGGCCCCATCAAACAGCTATTTTTCTAGGAAACACCGAGAAGGCTTGGAAATCCGAAAACATCCGGACAATCTAAACAGAGATGGTGGATATCACGTCAATCCCATTTGGCACACCGTCCTCCCGGTTTTTTAATTGACCGGCCGATCAATTAAAACATCTGATTGGCTGGTGCAGTGATCTGGAACGATGACTGCAAGTATATAAGGAATTGCGTTTAGAATGTTTTCTCTCTGTGGGGATTTATCTTCGGCAGGTTTCTCCAAGGATCGAATTTTTTAGCAAAGACGATCGTAGGAGTCTCGCTCTACAGAAGAGCGGTAAAATTTTACGAGCGCGAATTGTTTTGCGGACTCCGGTGTAAAATGATCGAAAAAACGTTTTGTTGGAAAAGCTTTTAAGAAATCCTTGGAATCTTAAAAAATATGATGCATATTCGTTTGTAGTTAAAAAAAACAATTATAAAGTCGTTTTCGAGGTATTTTTTTAAAGGAAGTCTCCGGCGCCGGAAGACCGGCATGACCGTCTTCGGCAATGTCATGCCGGTAGGCGCAGTTGTCAACGCATGTAAGCCTATGGTGAGGACAATGTCACCAACTAAAAATAGTTTTATTTTCGACCTATAGGTGGACTTCAAACACGTTTTTTCTCAAAGCCATGTTTTTGATATCGGGACTAAGCAGAACTCGAACAATTGTCGTCCAATCGACTTGAAATTCTAACCGTAGCTTCGTTTTATTTTTTGGAGTCCGTTTTTTTGGCAAATAAAAAAAAACCCTTCAACTACAAACGAAAAAACGTTTACTACAATCAACTACAAACGATTTTGAATGAATATAAATTGCTAAAAGTTTTTTATTTTTATTCCGGGGGATGCCTTTTTTTTTGGTGGTCGTAATTTTTTTTCTGCGCTACTACATACGAAATTAAGTTTACTACAATCAACTACAGACGAAAACCTTCCGAAATCACAAAAAAAATTGAGATCAGAGATACTCGGGTGCCAAGTTCACATAGGTATAATCCAGGGTGATAGTTGCCGCATCCAAGTACATCACAACGAGCTCTGATCAGGCTTTGTGATCGGGCAGAACAGCCTGGATATCACCAGCCTACTCGGAGCCCGAGATAAACTGAGTTTTCGGTGGAGAATCGATGACACCCTGTCAGGTTTTCTCAGCACCTTTGCATCCTTGATATCCCCAAAGCCGTTGAGTATCATAAGACGCACGTACCTTAACTTCCGGTGTTTTCTTCTCGCCGTTCTCCTTCGGCGTCTCGCTGTCGCTATTTTCCCGAATCTTCATTTCCTTGTAATCGGCCGCAGCGGTGTTCTCGTCGATTTTTTTTGTCGTGATTTCTCATTGGAGCCCTCGACCACCGAGCTCCTTTCGTACTTCATAGTCGACAAAACTCACGACGGCGCGACGAAAAAAAAAATGCACTCTATCACACACTATTACACAGCGTATGGATATATTTCGAACGAATTTTCGAGGTTATAGCTCCTGTTTTCGACCTGTCAAAAAACAAACTGTTCCGGAATGAGGCGAGCGCGGTCGGTAAGAAGATCGATGCGAGCTGCGCGCCGCCAGGGAGAAAACAGATGAACTAAATTCATCGGTCTGGTAGACAATATTTAGAGCTTTGTTGGTACAGTTTTGCTACATTTATGTAAAAATTTCAAAATGCCTTTTCTCCACCATTTGTTCATGAAAACAGGTGAAACAAAGCTTAAAATGTGTGCTTTTTCACTGTCGAGAGCATGGTTCTCGCCAAATTATCGAAAACGCGATGTAATGGTTAATAATGCACAGTTTTTCGCATGGTAACCATGAACTGTACATTTTTTTTCGAAATTTTGGAAAATTTGGGGAACGATGCTCTCGGAGCAAGCGACCTGCTAGCACGCAACAAATTTCATTTCAATTGGTTGTTTCATTTGGGAGAATCCCCATTTCAAAATTTCAATGCGGTCGGACGCGTGTGGCACATGGCCTTAAGACGGAATGACACCTTATCGCGGTCGGTATGGTAGAACAATTATCGATACCCAAAAATCTCTGAAACGGCTCTTCAGGTCCCGTCGAAACTTTTCCAAATGACATCAAATAGATAGACGAACGGCTGTCTGCCCCTCAAATTTTCTGAAGTTGAGAAAAAAACGTAGATCAGCAGATGATAAGCCAATCTACGTTTTTTTCCCTCAAATTCAGAAAATTTAAGGAGCAGACAGCTGTTTGCCTATCTATTTGACGTCGTTTGGCAAAGTTTCGACGCGATCTGAAGAGCCGTTTCAGAGATTTTTGGGTATCTATAATTGTTCTACCATACTGACCGCGATGAGGTGTCATTCCGTCTTAACAGATTCTTGGATATCGCACAACGTTTTAAAGAAGATACATTGAGCTCACAGGAAAAGAGTATTTCAACTATATTCTATTCGGAAAGTATATTTATTTTGGGACATGAAAATGGGGAAACTACGAAAAAATTCAATCAACATTCAACAAAAAAGGTCTGCAGGGGTTCCTCGTATATTTTTCACATTATTTATTGAGAAAATAGTATATGATTAATATTTGTAATGAGAATAAGAACATGAACAATATAAAGAAATCGAACATTCAGCTCATTCTACTGTTGTGCACATATATGATATTATTTAATAATTTTAATTAATAATATAACATAATGATGTTATAGGATATCAAACATATGGCCTTCGGCCATTTATGCGACCATTTGCCCTTAAATTACGTAATAATACATGAATCATCCTCATATTGGTTTAAACAAAATTTGAATTCACTTATCACTCCGAAACCCCAACGGCAACTTCAGACTGGGGTAGATAACAACCCCAGTCGCTGTTGCTTGACAACCAGCGAGCAGCGGATATCACTGCTTACATACTGACGCAGCCAAATAGTAAAACTTAATTCTTTCTAGGTTTCTATCCCGTACATGATAGTTAAACTTAATTCTTTCTAGTTTCTAGCTCGTACATGAGTTCTCGGGTTAATCAAATATAATAATTATCATGATTTATGTTTAAATCTTCTTCGCGGTTTTCCAAAGCACAATAAATTTGCAACAAATCAATGCCTTTCTCTCTCTTTCCCGGTGCCTCCCGAAACATTTCGGTTGACGTATCGACGTATATATAAATATGTTACATCGGATCATTTGTTCTCTTGACCTCATAACACATTGTGCCGACTGCGTCAGCTGCACAAACCTACGTCATATATATATCTGCGTGTCTACGCGTATGCGGGATAGCCCATAAAAACCCAAAACCCATTTCGTTGAGTGCGTTTGCTCCAGAGCTTGCAGGCGGAGTGCTATAAGGAAGCTGCGCCCTTGCGTGAGAGCCGATGAGAATTTCCGAGTATAAGAGAAAGTGGCATGTTGTGCAACCCTCGCCAAGGATGAGAAAAAGAGAGATTAGATGGCGAGAGTGAGGGGGGGTGGGGGATGGCAGGGAAAGAGGGAGGAAAAGAAATATTACAACTCTCGGTGTTGCTGGTGCAGTTCCTTTTCTTCGCACCGACACTGGTATCGCGCACAGCCGTTGTCGTCATATCCGCAGCGCGTCTTTCTACCACCCGGTTTTGCCCCCGATCCTCACTCTTCTTTCGCTTTTTTGCCTCGCAAAAGAGGAGAAAAGAAAATTACGAGAGAAAGGGAGAAGTAAAAAGCAAGGATAAAAAATCCGCAAGAAAAAAGTGCGAAAGCGCGGAAAGCTACATGTGTTAATATATATATGTGTTGTGTGTGTGTGTGTGTGTGTGTGTGTGTGCGTGCGTGTGCGTGTGTGTGTGCGTGCGTGCGTGCGCGCGCGCATGCAAGTTGCCGCACTGATGTACGACCAGCGAATGAGAAAAAACGAGGGTAAATTCAAGAGGCAGGTTAGTCGAGTGGCGTGGGGGCGGCGGGTTGGAGGAAGAGGGGGCAATCGGGTACTGAGGACGCGAGGCACTAAATTACCTCGAGACTTGAGAGAGAGAGAGAGAGACGACGACGACGTCCCGGCGTCGGAGAGTTGTGCAGCGGTGCAGACGGGTACAGGAATACTGAACGTCGCGAAACTCACCCCTTATCATACATACGCGAGTTCTCCGTCAATCTGCCTGCACACCATTAACGTTCCTCACTTGCGTTTCCTCTCGCTTTCTCCCGACTATTTTTCTCCCTACCCCTCGGTTTCTAATTTCTTCCATCGCATTTACATCCGCATATATATGTATACACATCTACCGAGGATACAAGTCCTGGGGCGGGGGGTTGAATAGAAGGAGACAACAATCATAATTAGTAAGTACGAATTTTTTTCTCCTATAAATTGCATACAGAATGGTTGCAATAGAGCATTTTCATCAGTAATGGAACAATTTTAAATACAAATTATCAGAGTGTGTTACACGTAATACCGTGTGTGTGAGTGTGTGTGTGTTTGGGCCTAACGGTTTGCATATATATAGTAAGTCTCTCTCACTCACGCTTCTGACACGATGTTGAATATTCGGTCTAGATATCGAATGGCGTTTAATGTCAGTCAGCAATACACCACGTCCTTAAAAACTCGTAAAATCCCTCACAGACCCTACATTGATCGCTCTATTTTTTTCTGCTCCATCCCCGACTGTATACGAATGATGGTATAAAAAGCCTGAAAGGGGAGGCTGTTAGATTTCTAATATAATGATGAAGAGGGAAAATAATGTTGTCTTTAAATTGTGGAACGTTGCAATTGCTGCTGCTCGGAAGTTTTAACACGTTGAATGGAGCAGTCAACAAACCACCATCGTTTCTTACTTCAACCATTTTTTCAAACTCTTAAATATGTGTAGCATCGTGTTAGAACAAAGACTACGAGAACAAGCTATACTCATAAATTCGGTGGAAGAGTACAATGTGCAGGAGCAACAATACAGCAAATTAATTGAATCGTTCGAGAAGCAAAGTCGAAATAAACGTCTGCGATTGACAATTGGTAATCGACAATCATTAATCGCTCAGATAGCGCGACTTGAAAGTTTTTAAAATTCAATACGTCCACGTTTTGTTCATGAGGGGGCTGGATGTAGTGCGCGAGGAAATGGTTTGATTTGGCGGAACATTAAGACGGGATTCGAAAGTCGTATACTGACTGGTTCAGTAATAAACCGCAACCATATTGAAACACGTCAATTTCTCGAAGATGTCCGAGACATAGTGCTTTTACATGTGAAAAAAATTGTTGAACAACATTTTAGTGTAAGGTTTAATACCACGGTCGATGCTGAGTTTGTGGCAGGTGATAAGCACGCAAATAAAAGTGTCAATACAAAAAACTTTGTATTGGCAAAAAACTTTGAACTTTTTCAAACATCTGATTTATTCGATGCATTTCGATTTTTAATTTCCGAAAAGGCCAAAACGCCTCGCAAACTCACAAAAAGATATGCACCGTGTACGGATAGAATGCCGTAAGTGAAAGAGTGTGTCGGAAGTAGTTTGCGAAATTTCATTGTGGGGATTTTTATCCCTAAGATGTTTCTTGCTCCGGTCAGTCAGTCACTGCTGATATTTATAAAATTAAGGTATTTATCGAATCGGACCGGCATTTGTCGACTGCAGATATTGGACATAACCTCAACATTGACCAATCAACTGTTTCAAGATATTTACAGAAGCTTGGGATGGTAAAACAAGCTTGTTCTTTGGATACCGCGCGAACTGAGCAAAAAGAACTTAAATGGCCGAATTTTAGCTTGCGATTTACTGATCAAGCACCATCAAAACGATCCATTTTCAAACCGAATGATTACTGGCGATGAAATGTGGATCGTCTACAACAATCTTAGTCGAAAAAGGTCATGATCGAAGTACGAAGAGGTTGCTCAGACGGTCGCAAAGGCTGGATTACCTATATCCCTATGCCCTATATCTGGTGGGAGTAGAAAGCAAACGTCTATTATGAGCTGCTGCCACCCAACGAAACAATTGATTCGATCAAGTACTGCTCAGAACTGGCCAAATTAAAGCGAGCAATCAATCAGAAGTGGCCCGTATCGGCGAATACCAAGGGCGTTGGCGTTCCACCACCGAAACGCTAACGCACACGTTTCTTTAGTCACGCGGAAAAAATTGATGCAGCGTGGGTGCGATGGTTTGGTGCATCCGCCGTATAGTCCGGACCTTGCACCTTGAGATCATCACTTGTTCCAGGTCCTACAGAACAATTTGTATGATAATATCTTCAGTTCTCTAGACGTCCTTAAGAACCACTTGGATGACTTATTTGCGATAGATCTCAGGACTTCTATAAAAGAGGGACAATGAAGCTTGTGGAGAAATGGCAGAAGGTCATTGATAGGATGAAACATATTTAGTCGATTGAAAAGGCTTGTGTTGATAAATATTTTGCGTTTGAAATTTACTCGATTTTTGTTACGGAATTATGAATAGGACAAAATTATTGTTATTCATTATGGAATCCACGGATTATGCGATACTTTTCGTTTTCCCAATCGCTTCGATAATACTCACGGAATTATTTTCCCTCGGGCCGCACACGCCCCTTTGGACGGTAGGTTAAGAAAGCGTAAACCAAAGTTTTCCCGGGGATTACAAAGCAGGCGAATTAGCGAATTGCGACCGATACTCGAAGTCTCGTGTTTCTCCAGAAATCACGAAAACAGCTGTATACAGTAAAGAAAGGGACACGCGGTGAACGCGGCGCGGGCCGCAAAGGAACTTGGGAGCTATAGAACCGATTGGCCGCGGAGCTCTTGGAGCGATACTGATACTGGAGCCAAATGTGAGGGTGGCGGCGGGGGGAAGCCGACTATTGTTCTCGGTTAACCGGGCCTGTAGTGACAAAGTGGACAAACGTCACGGTTGACGTAACCGAAGTTCGGCAGCAGGAGGACGGGCAGTGGAGGGCGAGGGGCAAACAATAGCCAGCCAGTTTGAGAGAGAGAGAGCGAGAGAGAGAGAGAGAGAGAGAGAGAGAGAGCGAGCTAGTGAGTGGGTGAGACGAATGAAAGAGGAAAATGGGAACGGGGTGCTATAACACGGCACTCATCGCAGCTCTATGTCTATCTATGTATTTCATTGGCAAATGTTCGTGTTGCTATTCTTGAATTCTCATCAACGCCGAAAACTGGATTGCGCATCCATATCCCCACGTAATTTCTCCCTACACCACATTTTTTTGCTATTCTTTCTTTTTTCGAGCCTTAACAAGCGGCCAATTGAATTTGACATCACAAACAATCTTTCACGATGATTTTAAAAAGTCCGCAGTTTCACCCCCTTTAAACGCAAAATTCAAGACGAAAACCACCGCCTGAACGGCACCAGCGCTGAGCGGTCTTCTGAAACAGGGGTTAGAAATGATTTACCGAAAACATTAGCGAGGTCGTGCGTAAAGGGGATATTTCGGGGGTCTAAAGAGGAGGGGGCTCGTGAAAATGACTCAAGAGGGCCCTAAGGAGTTATTCGGGAAGGACACGAATGAGCGTACCCAACAGACACCGAAGTTACGGCTATACATCTTATATACCGGGTGGATGACTAGAAAGCAGACACTCAAAAGTTCCCGTAAGGTGCAAACATTTGAAGCGTTCGTCAAAACTACATTTCGGTCTCCACGATGTTGAGTTAACGGGTCTGCATAAGCCTGAAATTTAGAATACGCAATTTCCTTGCACAGTTTTATAGCTTAGGGCGCTTTAATTTACAAAAATAATGTCAAAATTATCGAAAATTGACCGTGTTATGTCATATCTCAAAATCCGATCGTCCGGATCACTTCAAAAACGAACAGAGCATAGCTTATAACATTTTCTATCGTATGACCAGCTGATTTTTACTTTATTTATTTTTCCTATTATTGAATCTTTTATTCTTTTCTCAATAACATATTATAAAAGTTGTTTTTCTTTTCAAAAATGAACTTCTTTACAGCGATTACACCTACAGCGATTAACCATGCAGTAACGGCGGTACTTCGTTTAAATAATAATAACTTTATTGCATATCCATATTTTTCCATTAAAAGGAAACTCAAACTTGACACGACTGTGTATAAATTGTGTGTACACGTCGGACCTTGTCCTCTGAATACTCTCATCAGAAAAGAATATTGAAAATCGACCGGTTTTTTGGGCTCCAAGCTTTTGCAGACTGGATAAGTAGGCGTGCCAAAAAGCTTTTAAAATGAAATCCACTTTTGTAAATGAGGATGCAATTTGTCGTGACACACCCGTTAGGTGTGTGCGCGCGGGCGCACACATTTGTGTTCGTATATATATACATACGTGAAGAGAGTACGTGTATATAGAGTGCCTCCATAACAGCGAGGTATAATCGTAACCCTCGGCACCCAAAACTTTCAGTGGCGGGAAATTGGCTTGATAAATTCAGTTTATTTAACGCGCTCGACGACGACGATAACGCCGCCGATGAGAACAAGGGTGAGGATGAGAACGACGACAGCCCTTCCAAGAAATGGGCCCGCGCTCTGACATTAAGTCGTCAAGGCAGAGCGAAACTTCAAGCTAACTCACACCTCCACGTTCCGTCTTCCTTTGGTCCCCTGAATTCCCGATAATCCACGAAGCAGTCACACGCAGGCAGGGTATAGAGCCTATATCGCACCCAGATACCCCAAAAAGACCCCTCGCATCTTTCGTTTTTCTCATCACCTTACGCGCCTCTCCCACGTCCACAAAAATTTTCCTGTGCTGCATTTTCAAACCCCGGGAGTATATCGCGCGTCGACTGAGCTCGTCAATTAAAAGTTCTTTAATTCCTATATCAAATCATAGTTTAATCAGTGTGAAGGAGTATGGGCAGGTTGTCTAGATTGTATCGTGATACAAGGAATGAATAGTCGCGCCATTTCTAGCTACGGGATTCTATCGTGTTCTCATTCTTCGCCTATCCCTTTTTCATCCTCGTTCACTGCTTCGGTTTATTCCGAAGGGAGAAGGTATATGAGAGTGACGTTAGTCCTTGAGTCCCGGGAGACGGGATCGTCCTCCGTATATCTGTGGCTAAAATCCATTTCGCCCTCGCTCGATTTTGCCCGTCCGACGGATCCGAGCTATGAGAGGGAGAGAATCCCTGCCTTTGATATATATATATACTATATCTCATTCTCACGGCTGTCAGGTATGGGAAAGAGACAGAGTGCTGGATGTGGGGCTGGTAGGTGAGAGAGACCCTTATCTCTCAAGGCCTATAATTAAAGAACACCAATGAGACTCAATAAATCTGACAGAAATGAAACTGCAGGACGAACAGAATATAAAGCCCACTGGTGTGTGTATCCCGCGTATATTTGGGTGAGTATGTACAACTGCTCTCAATGAACGAATTTCTGCGCTATATAGAAATAGTGGTGCGGTACCGAGTCCACGGTTTCGATAGAACATGTGAGACAGCCCCATTCGAAAGCAAACATACGTGCAGATTCTTAATCAAGCAATAATTCTGAAAAAGTAATGAATTCGCGAACTTTGAAACTCCATACGGAGAATATCTTAGTATTTAAAAGTTGAAAGCTGCCATGGTAGAATAATTGACAAGTTCTAGAGCGGTCCTCTTATCTGTGGTAGCAAAGTTTTAGCAGGGTTTGTCCGCGGCATATTCCAACACTTTTAAAGTGTATGTATATGCATGCGTGCACACTAACATCCGACGATACGATCCGTATATGTGGCAACGTCGCTGCAGAGTGGAATCAAGGCAGTAGTCCGCTTTACAGGCTTCAAAAAATCGATTTTTCGTTTTTGTCTTAAATCTATTCCAAAACTATCCAAGAATATGTGTTCAAAATTTTAGAGGCCAATTCGACATATTTTCGAAGCTAGATCAGTTTTAGTGGCCGAGCGTCGAGCAGGTGCGAACGCTCGGGCAGACCCGAGCGCGCGCGCTTCGCCCCTTCATCCATTCTATTGTTTGACTATACTCGTATATGCCTGGAAAGATCGAACCGTCCTTTGAAATATTATTTGGAGTTTCTAGAAGGTCTGTGTTGAGTAGTCGTTGGGATAACGGTATACAATATAACGGTAAACTATAGCTCTCGGCATCGGCTTCTACACTGCTATTTGTAGCGTCAGCTTTCAGTTTCATTTTTTATTTTGCCGAGCGCACATCGAAATGTCAAGCTACCCGAAAGGTGATCGATGTAAAAGAGAGCGTGCTGCGGAACCGCGAAAGCGAAAATTTCACGACAATCGTTTTACCAGTGTATCATCGGACGACGGAGACTTACACACGAGCCGCAGTGAGCAAAAGTTGAAGACAGCAAGCAGCGATGATGTCATTATTCATTCATCGCACTGCTACCGCATTATTGAATTCATATCGGTGTTTCTCGCCCTTTCGGAAATCGCAATTTGCGGATCATGCAACCAAAAATTAACGTTTGCAGAAAGCGGTCATCGAGGCCTAGGATTTAAAATTGTTGTCAAGTGTATGTGTGGTCGACGCGAAATACAGTCAGGACCATTGATAAATACTGGCTACGAAATCAACAGACGAATTGTTTTTGTTATGAGGCTTCTTGGTATCGGACAAGAAGGGATAAACGTATTCTGCGGCCTTATGGATATGTCTGCAGGTTTTGCAAAATCTACTTATCAACAAATCGTTGAGCATTTGTACGAAGCGTCGAAGACGCTGTTCGAGAGTACCTGCGAAAAAGCCGTCAAGGAAGAGAAAGAAAAAAACGTTGAACATGGAAGACCTGCGAATCATTTGAAGGTTTCGGGCGATGGATCGCGGTTATACTTCTTTGTACGGTGTAACAACCCTCATCGGATACTTCAGTGGCAAAGTAATCGATCTCATTGTAAAAAGTGGTTATTGTCATTCGTGTGCCATAAATAAAAATAGTTTGGACGAAGATGCATTTGAGGAGTGGTATGAGAATCATAAAGACTCATTGCTCCTCAAATCATACAGGTTCGGCAGGGAAGATGGAGGTAGATTCCATAACAGAGATGTTTTCGAGATCCGTCGAGAAATTCGGAGTTATGTACAGTAATTATATCGGCGATGGCGAATCCAAAACTTTTACTGGAATCTTAAATAGCAATCCTTACGGGGACGAGTGCACAGTGACGAAAAATGAGTGTGTTGGACTCGTGCAAAAGCGTATGGGTACTCGTTTACGGAATAAAAGAAAAACCGAGAAACTTGGAGGAAAACAGGGGCTAACGGAGAGTGTCATTAAGAAATTGACGATTTACTACGGTCTGTCAATTCGTCGAAATATGAACTCAGTAGAAGGTATGAAGCGAGCTATTATGGCAACATTAGACCATTATTGTTTCACCGATAAAAATCGTCGGCATGAAAATTGTCCAGAAGGCGCGGAGAGTTGGTGCGAATGACGCAAGGCTCAAGTGGCGAATAATCTGGCATCTTTCAAACACCCGGCAAGATTAATTAATGACAATGTAGAGAAGCACATTCGTTCAATTTACGAAGATCTTTCAAATAACGATTTATTGACGCGGTGCTTAGGCGGACACACTCAAAATTCGAACGAATCGTTCAATTCGATTGTGTGGCGCCTAAATCCGAAACACGTAAATTCCGGCTATAAAATGGTCGAAATAGCAGCAAATATGGCTACAGGCATTTTCAGCGAGGGTTATTCAGCTGTGCTTTCTACCATGCAGCTCCTCAATATTGTCATCGGGCAGCAGTGCAAAAATTTTGCTGACACCGTCGATGGTGAGCGCATAGCGCGGCAGAACCGGCGCGCATCATTTTCCAGCAAGGAGGCTTGTACAGCTCGAAGCTCGGAAAGCCTCCGCCAAAACGAGTTTTTTGAAGAAGAGGAAGGATTATTGTATGGCCCGGGGATAGTTAACATCTAATTAGTGTAAGTATCCAAAAACTTATCTTTTTTTTGGACCGAAAACTTTAAAGCCCGTTTTCTCGAGTTTTCATTTTCACAAGTTTTAGAAAACGGTGCCGGCGATAGCAAAAACAATATATGTCCGATCGAAAAAAATTAAAGTGATCTAGCTTCAGTATTAAATTATCTTCTATTTGAACTAACAAAGTTGGACAAAAGTACTATTTAAATTACTTGTTTTGCAACTTAAAGTGAATTTTTTTTTTTCAAAAAAGTGATTTCTTTTTTTCACAAAAGTGAATTTTTTTTTCAAACTTCGAAAAAATTTGGAATTTCATCATTTCTTCGGTATTTTTTTAGTTCATATAGAAAAGGAACTTATAAAAACTAAAAAAAAAATTGGTTCGACTGTTTCAGATGCATCGCACGACCTCCATCACCGGCACCGATTTACAAGTGCAGACTCCAGGCGCCCCAGAAAAATCGTTACAACTTTGAAAAATTTCAATATTTTTTAATAATAAAAATTGTTTTTTAAAGCTTGAATATAATACACTATCGTCTCAAAATTTCGTTTACCACAATCATTTCCTTCCCTTTCAAAAAAATTGCTGAAAAAACGCTTTTTTTCGGCTTCTAAAGCAGACTACTGCCTCAATCCCTTAACGCAATGAGACTTATGACTGTTGTTGACCGTGCAAAAACAAAGAGAGGCAGAGAGAGAGAGAGAACATGCGATAATAGAAAAAGTAACGACATCAATATACCCTATGAAGTTCCGGAAATGTTTAGCTTTCGTCGTTCAAATTATTTTCCTTTTCTCTCTTCCTCTCGTTACTTCTGGCTTGCCGTTCCACCAGTGGCCCAGAGGTGTCAAGAGTTTTAGGATGGGCTCACAACTCTTTGCGGCAAGAACCCAGTAGCACGCATGGATACATATTTGGAGGCGAACGCGGAGTAGGAGGCTGAGTGGTGAAAACGAAACATAAATGGTGCATTCAGTTTTGGCAAAAGAACATTTGGACCCACCGATCGTACAATATATATATGTATGGAGGAAAGCTGGGTAGGTGGAAGTTTGCCAGGAAAATTTATACCGCGAGAGAAACGGTAGAGCAAAACTTCTACCGCTTCTACCAAGCGCCCCCTCGCGATAGTTTAACGTATCGTTTCCCGAGTCCCACCGGAGACTCAGTGGGTGTTTAGAGTCTCCAGGTCGCTGGTTATAGCGCGGACTCTCTTTCACTTTCTCTCTCTCTCTCGCTCCCTCTTTCTCTCTCTCTTTGCCGGACTAGCCACATATTGCCAAAGTTGGGTAGCGAACTCGGTGATGGGCCACACCGCAGCAGCAGCTGCACCCGACTTCCGGTCGCGCCCCGGAGCTTTGCCCAAGACCATAACGACTTGTCTCGGCGGTGAGCCTTTTCTTTCGTGCGCGGAAAGCGTGCACGTCTTGCGCTACAGTATCCGGCGTGGCCACTACCGCCCGCGATGAGCGATTGAAACGAGTCTCTTGCGCCACTCGTGCGGTCCGCATATATTACGCATGCGAATCGCAGGTGGGCGATAAGCTCGCTGAATGCTGCCGTTGATCACGTTATCACGCGCACGTCGCCGGGATTAGGATATGTATCAATATCGGGTATCGCGAATCGTGAATCTTTTCCACGGTAAATCACTTCAGTTTTTCTTCACGGGTTTCGTAGATAATACGTAGGAACCCTATAGAACTTGTCGTGGACGGAACTTGGTGGCTCAACAGTCATTACATGTAACGCATACGAAAAAGACACTTTGTGTGAGACGAGTATATAGTAGGTGGTTGCACATGAAGCCACATGCCGGTAATAGAGTGTTTTTGGTAGACTATTTTCCCGAATCACAAGTTGGCAGTACACATGATAGGTCCATAGAGTTCCGATAAAACGCCATAGGTGACATGTGTATGACGCGTTAACGTCATCTATTTTGAATGA
Organism: Ophion costatus; assembly: GCA_951751655.1. Classification (NCBI taxonomy): domain Eukaryota; kingdom Metazoa; phylum Arthropoda; class Insecta; order Hymenoptera; family Ichneumonidae; genus Ophion; species Ophion costatus. The sequence continues at coordinate 2,224,954 of OX632367.1, read as the reverse complement.
TTTAACAATGGCAAGTTTTATTTCGAATAAATCACATTGACGGCATGTTATGCTACGTTGTTTCCTGGCAAAAAAGTCGGCCGCGGAAATGCATCGTTTGCCAAGGGAAGTGTATACCGAAGAAGATCCATCGGGTGCACCGTGCAACGAGTGGGTTCGTCGCTTCCAGAGTGGTGATTTCCGTATAGACAACAAGAACCTCGGAAAAGTATCCAAAAGAGGGGTGTTCGGGTATTAAGAGCCGATGAAACTGTCAGAAACGATAACTGGGGATCGTTATTGACTGCAATTGATGGGTTCGGAGCGAGCTCTCCACGACAAGAACGAATGGGAGACGTCCTGGCAAGATGATTTTGCTGCAGGACCACGCCAGGCCACATGTTGCTATCTCAGTTGAAATGAACTTGACGTGAGTGAGCTGAGAAATCGCACTTCATCCACCATATTCCCTAGATATCGCTTTCTCGGATTACGATTTGTTCCGATCGATACAGACAGCGTTTACGGGTCAGCACTTCGCCTCCTACGAAGACGTGACAAAATGGCCAAATAACTGGATTGTCTCCAAAAAACCCGAATTCTTCCTGCGTTGAATCCGATTGTTGGCGAAAGATGCACCAAGGTTGTCTGTTCCGATGAGCAGTACTTTTGATAGTGCAGTGCTTCGATTTGCTTTGAAACACTTTCCTTTCGCTCACAAACGGGCGCTTTCTTCCGCAACCACCCCATACATATTTGTATGTATATGTATCTATGTACAAGCTGCTCACTCACCATTTCGCGGGGAATCCCCGTGTGAAAATTTGGCACGGAGACGAGGAAGGGGATAAAGGGAGAAAGACGTTGCGCCGAGACCATCCCGCCGCGCCTGTAGCTAAACCTCATTAGCCAAAGTTTAGCTCGAGTTTAGCGCGTGCGGGCCCCCTAGCTCTGTGACAGGAGAGAGCTTCTGGTGGTACCAACACTCGTCCCCGCCCCACGGCCTGGTAAAACTCATTAGGCCAAGCCGTTAAACTGCCAAGCGCTGTATGAATCCTCGTCTCGAACTCGCGCTTACTTATATGTATATAGACGCCATAACGAAGCAAAACTATATGTGTAAATGTACATTTATATGTATGTGTATGCCCCGCACCGAACTTGGAGCGGATCGTTTTAATCCCATTGCCGCAGTAGCAGCAGTCGAGTTCTCTGTATTGGTGCACGCACGTGGATAAGACTCTCTCTCTCTCTCTCTCTCTCTCTTTTTTCTATCAGTTTTATCTCAGTTCTCTCAGTTCTAACGAATTCTCCCCGTGCCTTCCGTCTCGACCCCATCTCAGCTGTCTGCTTGCTATCACGCCCTTAGTCAGCTCTAGTTTGAATTCTACTTTTCGACAGTAAATAAATAGTAGGCGGAGGAGGGAGGAAGAGAGAGAGAGAGAGAGAGAGAGAGAGAGAGAGAGAGAGAGAGAGAGAGAGAGAGAGAGAGAGAGAGCGAGAGAGAGAGAAGGAGAAGGAGGGTAAGAGTTTTCCTCCGTCCGTCCCCATCCGATGGTAGAAAACATTCACCTACTTATCTTCTGTTTCTTGGGCAGGAAAAAGCGCTGAAAAAGTGCAAAGCGATTAATGTTCCGCGTATTGAAGCGCGAGCAGGAGCTGGAGGTCATAAGTATGCCAGTGGACACAATGGTATAGGCATAACGCTACACGCCACTGAATTCGAGGATCGATCGAGGCGAGGATTAATTTCGCCATGGCAAGCTGTTTGTTGATGGGTGGGGGCTAAGGGCTGCGGGAGGGTCGACAGGGGTCGTGGGCTTGTGGGAAACCTCGTCGTCAAGCGTGAGTGAGTGCAGGGAGAGAGAGGAGATATACGAGGGTCTCCCGATCTGCGGGATATGGAACCGTGTACACGGCCGTGCATCTATTGAAACTCGGCTCTAGAGCGGTTACGCGGGTATCGGCTCTATTTCCATCAAAGCCGCTTCAATGTAAGATCACTGCTATACATCCGTATATATAAATACTCACACACGCACCCCCCCCCCCCCTTCACCCAAACAGACGCGCGCGCGCGCGCGCGCGCGCGCGCGTGTGTGTGTGTGTGTGTGTAATCGTCACTGAACACGATCAAGTCCGACGTTCGATATTCCGAAAGACTTTCATCTTCACGACAGCAACTAAGCTTCTACTTGTATGTCATATGATAGCACGCGTCCGCGACTCTTCAACAGAATGCCGATTACATCCTGTTCGAAATAGTCTCGTTTTTACGGATTATCATGAATGCGTTTTATTAAGATTTGATATGGATTTTATTGGAAGAACTCCTGAATCATTGAATGGAAAAAAATGGGAGACCTCGTTGAATAAACTATTAAAGAATAAACTGGCTCAAGACCAGCGTGATGAACATTTTTGGAAATTTCTGTGTTAATCGTCCAATCCATCACGTATACACAATGCGTTAACAGATCTGCATGAACTTGAGGCCCGAAAAACAAACCGATTTTTAACATTTTTTCCTGATTATACTATTGGGATGACGAAATCAAGATTTGAGACGCAATTAATACATAACCATACAAGGTTTGAGTTTTTAAAATTGGAAAATATTGACAAACCATGAAGGCATTTTTATTTAAACAAAGTGCTGCCGTCTCGATATGGCCAATCGGTGTAGGTGGTAATGGCAACAAAGTTGATCTTAAATGAAAAATAAAATATTTACTTTTAGTATAATAATAACATTTTCGTTTCAGCGGATACTGTTTGGATTTTAAAAAATTACAAAAAAGGCAAGCTGTGGAATTAAAAGATTGATTTTCGAGCTAAAACAACTTCAATCATTTGTTATTGGCAAGTCTATCTACGAATTTTAAATAATCATCCATTCTTTATGATAGGAAATGTTTTTAACTATGCCTCGTTCTAACTCGTTCCATTTAGAGAATTTTTACAATATCTTTGTTGCAAATTATAGTTAAGACCCTAAGCTATAGAACTATGCAATGATAAAATCGTCCTCTTTCAATTCCAATCTTATATGGAGCCCTAACTGCAATGCGGCAGAACTCCCAAAGGGGAATATACCACGCCTTACCACTGTCGCAATGTTTAAACCGCTTAACTATTTACAGGATTGCTGTACCATTTGATACAGACGCATGGGAGGGCCAAACAATAAAACAAGGAGAATTTCAATTCTCGACAACTAATTAGACTATTATAATGTAGTGGGTAATTATGAAATTTTCCAAAACGTTTCTTCCGCCCCTAAATTGGCAATACAAAAATCTAGAATATCCAGTGCTTGTTTGTCGTTATGCTTTTCTTCGTCATACAGGCGGGGGGGGGCGTGAAAACAGGGCTTAGACGAAACGAAGTAACAACGCATCCCAATGTTATCGCCCAGGTTTTATTTCAGTAGGATTCCCGTTTACCATTAAGGAAGGAAATACCATTGGGCGAGGACAAAAGTCACTAATTTCTATGCTTTTCTTTAAAAGGAATGATTTTTTAGACTAACGGTATTTTTGAGACTTACAAGGTACATCCCTCAGGTGTCCGCCTCCGATTTTGTTGAAACTCATATATGTGATGGAGCATCGAAAACTTTGAGACACGTATTTTTTTATCTGCGGAAAAACGGATTTAAGGGGGTGTTTTATTAATTTGCATACAACCTTCTCAAGTGTGGGGTGAAAAAAAGGCAAATTGAGGGGTGGTTTACCCCCTAATTTATTTTTTTCTTAACATTTTCATAGTGGAATCTTCATCGCTTTTCATTAGAAGAATTTTCGTTTCATTCAGATCGGTGGATTGCTCCTGGGTGAAACTGCAAAATCACCTCTCGACACGCCTTTCTTTGAGGGGCGGTTGCCCCCTGAAATCCGTTTTTCCGCAGATAAAAAAAAATACGTGTCTCAAAGTTTTCGATGCTCTATCACATATATGAGTTTCAACAAAATCGGTGGCGGACACCTGAGGGATGTTCCTTGTTAGGGTATGTTTTATTACTACTTTTGGCTGTTACATGATATTTTTTCAATTAATCTTTAAAATCGGGGAGGTATGGCGAGGTCTACTAAACTGCATTTTCATACCTATGCCATTTTAATGATTAATTTTAAAAAATACTATGTAGCAGGCAAAAGTAGTGACAAAAAACACCCTAAGTCTCAAAAATGGTGAAGGAATCTTTCCGTTTAAAAGAAAATCATGGAAATTAGCAATTTTTTCCTCGTCTAAAGATATATCTCCCCTCAAAAACGATGTGTAAAAGAATACAAGAAGAACACGAATACTTCCGAACCTAAATCCGCACTTGACTGCAGCAGTACACCTCACGAAAGCAACCAACCTTGTGATTTTTTGTTCGCCCATAGGAACAATAAAAATCGTATCCACACCCCATACGAAACGTGTTATCTGACGCCTTCAGCCTCAAGACTATATCTTTGTAACTCAAAGTGGCGGAAATTGCGAGCCTTCGCCAAGCGCATTTGTATTTACGTTGAGTTCAAATCTTTACAGGCGTAATGTGTATCGCACGATTCGATTGTTGATCACCCCTCATCGGTGCGCATCTATAAAGATTTCATGGATGTGCATCACGTACCTACCGCGCCTCACGGTCCCGACGCGCTATCCACACGTGGAGAGGGATAGTTTGCTCGTGCACAATAACGGATCATATATCCACGTACACGGGCGCGTTTGCATGTGTCCACGGACAGATATATCGGGTGATTTGGCGGCAACTAAAACTCGAAAAGCTCTGTAAGAATGAATCTCATGCAAAAAATGGCGAGGGGAAAATTCAAAGAGCTTGTCGAGATGCCCATTTTGGTGACCTTCGTTTCTTTACGGGGTTGACATGATCTTGTAATTTCGAAAGGACAATTTATTTTATTTCCTTATTGTAGCGTCCAAGGTATTAGCTCAAATTTGCATGGGAACTTTGAAAACAAATATAAAAACTGGCCGCTTTATGACGTTTTTGCGGTAAGGTCAGATTTACCCGTTTCTCTTTAGCGTTTTTCGGAAAATTATGTTTCATGAAAGAGTGTGTCGTATTTCAAAATCTATTCGTCCAATTCAATTAAAATTCGGAAAGACCTTGTAACGAGGCTTATGCCATTTCGTAATGAGGCTTATAACATTTTCTATCGTATGACTTGGGGATTTTTTTTGTATGTTCATCCGTTTATTAATAAGTGATTAAAGTTGTTTTTGGGTAAAAAATCTAAAAATTTCATATAGTAGTTGCTAATGTGCCAGAACAACTTATACCGATCGGCCATGCATCAACGGTGGCACTTCATTTAAATAATAGAAACCCCATTCTTTATTTATATTTTTGAATTTGAAAATACTTAAACTTGACACGACTATGTATTATTTGAGTGTAAAACCCCGACCTCGTTATCATAATAGTCTGAACGGGAAGAGAAATTGTACGCATTTATGCAGTCCCATTAAATAGGGAATACTATTTTAACGGTTCATCGCCGTTCTCGAATCCCACCACTTTTAATAACCGAACCGATGACCTATCATAGCCATGGGAGCTATGGCAAAAATCTTCATCAAAATAAGAATAAAACGACAGTTAGCTCGAGGCGAGTATTTAAAGCTATACTTTCGAAAGTATATAATGTTTATTAAATAACCTGTTTATAATGTTCCGCATTAACTTTAAGGTAGACCGAGCGCGGTCGTCGGAAACAAAAATATCACACGCTACATACAGTAGAGCATATACATAAATCTAGTTTCGTAATAAAACTTTTCCTTCTGACTATACTCTACAGTGTGAGAAATGCTATACCAAGCTACCAACCCGACTACAGATTTCAGCGGATCAACGATCGTGCCAACACTGTAGCGAGCTGTCGCGGAGCTGACAAAAAAATCTGAGCATCACGGAAACTTCTCGTGATGCTCAGACTTTTCTGTCAGCTCAATATGGATCAAGCTAGTTGGTTATATTATCGGAAAAAAATAAAACTGTCGAACAGAATTCGTTTTAAAGGAAAGTGGCGGAAAAAAAGTCGTGGACAGTGAAATAAGAGCTCTTCATCAATGGCCGAAGCCAAAAAGAAAAAATGTGTCGAAGGTGTTGAAGTCGTTGAAAAGAACACTCGACAAGCACGCTATGTGATGGGAGACGTATCGTTAAAAAAAATATATTTGCGTTATAAATATTTATATTTTATATTGGTCATGTTATCTTCATTAACAAATAAAAGTGTTAGTTAACTGATAACTAATTAAAAACTTTGTTCGATAAAAATTTACTTCCAAATAAAACTTTGTGATGCGTGGAACGATGCGGTGTTACCATATCTCTTGTTATTATACAGGACAAATATTTTGTGCGGGACATTATTCTGGCTTTACTGAACGTTTTTAGCAAAACCGAATAGCAAAGGCAGTCTAAACTTTTTTTACTCTTTCATTAACTAGTTTGCTACGTAAAGATAATTTTTCTTCAAAATTTATAAACACAATAGAATGGTACGACGAATTATGTGACCTGGCTTCCGGTCAATGCAGACCCTGCAGTGTTAAAAGTTGCTATTTTAAAAACTATTATCTCCCAATCTAAATAGTCGACTGTTCTGAAATTTCACTCGACCATGCATAATGATATGAACAATGTCTGATAAGAATGTAAACAAAATCTATAGAAATCAAGAGCGCGCTCGTTCTACCTTAAAAAAGATTTTTTTCATACGATTGCCCAACGATACCTGGTATTAAAATGAGGATATTCGTACGTTTTAAATAAATAATACGTTTTATTAATAAAATAAAATGTCAGGTCATTTTGAGACACCCTGTATTGTCGAGCCACGGTGCATCGTGTTGGCTCGTCGACCCACCGCAATGCACCGGCGCACGGGCAGTACATCTGTCTATGCGCTGATTGCCTTCGATTGGATTCAATCGAATGTTGCTACATAGCGCACACAACGGACTTATATGCCGTACGGACATCGCTTCCACAGCAGCACGCACACACGCCAGACGGTGCTGCACACACGTGTTAGCCGTATATATGCCGCGTGCGCCACACTTCCAATCAAGCCGTGTACACCCGGGTGCACCACCGCGTATATGGGATGAATATATTACACCGCGAATCTTTTTTCTCTCTTACGTGAGGTGCTTTTCCGCACGCGTGTCTGGAAAGGGGGGGGCGAGCACATTTGGAACGTGCGTATTTACGGTGAGCCACGTGCGTGTACTACATTACTTAATTGAGTCGCAAGATTATCAGCTGATCGGTTTGTGTCGTTGCTGCCATATACGACAGGTTGGAAGTTTTGTCTGCGGTTGCTTTGTATTTTGTGACAGGTTCTTTAGGGTAACTACTACTACGGAAGTCTTTAAGGCAGTATTGTTGTCTAGAGCGCTGCTTTGGCAGTGACTTATACGTTGAAATAACTTTAAAAAATTACTAAAAGATAAGAACGCATGATTATTGATACTTCAAGTACAAGTACAAATTTAAAAACAAACAAATTCATTATCATTTACTTTTTTACGTTGTTCATAACGATGAGGGAAAAAAGCCTCCGATTGGGGACCGGTGTTGTGGCCGTTGCGTTGTATAAATGTGTACGTAAAAACAAAACATATTCGTTATCTGAAGGAGTATTGTGATTGTACCAGATTCGGCAAAAAAAAATACAAAATGATGGCATGCTAAATTTTGATCAACGGTTTTTTCTATTTTTCTGACCATGCTACGAATTATATGGAAATTTTAGAAATTATTTTAACTCCATTCGACTACCAACGTTGAAAGACAGTCTACTGAAGGTGAATGCCAAATTTGAACTCAATCGGCCGAATAGTTATCGAGATATCGTGGTTGTCGATTTGAAGAACATGGTCTCGAGAAAAAAGCGTTTCAACTTTACTGCGATTATACCGCGCTCCCTGAGTGTACTCGTTATAGTTTCTACAACTCGGCTACTTTATAAGAAAGAACTGTAGGATAAGAAAATCAAGTTAAAAAAAAACATATTTTTACATCTGGTCAACCACCTTAACTGCCGCCTTAACTGTGTAAGCTTGAGACTCAAAAAATGTCAACTTTCAATATTTTGCTAATAAGCGTATTGGGTTGACGACGTTGATGTATTACACACAATTAAAACATCGCCTTGCCAACTTTGAATGTCTTTTTTATACAAAAAACATTGATGTACAGTGAAGTTACTATTTTTAAAGAAAGTGCTGCCCTTGCTGTATGGCCAATCGGCATAGATGGTGCTGGCAACTAGGGTAATCTAAAAAGAAAAGTAAAAAATGTGTTTCTACAATAACAATAAGATTTTTGTTTGACTGGATATTTTTATGAAATTTTAAAAACTACAAAAACAGCAAGATTGAGAAAAAGTTCGATTTCTGAAAAAAATTACAACTCTAATCATTTGTTATTAATGAATAAGTATATGAATGAATAAGTATGAATATTCATATACTTATTAATGAATAAGTATATGAATGAATAAGTATGAATATTCATATACTTATTCATTATGAATGAATAAGTATATGAAAAATCCATGGTTTAACAAATGCTTTGTTAGTATGCGAAGTTCAACGGACGAATAGATTTTGAGTTACGACTTACACCGTTTCATAAAACGTACTTACGAGAAAATTGAACTCGGTAGGTTTTTTTAAATTTTTACTAAATGTGTATTCCAAATTAAAGTTAAGACCCTAGGGTATGAAACTATGTAATGTAAAACTATATTTTTGGATTGTCAACCCTACGCAGACTTCTTGAGAATGTACCGTGTCCATTGGCCAGTCCAACGCGTTTTGCTCCTCGTATTTTTGTAGCGCGTTGCGGCCAATTCTCCGGTATATTCTTTCAAGCCGCACAACACTCGTTCCTCACCAGCACTACGGTTCCTCTCGCCCTCCATCTGCCAATGCCACAAGCGAGACGAATCCTTTTTTTTGTCGTCCGAAACCCCGTGGCCACCCTGCTCCACCCCTGGCAACTACAGCCCGGACATTCTTGCCTCTGGTGAGAGCCAGAATTCGTACACACACGCATATAAACACAAGCACAGGGTGCAATGATGTTCGCGGTATGGGTGTGACACTAGTCCTGGTGGCGCATTGCCGGGACGAGGGAAGGCCACAGCCGCAAAGCAGCATGCCAGTTGTCGCCGACAGCCGCGGGGACACCGCTCTCGACACCGCGGGAACAAACATTTAGCAGCCGTAACAGCAGACTGTCCTCCCCTCCCACCCTCCGCCCTGCGCTGCACACTGCCCCTCTCACAGAGATTTATGTAGGAGCATTAGCGTAATTTTTTTCTGCCCCTCTCTTCCTCACTCTCTCTCTCTCTCTCTCTCTCTCTCTCTCTCTCTCGATGTGTGGACGCATTATATACACTCCAACGCTTTTCCACGCAACTACCACGACACGGACTACGGACAAAGTACAACATACCATTCCGGAAGGAGTTTTCGCCCAGGGAGGCGATAAAACAAAGTCGCCACATCTTCTATCCCCGTCCCGTTGCATTTAGTGGTAGAAAAACTGGAGGCTTGAAAAGGAAACAGAACCCGTGGGATATTAGATTACATTTCAGATCCGATATCGCGTTTTTTTCGTCTCAATTTCAACTTACAAATAAACGTTAATATTCTATTGTAGATCGCAATAGCCAAAGAAGGAATAAAATACCAAAACTAAAAAGAATGATTGTTTCTGAAGAAAAAGACTGACCAGTATTCCTATTTTCTACTTGGTTCTCGTATAGATATATGTACAGGAGACTTATCACGACTTTCGTGTATCTTACCCGAACTTTTTTACCGCCCGAAATCTCTACTTGAAAGAGAAACTGGTCGTACGGGCGAAGAAAGTTAACAATGCTGCACTCGACTGTATAGTACATATCTATCCGACAAACATGTTTCGAACGGCCCAGCATTGCCGTAATCCGCCTACAAAGGAAAACTACAAGCATATTTTGGTTATTGTTACCGCTAACGAAATTTGCATGGTTGCACTCATCGAGGTCTACGACGACTGGCGAAGTCGTCTCACGGACTCATGAAGCGGCCTACAACGTTCCATCATCAGAAAAGAATCATTTCATATAGAACTACTGCTTTCGAAACATAAGAATAACAGAAGCTTCTACACACACACACACACACGCGCGCGCGCGCGCGCGTGTGTGTGTGTGTGTGTGTGTTCGCTACGGCGGCCGCGTGCAGAAAGAACGAATACATTCGCGTACGCCGTTCGGTCGTACGCAACACCTTACATCTATGTGTGTGTCACATAATATACACAACTATGCATAGCGACCAGGGTACGCTTGTACTGGAAGCATGCGCTCGCTCGGCAGGAGAACGGTGAAACTTTGTTGCATTCTACATTGTGTATGCAAATGCCATCGAACCGATTTTTTTTTCGATGACGGCCACCACCAAACGACTCGTCTTCTGGAAGGGTACCGGCATTTTTCGATGCTTTTTTAATTCATTTAAACAAATAAGCTCGAGCACTATTTGTAACCTCGATGCCGCTTATCGTCAACGATTTCGATCCCTGCCAAAATTTCGAGCGAACGAAATTGCTCGAAACTCACTCTACAAAAGAGTGGTAAAATCTTACGTGCAGCATTTTTATATCTGCCAGGGTTTATATTTGGCAGCATTTCTGCTGGTCAACTTCTCGAACAATCAATTTCTAGCTATATCAGCGAAAAATGTGCCGGGCACCCATCGTGTTGATACCACATTCTGTTTCTTGTTTCTAAAGGTATTTCTTTTTGACGCATTTGATGACATTTGATCCTCCCCGGTAGAAACACAGTAATCTCGTTGCGAATGTCGATCACGAACTTTTTGCCATATCTCGTGTTCACTTCCCGTATGTTGGTTATGGGATACACCGACTCGGCGGTCAACTCATTCAGTTTTTTCGCCGGCAGAAAATCGGCGTATTTACCAGTCTTATTGATCGCGTCCATTTTTCACTTGCTGTTCGTCTGATCGTTCGAAGCCGTCTGCACAAGATTATATCTGTCCGATAGTCCGTTTAAGTTGGAGACTGTCCACCACCAAACGTCATGAAAAAAAAATCATTATCAGACGGCGGCCACGTTTTGTTGTTTGTCTGTATTTTTTTATGATTATTTATAAAGGCTCTTAATATAAGTACTTTCGTGTTAAAAAGCATTTCTTTTTTACCAATCGTTGCCCAGGGGAAAAAAAACTGTATTTGGCCATTTTTTCGGACCTCTAGGTGGACGTAGTCCTTTAATTACTCCGCTGAGCTGATAGTTATGGATGAAGATAATTACTTAGCCAATTATGGACATAAACTTAAGCTACCCAAAAAAATGCCATTATTCGTAACTTTTTGTTGACGATCAAACGTTTTTTTCGCGCGGTGTAAATATATTATTATTTTTTACATTATTCAACGAAACGTTGTAGTTTATGTACATTTAAAGAAATTCAATTCAGGACATCGTCCAACACAAAGAAAAAAGGTATCTACCTACGCATTGTAAACGTGCAAATATTCGTGCAACACAGTGCTCGCTGGCACATCCTGCCGCACTTTCCGCACAGTATCTACAACTCAAATATTCAACTACCAAATCCAAGCAAGTGTTACAATAACACGGCTAAAACACCTAAGTAACTCATGTTACAATAAAAATACAACAGACCTTGTTGATCGCGACATTGCACAGCTTGGAAACCATCCGATCAGCCTCGAAAGAGAGTCTCCATGAATATGTATTTATTGTTTAGCTCAGAAGGAGACATGTTTCGTTCGTTCCCTGTTTCCTAATTGGTACGAGTCTCTTACCTTCTTAGGGCTTCAGGTTTACATGGGATCTTCTCGTTGTCGTCGTGTTCGGAGGGGCAAGGAACAAGGATTAAAATTAGTTCGGTCCATAATCCGACAGTGCTACCTCCTCTCGATGGTTATGGACTCGGTGTAAGAATTGGTTTCTCTAATTCACTGGCTCGAGAAATTCCGAGATGGAGAAACGCAGACACGAAGGGACAGGGGGTGTGAGAGGCACCGAGAGAGGAGCTTATAGTACAAGACCTGAGAGAGGGTTGAAAACTCATTGGGTAACATCTGCTATACCGCGTAGACGTTAACCCTCCCTATAACTCGACAGGGTCTTTGGCCATAAAGGGGTGAGATGCAGTGGCGAAATGGTGGGACTGTCGTATGAAAGGAGAAAGAGTAGTACTCTTAAGAGCCGCCAAAGTTCATAGTGTGGGCTCAATTCGAGCAGTAGTCTTGACGAGAGAGAAATAGAGAGGAATGTCTAAGTTGAGATCGGGGGGGGGAGGAGAGAGAGAGAGAGAGAGAGAGAGAGAGAATATAGTGCGATACAATCTTCTGGTTATTGCTCATATTATATTCAACCTCGCGTGGCCGGTCCTACGATAAGGCTCTTTTCCGTTCTGCTGTATTCTTCACCGAATTCCACCCACCCGCCTCTGCGGACGCTACTTCTTGGCTTCGCGCCCCTCACCGAGTTGGAAACTTTAAACGAGTTTTCTATGCCACGTTCAACAGTATGAAAGTGTAGCAAGGCCGAAAAGGGAGGAGGAAGAGGATCTTCGAGGAGACTCAAAAGACTTCAAAGAAGAAAGCGAAGAAGCATAATGATAAAAATAGTAATAATAATAACAGTAATAATAATAAAAGGACAAATGGGGAATGCACCCAAGATCTTTGTCTGTGTACTTCTCTTTCTATCTCACTTTCTTTCATCAGCGCAATCTGATGAAAATCTCCTTGTTCCTGCAGGGACGCCATGTACGAAGTTTGTTAAGAAATAAGGTGGCTTTTCAGAATTCGCGGGCTACGTACATTCGATTTTCGATTTTTTTTTGTTATGTTGGTACACATATGTCGACATTATCAGCCATTTTGCATATGTAGTTTGTTTTTGACAGGTATAAAGGTTAGACGTGTTTTGGCGTGCTTGGTGAAATGTTGCTATCGATTTGTGGCAAAACAATAAATGGCTTTTGCATCGCGATAATGCACCTGCTCACACATCGCTGCTTATTCATGATTTTTTGGCCAATAAAAACACCGTAATCATGCCTCAGCCACCGTATTCACCGGACTTGGCCCGCTGGGACTTTTTTCTATTCCCAAAACTGAAAAGATGGAGATTTGCCACGATTGAGGAGATGAAGACCGCATCGCTGGGAGAGCTCAAGGCCATACCAAAAAGCGCATATCAGAAGTGCTTCGAGGATTGGAAAAAACCTCGGCACAAGTGTATCATATCTGAGGGAGATTACTTTGAAGGGGACAAAATAGATATTGATGAATAAATAAATCTTTTGAAAAAAAATTAAGTCTTTTTTTTAACAAGCCTAGTAAAGCTCGCCTAGAGTTTCCAACAATTGACCTTTCCCCCGATTGGGGGAGAGATTATGGTACAAAAATCCTTCGACCCGATATCAACGGGTCTCGGGTGGTTTTTTTCAGATTATATACGTCTATATAGATTGTAGCGCAATCTTCATCCTCAATGTTGTGTGAAAAATGCGCGCCGTCTTGCACGTACTCGTGGAAGCGAGCGCTGTTACACTTTAAGGACATGGGTCACACGTCCGGTCGGTAAAAATCCTAGTGCCAAGTTCTCTCTCAGACGAATCACATTCCGGGCAAACGAAGAGAAAGACGTTGTTCGTCGTTCAACAGAGCGGAAGGTGTTTCTTTTCTTTTTTCCAGAAAATCAACCATTCAGGCGAACACTGGGAATCTGAAAATCAGCTATCTCTCTCGCACTCGTGGCCGCTCGGTCGGTGTGACACATGGCCTTAAGAGGGAATGATACCTTATCGCGGTCGGTATGGTAGAACGATTATAGATTTCCACAAATCTCTGAAACGGCTCTTCAGATCCCGTCGAAACTTTGCCAAACGACGTCAAATAGATAGATGAATGGCTCTCTTCTCAAATTTTCTGATTTTGAGGAAAAGAATATAGATTCGCTTATGATAATTCAATCTACATTTTTTTTCTCAAATTCGGAAAATTTGAGGAGAAGACAGCCGTTCGTCTATCTATTTGACGTCGTTTGGCAAAGTTTCGACGGGATCTGAAGAGCCGTTTCAGAGATTCGTGGGAATCTATAATCGTTCTACCATACCGACCGCGATAAGGTATCATTCCCTCTTAAGGCCATGTGCCACTCGCCAGAAAATTTCGACGCGACCTCTCGTTACGTCGATAGCGCAGATCTCGCAGTTTCTAGCTACAAGTCGCTACCGACGGACACCGCAGCGCTCGCAAATTCGGTCTCGATGCTTCGCCCTGGGACGAAGAGTCGAAGCGGTCGAAGTCAAACAGATGGCAATCGCTGAGCGCGCGCGCGCGCGCGCGTGTGTGTGTGTGTGTGTGTGTGTGTTCGCTACGGCGGCCGCGTGCAGAAAGAACGAATACATTCGCGTACGCCGTTCGGTCGTACGCAACACCTTACATCTATGTGTGTGTCACATAATATACACAACTATGCATAGCGACCAGGGTACGCTTGTACTGGAAGCATCCGCTCGCTCGGCAGGAGAACGGTGAAACTTTGTTGCATTCTACATTGTGTATGCAAATGCCATCGAACCGATTTTTTTTTCGATGACGGCCACCACCAAACGACTCGTCTTCTGGAAGGGTACCGGCATTTTTCGATGCTTTTTTAATTCATTTAAACAAATAAGCTCGAGCACTATTTGTAACCACGATGCCGCTTATCGTCAACGATTTCGATCCCTGCCAAAATTTCGAGCGAACGAAATTGCTCGAAACTCACTCTACAAAAGAGTGGTAAAATCTTACGTTCAGCATTTTTATATCTGCGAGGGTAAAAAATATGCGTTCAGCATTTTTATATCTGCGAGGGTTTATATTTGGCAGCATTTCTGCTGGTCAACTTCTCGAACAATCAAGATCGCTAGCCTCGCTCTTCGGAAGAGCGGAGAAATTTTACGATCGCGCAATGTTTAAACACATGCCATCGAATCGATTTTTTTGTCGACGGCGGTCATCGGTGGAAATTTCTTTATGGTTGAACTTTCTAGCAAACGGGGTTTGCTAGAGACTCGTATGGTGGAAGGGTCTCTGGCATTTTCCCATTCTTTTTCAATTAATTCAAAAAAATAAGCTCGAGGACTATTTGGCATCTCGATCCCGCTCATCGTCGACGAATTCGATCCCTGCCAAAATCTTGAGTCACGTCCGAGTTCGCTCGAGACTCACTCTACAAAAGTGTTGTAAAATTTTACAATGCTCTTTGTTTAAACAATTGCGTTCGACATTTATTTCTCAACCATGGCTTATCTTCGGTAAGTTGTCTGCGGCCGACCAAGTTCGCGAACGAACGAGATCGACCGAGTCTCACTCTGCGAAGGAGAGTCTCGCTCTACAGAAGAGCGGTAAAATTTTACCATCGCTAATTGTTTAGAGGGGTGAAGTTCCGAAAACCAACCCCCTCCGATCGAGCTGAAATTTTGCAGAGACCTTCTTTTTATTATTCTAAGACGATCCCTAAAAGGATTTTTCCCGACTCGCAATAGATTTCGAGATATTGCATTTTTCGAATTATTTATTTTACCGCACGCCGACTATATCTATATCTGGTAGGTGTCAGTTCTGGCTATACATATATATACGGTATCGCGCTCTCCGTTTTGTGCGGATCTCCGTCCAGCCTACGCGAATGCTCTCCCTCACCATCGCTATGGATGTTTTTTAAGAAGATCGCTGCTCGAGAGAGTGGTCACTTTTCATCTCTACTCCCTTCGATTTGGATCGTCCTTCAGCACAATTCGTCACCATGGATGCAACATACAATTTATGCAAATTGTCCGAAATTTTAACCGACCGCGCTATCACACTTCAATAGCTTCGGGACGTAGAGCTGATTCCATCACGGCGGTTTTGCCTGACGCATAAAAAAGAGATGACATTGCGTGAGGACGTCTCTGTAGTCGGCGAGTTTCGATGCAAAATAAAACTTGTATAATCACGGTGTAACGGTAGCAGGACATACGCGGTTTGAAAGATATGACATTTCTGCTAAAGCGTCGTGCATCTTCATCACGTGTATTGTTTTGCCGTGCACAGTTCGTTTGAGTTAACAATTCGAGAAAGCTCTATAGTCGAAAACCAGCGAATTTCTCGGGAAACCGTCAACGACCGTTTTTCTTTTTGCAGGGAAGTTTGTTTAATCGCCCTCGATGAAGTATTCGAAGAGAAAGGTTTAATAGGGAGTATGGGGAGATCGTCGAAATCGATGAATGTAAGATTGGCCGGCGAAAATACGAGCGAGGACGTTGCGTAGACGGGCATTGGATCCTCGGGATGATTCAACGCGGCCATTCCGAAAATTATCGGCTAGAGATATGTCCGGAAAATCAAATAGACCAGGACACCCTTATTCGATTAATTAAGAAGCATGTGAAGCCGGGCACGACTATTCATACAGATGGTTGGAAAGGGTACCTCAATCTTAATTTGCATTAGTACAATCACGATACCGTTAATCATTCCCTCGAATTCGTGAATTCTTCGACTGATGCCCACACACAAAATATTGAGTCATCCTGGAGATGGATGCGTTGCGAATTATCGCGTGGTGGAGTTTTGCCAAACTCCATTTCCGATCACATGTGCGAATTTCTATCGCCTCGTCGGGTAAAAAAATTGAAAAAAGATCCATTCATACAACTGTTACATGACATCAAGCGACTTTATCCTGGTAAGCGATAATAGTAAAAAAAATCTATCTGAGAACCTGCAAAAAAGTATTTGGTTATGAAAAAACTATTTTACAGAGCCATACAAATTTCGCAATATAAAAAAAACTACAAAAACAAAAAAAATCGAAACTATAAGAAAAACCAAACAAATAAAATACAATAAAGAACCAATAAAATAAAATGAAACAAAAAAGCCAAAAAAATCAAATTAAAATAAATAAACCAAAAAAGCGCCGTTTGTTTGTTTGGGTTCGTTAGGGTTTGTTTCGGCACCCCGTGATTCCACACACCCATCGGAGGTGCCCTGCGCCCACCCCAGTGTTCTACGCACCCCACGATTTCACTCACTCATCCGAGGTGCTTTGCGTCCACCCCAGTATTCTATGCACCCCACGATTCCCACACCCGAGTTTGTTTGGGTTTGTTGTTTGGGTGTGTTTGGGTTTGTTTGTTTGGGTCTGTTTGTTGGGTTAGCCTCCTTCCCTCCCGTGATGTCATCGTCACGGGAGGGCATTACGCTACCGCAGAGGCTGGAAGGAAATCCACACAAAGCGGAGAGCGCGATAACGTATATATAGGTATAGCCAGAACTGACACCTACCAGATATAGATATAGTCGGCGTGCAGTAAAATAAATAACTTTAAAATTCAATATCTCGGAAACTATTGCGAGTCGGGAAAAATCCTTTCAGGGGTCGTCTTAGAATAATAAAAAGAAGGTCTGTGCAAAATTTCAGCTCGATCGGAGGGTTTTCGGAACCTTATCCAACGCAACAATCTTTTTGTTAACTTTCCATATCTCCATTTTTATGCTTATCCGAATCCTTTTTTGCGAATCGAGGTCATAAATGTCTACTAAGAATAGGTAGAAGAGTTTGAGTCATTTTTACAGCCAAAAAAATTCAACAACGAAGCAGCATTAGTTTTGTTATAGCGATGCTGTGACAGGCGGACGGCAATGACGAAGCTATAAGAGTTCCTTCTTTGATTGCACAACCCTCAAACCCAAGCTCTCCAGGACAAAAAGTACAAAAATAATCGGAATGAATGGTACAATGTCAAGGACAACAGTTGTCGAAAAGTTGCCGAGAGTAGCTGTTGGAAGTTTTCTCAATATGACAATACGAGATGTATATATGTATACGTAGTATACAATAATACAGCAGTTCACTTACACTCAATAATAATAATCATAATTCGAGGTGAAAGTGAGAAATATATAATAAAGAGCGAAGCGGGCGGATAGCTTGAAGGGTCGGTTGAGAGGGTGAAGGGAGCAGATGAAAAAAAGGCTCGGCTTCGCGCGACACCCTAACGTCTGAGTCAGCTCCTCGCTGCTCTCCTACGTTGAACTCTCGGGAGGTTCGCGCGCGCGTTACCGAGTCACCGACACTGGCGACGATGAAGACGACGTCGCCGTTGGCTTATACGAGACAAGCGACGTCCGTTCAACTGGAAGTCATTACGACGGAACGTAATAAGGACGTTCACTGTTTCGCAGCTATGAGAAAGAAGAGAGGAAACAGCGGTAACCAGAGAGATAGAACGAAGGAAAGCGAGGTGGAAAAAGCCACGAGGGGTTTTTGAGGGATGAAAAAGCAACAAAAAAGTAGAAAAGGAATGAAAAAATGGCGCAGAATCCACCAGGGAAGCAAGGAAAGTGAAGAGTCCGGAGAACTGAGCCAGAGCAATGAACGGAAAGGAAACGAGAGTGCGGTGCAAGCTTCCAATGGCAGAATTCGCGCGCGCGCGCGCGTGTGTGTGTGTGTGTGTGTGTGTGTGTGGCCAGGAGCAGTTCTCCCTTAAATCGATTATGTTCTTTTTCCATTCTTTTTTTTTCCAAATAATGTATTTCCATCTTATTGTTTCTTTCAATTTCGAAGAAACCAACTGCGCTTTTTCCACCCCCTTCGCGTCCCTAGCACCGGAGCTGACTAATTATAATATTTTTGCGCTTGTATTTAAAGCCTGGTAACGAAAAAAATCCTATAAACGATTTGCGACGGATAAAGAAAAAGAAGATACGATTCGCTGTTTGAGCTTGTGGTAAAAAAACATGGAGGCAGAAAAACACGGACGTATCGTATCATTATACTGTACATTGCATATATTCGGGTTTTTATTCCCGATAAAAACTACACATGCGTACAGACGCGTGCGCACGCCCACATGCACATACCAGGTGTAGAAGTAGGAAACCGGAATTTCCCTATAGATGGTGCTAGCCATCAGTTTAGGGACCGTGAGACCGCTTCTGCAGCGCCATTATCTCCCTCTAACGGCTGACAAAGATTTTCACCACACAACAACCCAAATTCCCTACACCGGTATATGTTTCTATAACTTTAAACATGTCGAGTTTGGTGCCTACAAACTAAGATTGGCGGACAGCATTGGTTTTCTGTTATCATTTGAAGAAAACTGCTGCAGAATAGCATCAAATGCTTGTCAAAGCTTACGGTGAACATGCTCTTGGTAAAACAGTGTTTCAAGTGGTTCAAAAAATTCAAAAGTGGTGATTTTGACGTGAGAAACGAAGAGCGTGGGAAACCACCGAAAAAGTTCGCAGACAACGAATTACAAGCCTTATTGGATGAAGATGATACTCAAAGCCAACAAGAACTTGCGGATCAATTGAATGTAACGCAGAAAGCCGTCTCCATTCGTTGTTATCATTTTCAAACAAGAGACGTGTAATTTTTACAAATAAATTCCGGTCTCATACTTCTACACCTGGTATGTCAAGAAAATTTGAACAGAAATTTCAACGTATTCCACAGAAATAAAGTAAGAAGATATTTTAAAAGGACCCGATCTTTCGACACAGAGAATCTTGTATAGATGTTCACCGAATGTTCGTGTATACATATACGGGGAGTGTTTTGTTGTCGTATACAGCGGCAGACTATACACGGTCACAGGGATGAGGGGCTGCGGGAGGAAGGGAGGTCGAATTGACGGGAGTGATGTGCAGAATACATATAGGTGGTGGTTGTCGCACCAGGAGCATGGTGCAACTAATACGAATAATCGGAGCCACGTCTACCACGGGGGGCGGGGGAGGTGGGACTTCTCTCTCTCTCTCTCCCTCTCTCCCTCTCTACCTCTCTCCCTCTCTCTCGCATGAATGACCTTGGAATGACCTTGAAATCTCGCATTTCAAGGTCATTTTTTCGGCCTAAAAGTTGGCGTACTTACCTTTGTTGTACGCTCGAAACAATGTTTTCAAAGTCGTCGGACATGATATCTCGAAAACGACTCGATGGAGGTTTTCCAAATTTCCAGAAGACACGATGAAAAACATTGAAAGGTCGTTGACAATCTCACTTTTTTCCAAATCGATCTTCATTTCTTGATAATTACGTAACAATGATGACTTTTTTCATAGATTTTGTATGCTCGAGATTCAATTCATGGCCAAGTTGTTAAAAAAAATATTTGAAAAATTGGCGATCGTCAATGACTCGTATTCATCGTTAACTTGAATAACCTGTTTGATTTTTAGATTTCCCATGGACCGCTTAAGCTGAAAAGTTTCCACCGCCAAATGTCGCAAAAAAAAATTCATGATGTGCCGGCGGCCATGTTTTTGTTGTTTTTCTGTATTTTTTGTGACTTCTCCTAAAAGGCTCCCAATATATGTACCTTTGGGTTAAAAGAAACGCGTTTGTTTTTCGCCAACCGTTTCCCAGAAAAAAAAATAGGAATTTGGCCATTTTTTCGGGCCGCTAGGTAGATGTAGCTCCTTTATGTGTACAGTCGAACTGTAGAGGTAAACCCATCAGGTATACCTCAACGTGTATAGGCTGGTTAAACATGATTAATCGATGCGAAGTCTACGTCCGAAAATTTGCCTCAAAAGATACCCCTGAACTTTAATTCTCTTTTCATTCTCATATCATGCGTTTTTTCTTTAAGGGAGCTTTCCAGTGTGAAATTTTCAAAAAATCGATTTTTTTTTTTGCTTTATCGAATAGTATACACTCTTCCGAATATTCCCTGAAATTTTCATGCCGAAATTCAGATTATTTCGGTTACTGTACAGCATTTCTTGGAAGAAGGCAACGGAGCGCTACAGCTACAGCGAAACTTTGAACGCGTTTTTCTCGAAATAGCATTTTTCAAAACGGTGTCCAACTTGGAGGGCAGAGTTTTAAAGGTATCGAGTTGAATTTTTTACACAATATTCTTAACGTCATTATTTATCGTGCTATGGAAGCTTTTTTTTTTTGACAGCTTCCTATTTTTTTGTAAAAAAAACTGCCAAAAAAAATGCTAAAATCGATACTTTTTGTTCAAACCGGCGCCATTTTTGCAAAAAAAAAAAAAAAAAAAAAAGCCTCCATAGCACGAAAGCCAATTATATACCGATCAATAATCTTTTTGTGTTTTTTGTTTCAGATCAAAATTGTGACCCCCAACGTGGACACCACATCCAAGTGCATTTTCTGCAACAATTGTTTCATCATTTTTATAGATATTAATTAATTAATAAATCGATCTTTAAAAAATTGTTTTGTATTCTTCAATACCCAATTAATATACAAAAAAAAAACCAGACCGATTAGATTATTTTTTCTTTAAAAAAAAAAATCGCGAAAAACAGCGATTTTTCGGGCTGTCACACTGGAAAGCTTCCTTAATTCTTTGTTTTCGTAAGTAGTACGGGATAATTGTATGAAAGTTTTAGGGCGGCGGGACGTCGGAAAAAGCGAAAACGACCATTTGCTACGGGAAACAAGCGACGTAGATAGATCAGGAAGAAAACGGCTGGAGGGTGTTCGATCTTCCGCTTGACAAGAAGTTTTCTGCGGATGCCTATCCATCAAACTCCCTTCGTTTTTTCTGTCTTTTTCGCTTTATTTTCTTGTCTCGCCCCTCCGTTCCGCCCGCTCCCTCTTTTACTCTCGCGTTTCTCGTTTGTCTTTTCTACGACCTAACCGCGATTTTTCAAATCTTACCGATGCTCGCGTACACACGCGTGGCGATAAGGGAAAAAGATCCCCGAGGAGGAGCACGGCGTCGGTAAGCGGTAACGGGCAAGGGTGGGAAGAATAATTCGTCCGTCTAGTTTATGCGAGGGCCTGGGGACAGGAGGACAGAGAAAGCGCAAAAGAAGCGACAAGAAGCGAGAGAAATAGGAGGAGAAGGAAAAGTAGCGAAAGCGAAAGAGGGCAAAATAAAGTATGCTGTCCGCAAAGTGCGTGAGGATACACGGGATGAGGGACGAAAGATGGACGATAAGAGACAAGCTAAATCAGTACCGAGGGATCCTCAAGTTACACGGTAAAATAAAAATTCCATCTCAATTTTCGTGAACAAAAGTCAAGACGGAATTTTTTTTTTAAATCACCCCAAATTGCCCAGTAAAAGACGCTACTTGGGAAACTTTACGCTTTATAAGAAAAAAAACAATTAGGAAAAAATCATGTCCTGTGTCATGACATATACCCTGTATCCCAAACTCGTTTGGTATATATTTCAGGCCAATATTATCAATTGTAATGGCTAGTAGAATGCAAATAATTAAAAATAACCGGAATATTGTAAAAATTTCCAAAAATTGGCAGCCTGGAAACGCTCCTTTGAAATTCAACCCCTTCAAACTCTTACCCTTAAAACTCTACTGATACTGTATTCCCGTGCACCAATTCCCGTACGTATCTAAAAAATTGTACAAATTTTTGGATGTACAAAAAATCCTTACGCACATATTTTTTCTAAACACGCCTTTTCGCCGTTTTGAGACATTCTAAACACGTTTCCATTAAAATTTCGGGAAAAAGGCAAATGTTTACGCCACAAAGCATCCTCTGTAGGAAAGCAACAAATATTCACACTTGTAACGAACGCGAGGGAAAAATCCACGCTCAGCGACGATTCAAAAAAGTTATAATAATTTTGGCCAAATATGTTATTTGTGAGTTGAAAAAAATCCTCCGACGCGCAGATAGAGATAGAAGACAACGAGTGGTCGAAGCGACCAAACTGAAGGGAAGGGTCTCCAACGAACTTAAGGCTCTCGTAACGGTCGTGAGGGAATATCGTGGATTAGTAAAGGACGTGGAGCACGGTGAAAAAAGACGAATGCACACTATTCTACAAGAACACAAGGATTTCCAACTGGCATACGGAGATCTCAATCCTAACGTACCAATCGTCAATAATAATAAATAAATCATAATAATAACAAATACAATAAAATAATAATAAATGAAAACCATATTCATAAATAAATAACAATACTAGAAATCATTATCATATATTTATCTCTATCAGCCGCAAGGATTTCAATATTCGTTGTTAAAATTATTTTCTGTTATGATAACAACGATGATAATAATGAAGATCAAATAATAATGGCAACATTGTTATTTCATTTTCGCAGATGTTAAATATCCGATGTCTTCTGTTAAAATTATTTTGTCTCTGCAACAATAATAACCATTTTAGTAATAAGTTTATAAAATTGCGCAGATTAATTCTCAGTGTTTTTTCTTATAATTGATTTCTCTTCCCAGTAATATTAATGACAATAATAATAATGAGGAAAACGAACATCCTGACACTCAAAAGTTCCTGACCTCCCAGGCAATAGAAGACGGAGTTTTTCAGGACAGTTCCCTCAAGAGGCGACAGCTTGACAAGCTCTACCACGACAAGAAGAAGAAGATGAAAGAGTTCTTCGATCTCAAGGTTTTTCTCACTCTCAAGTACCCACTTAAAAAAAAATCATTTCCATTATTACTTTATAAAGTCTTTACGAGCGCACTACATTTTTTTCTCGGCTTGGTTGTCTGATTATTCTTTTTTTGTTTTTTCTTTAACTGCAGTTTGCATCGCCGCTTACCTTTCTCACGAACGCGTTAAATAATCGTCAGCAGTTTGTTCGGTCATAGTATGATATCGGCGATATGGCGCGAGAGAGTGAGAGGGGGGGCATTGTTAGCGTAGAAGCTTCCATCCACTTTCGTGCAACGCTAACAGGATTAAATTATAAAATTTGCATGGTGAAGTTGGAGTGCGCCATCCTGTCGGACAAATACGAGAGGCAACAGGAGTGCTCGCCGAATTACGTACAGCAGAGACTCATAACCGGATATCAGCAGTTCATGGCAAAGCAAAACGCTGCCAAGAGCGTTCGCACCACCTATCAAGCTATTCTCACGATTTTGCACAAGGTTCCGTCCTCCGCGCAAACACAAAACAAACAGACAAACAGCAATTTAGAAAAACGATTCCTCAATTTATTATCGTCACTAATCTCGCTATCTTCAATGAATTCTCTGTACGTAATGCCAACAGCAAAGAATACGACAAGACAAAGAAGGAGAATAAATCCGAAGAGAAAGAAAATTGTGAGAACGAGAATAATTCGTTGAAGGAGTAATCAGCTAATTGCCTTGCCCGACGGCGTAAAGTTTCGACCATTTCAAGGGATTCCGTTGAATTCGCCAAAGCAAAGTCTTTTAATTTCTCTGCCTTTGCCGAATCTATATATGTGTAATAATTGAGTACCCCCCCCCCCCCCCCCTACATTTTTGCAATCATTCAGCGAGCTCGGCTCTGATAAAAAAAAGACTTAAACGGTAAAACAATATGCTGAATAATTTGACAGCTTTGAAGCACGAGTCAACGACGTGCTAGACGCTAAACAAAAGGGCAGGAGAGGGAAGGGAAGCTTAAAAAAAGCATGAACCCGGTCGAGACGGGAGATTAAAAAGCGAAAAGCGATGAAAAGTGTGATAAAGTTGAAATTTGTATATATCTATATTTATACAGGATGCGATTTACTTTGACGCTGTGCTGGAGGGTCTCAAGGAGGATCGTCAGTTGCAGTGCAAAGTTTTGCTCAAAGCGACGGTTGTGGGACAATTAGCGGCTGAGAATCTCGACGACACGAGGCAACGATATAAATTACTGGCAAGCCAGGTTTGGCTGAACATGCGGGAGAGGGAACGCACGTTGGAGGAGGTGCGCTCGCAAGTCGAGGATATCTGGGCTTACGCAAGATCGCTCGTGCGAGTCGAGGTAACACTACCGACATCTGTGGCTTCGTTGGCCTTACGCTTATCTGCTTTATCGACATTGGATAAGATAAGACTTTACACCGAACAGAATATTCATGTATTCGTGTTCTATTTTATCGGAGGTAGAGCGACGGGAAAGTGGCAATGAGAGCTACGGAGAAGAGAGCAACAATTTACGAGGAGAACGTCGGTCGGCAAATCAAGCAACTCGAGGACACATTCGACCGAGTCAAAGACTCTTTGGCTGTACGCTCGTACGAAGAATTCTTCAGTCGGTAATACATTGCGTCAGTTTTGAATACAGAGGGTGCCCCGAAAAGTGAGCGGCAAAAGGAAAATTAGATACCTCGTATCGACACCTACCCGGATCACGCCCATGCGTGTTCGACGATCTTTTTTTAGATTCGGAGCAAAATGCTTATAATTTGTCTTTCGAGTTTCCCTGTAGCATAGTTTTTTTAAATTTTTTGAATCTTTCTTGCGTGTACGTTCCTGTTCAAAGTTTTTTAAAGCAATTGGGAGTCATTTAGACTGGTGTAAGTTTTTTTTTTATCATTTGCACTTAAGGACATGGGTCACGAGTGACGTCACAATGTTATAAGCTACAGAATTATAGGTTATGAAGCTTACGCGTCGATGTAAATAAATGTGCCACTTGGTGTCACATTTATTAACAAAAGCTCTTGAAAAGTCAAAAGCTACTGTTATACGCGTGCGAAAGTGTGAAAGTAGCCTTGTAACGACAATTTCGAGTAATTTGCCGACCACAGACATTTTTATTGTGACAGAGTTTCTGAGCGTCTATTCTTGATTTAACGCTGCATAAGTTCGCGACGCTAAAGCTCCATTCTAAATTTAACTTTCAACGAACTACTTTTCGTGGTATTCAAGCAGAGAGGAACGAAATAGGTCCTATATAACTTTATCGTTGCCATTTCCGATAGAATACTAGTATTCCACGTTCGGATCTTATCAGGGACGGCCTTAGTAGGGACATTTTTGCCTGATTTAGGGCCTGAAAACTTCCGGCCCGATCGCGGCCGGATCAGGATGTCCGTAATAGGTGTTAGGCCCCGATCAGTACGACACCCCGCGTAGAAATTTGTAAGGCCTACCCTAATAAATTTCTACGCGGGAAGTAGTACGTACAACATTGTTACGTCACAGCGCGTCGGATGACGCCCTGTCGGATATCTTCCGAAACTCTCGGCGCGTTCTTGCCGAACCGAATCGAATAAAAATTTCAAATTGTTATGAGACTGTTAATCGTTGATCGAAAAAAATATACTCTTGTTATAAAAACAGCACGTGATCTTTACAATCAAAATTTGAAAATTATTGATTGAATAACTTTATCGAATTGCAGGATAGAATCACAAATGAAACAGCGCGAGCGTTTGCTCGCTCAATTTGACGAAAACATCAAACAACGCGATTCCTTGCTAAAGTCTAAGAATCATGCGCAACTCGCGCTCGCAGTGCTCAAGCATAGTATGCTCACGACTACGGGACAGTAAGTATACTTGCAAACATAGACAAATAAATAGAGAAGAGGAAAACTAGTATCTAGATAATCGAATTCCGACCAAGTCCTCAAAAAAATATTGAAATTCTTAAAACACTATAGTCGACAAATCTGTATTACCGACGATCGGTATTCCTATCTCACCGACCACTGGCAACTTTTTTCTTCTTTCCTCCGACTATCGTTAATTTTTATCGACCTGCGGCGAACTTTTGGACACGTCGTAATCCAGTTACAAAACGGAGAAAAAGGCGATGCTCGAAGAAATTCAAGTACAGAAGAAACGAGAGATCGACAGCACGAGTGTGAGAAAATCGAGGGGCGAACTGCTCGTCCGCATAAGAGTCGCGCTCCAAAATATGCTTGCGATGCTAACTTGCGTCACGGAAACGAGCTCGGCGAGGAGCATGAAAAAAGGATTGGACAAAAAGCATTCTGTCAAGGAAAAATCAAAGGACCAAAAGGGCGAGGCGGATGAGACAATTGCCAATCGGGAGGCAAAGCCATTGAATTTGAGATTCGAGACCGATGGTAAACTTCCAGCTGACGATTTTATCGATTCTACAGTCGAATTGTTTCTTTTTTTTCGTCCGTCGGTAAACGAACAATATTTTGAAATGTCGTTGTCAGCGCTGACGTTACTGGCTCAAGTCAGCGGCAAAGCGAACGCACTATTCGCGATGAATAACGTCGAATTGAATCCGGACGAGGAGGAAAAAGCTAAAGAATTGTATCAGCAGTACATCGCGGATTATAGCTCAAAAATGAAATTCAGCGGAGGAGAACCTGAACCAACCGGCAAGTGCACCACGCAATTTTAGTTTTTCATATGTGGACGGTTTTTATCGATTTTTATAAAACAGAAAAAAACATATTTTGTCTTGGTTGACCATTTAAAGCTTAACATTCTAATGGATGAGATTTCAGCACCTTCAAAAACTCCTTAGTATTAATTTTCTACAAAATTACGTATTCATTCAAATTACGATCCGCATACTTTCCGGCACAGAGTTCTTATAGATATATGTGATTACGGTGTCCCAACAGACCCCTTAATATCGATTTTGATGAAGAACAAAAATATTTTCTCTAATTTTGGTCCTGAATGTCGGATACACCATTTTTGAGGCACTTAATTCTCATAGTATTAGTTTCGACCATCCAATAAAAACTCCTTACAGTACAGATATTTAGAAAAAGAAACAACGTATTTAGCAACACGCCGTTCCGCCATATGGGATTTACCGTTTTGCGATACCAAATTCTGATAGAATTGATTTCAGCGACCCAAAAACGCGGTCAATATCGATTATTCGAAAAGAAAAACGTATTTACCCAAATTTAATTCCCGCCGTTTCGTAGCAACGAATGTTTATATATTTGATTTGAGCGACCTAAAAGAACTCTCCCTATTGGTTTAAAAACCCGGGTTTTTCTAAATTCCAGTCCCCCATATTGCAATTGCCGTTTTAAGGAATGAAATTCTGATAAAATCAGTTTCGACAACCCAAAAAATCCTTTAATAATCATTTCTGCAAGTAACGAATTTTCTTCAATTTCGATCCACTATGTCAGTTCCACAAGTTTCTCTAACTTTCGGTTTAGGCGACATAAAAAACCGTTTCGTTAAAGAAGCATACGTACCTACTCAGGCGAATCTTTATCGGCCATATTTTACTGGTTGAATTTAACGTTAGACCAAAAAACACGAAGTGGCTAATTTCGGCGAAAGTCTTATTGCGAGTACGCAATCTTATTCTTACCTTGTGACCGTTCCCACGGAAAGCTTTTATGAAAATCCTAAGAAGTTATAAAGTATAACGAAAAAACAAATGTTTTAGGAATATTCGTGGATCACGAAGTGATAGACTCGACGGTTTTATCGCGGGCGGACATAAAATTGCGCAGTAAACAACTCGTCGAGGCAAACGCGAAACCGGAGTGAATTCACACCGATTATCGTGAGTGTTCGTTTAGATGAGGAAACAAGTATAATTGTGAGCAAAACTATGTGTGTCGATTTACATGTTTGTAAAAATGGTGCTTTCGTCAATGTGACTGGGCACTGACTAATAAAGAGCATGAGCAATAACTCACCGCTCCGCTTTCAATGTCCGAAAAATACCCGCGTACCTGTCTCATCCGACCTGCGAGAACTCCTCCTCTTTCTTTCAGCCGGTGTCCGATTGTCGGGCATACAAACGATCCACTATCGAGTCACAAAGCAACAAGTTTTTCGTTATTACACGCTCTTCAATAAGGGATAACGCGTCGCGCTCATATTCGTATCTACGAAAATGAGCGTCTAGTTTACGCACGTGCATTGCTAAAAACATCGTTAAATGTTTTTAGCAATTCCCATGAGTGTACATGTATTTCAACCAGCCAATCAAGATATGTTTGCAAGTGCACATAGAATCATATTAAATATTATACATGAGTTCTCGAATTCACACATATATTCTTTTGATTGCAATGAACATTTATTTCACCGAATATTATTTTTTTTTACTAGTGTAGGAAGATGTTTGGCTGACAAATTGTAGGATTTCACAAAGATAGTTTTAATTAATATAATCCCCCCGGTTCGTCGGAATACTATTATACATTGATGAATTAATCGGCTTAACAAATATAGCAAAGACTTTTGCAAGGTGATCGCGACTGGAAACTTCGAGGTCTGGAGACAGAATGCCCCTTCATTGTCCATTCCTAGGCGCTTCGCCTAGGACCCTTGGGCCTTCGTCCATTGTCTTCTCCCTTAGCTCCGGAATAAACAGCCCTGGCGTTTATTACCCACTCAAGAGTCTCGTAACCCGATCTCCGGTCGAGTCCCGTCGACGCCAAAAGAAGAGGAGCGAAAAACTTTTCCCACATTCGGCCCTCCTGCAATTGAGTCGCCCTCGGCTCATCGTCGTAGGCACATTTAAACGTCGACAACGTTTCTATACGGAACAAAAGAACAAAGTCCCCACGGCCACGTGTACCCCAAATTACAAAGATTTTATATCGTCCAATTTTTTTCGGATGGGTCTTCCGCGGCATGCAATTGCAACCATTCTCAAGCGCAGTGATCAGCTCCACTAGAGAGAGCCAGCCACACCGTGACTATTACCCCTTTGGATAGGTTTTTAAGGTAAGGAAACCAAGACCGCACCAGGACTTTACTCCACAGGATTTCACCTGAAACACTCTAATGCTACGTGCCTTCCGTGCAAATTGATATCATCTAACTTCAAAGGTGATTCTCATGCCGAACTATCATGCATAGTTCTCTTTTCTGATTTTTCTACTTTTGGAGTGTACTGGTAGAAGGATCCCCATATCCCGCAGGTGCCGGGATGTTGGGCTGACGTGATCGTGGGCAACACCAGGCTCCAATTAGCACATCTACCCGATCACGTGAGGCATTGTGCGAAGCGTTGGCTCACGACCATGGTTAGAACCTCCGCCGAGAGAACTCCATTACACGAACCTGACCACCAAGGTTTCGCTTAGCATGCTGAGTACTCGACTTGGTACCAGTCAAATTCTTGCCTTGCCCGAATCCTCCTTATACAGGGTGAGGCACATAGTGTTACAGAGCAATAGCACTCAAACTATTGATCATATCCAAAAATGTTTCAGACAAGAGTATCAGTGTTCACGAAGGCCGTCATACTGGACCACCCTATTTTTTTAATGGTGGAGGCGCTGAAGCTACGTCAAGGTCAACTTCACGTTTTAAAATGGAACCATGTATTTTTTTCGATGACATAATTCATTCATTCATTTAATGCATATTCTAATCCGCAGTACGGCCACAAATAAATATCGATCTCGATCGAACGAAAAACCTCGCTCCGTTCACCTGTCGAGTAAATACGATGTGTGAGAGCGGAGACTTTTCCCCCACCGCCCCTACCCTCACGTGTCAACGCTGACTGCGATACGGACTCGCGCAGCTGCAAGGAAATCTGCAGCCCCGACAGAGGCGATGATCACAAAATTATATTCCCGAACTCGCCGCCGCGATTTAGCGCCATTCCTGAGGCACGCCGAAAAAGGGAGCGTTGTACATCTCCCTACTCATGTCTGTTGTACATCTCCCTACTCGTCTCTGTGTGCATTTCAAAGTGGCTTCATGGAGCGATCAGTGAATCAGCGTCTCCCTCTGCTTGGTCGATATTGTAGCACGATTCTGACAAGTCTTTCTCGGGAAGATCCATACAAATTGTCCGGACAATTTGTGATTGTGAATTTTTATACCTATAAAAATACTTGTAAGATTTAAAACGAAAACCGTGCGACGCATGCAATAGATTAAGTGTAGCTGTCATCGAGAAAACTCACCCAACAATTCATATAATTAGCAGTGCAATAAAATTGTTAGTGACTTGGGTGAACTATCATCATGCTTTAATTATCTATTGCATGCGCGCCACGTTTTTCGTTTAAAATCTTACAAGTATTTTCGTAGCTATTAAAAATTCACAATCACAAATTTTCAAGATAATCTGTATGGGGTCAGGAATCTATATTGGGTCGGTGGCTCTCTACTCCCGTAGTTGTCCGCGGCTTGTCCAGGTTCTGTAAGGTCGGTAAGATAGGAGGAGGCAGGAAAAGAATTGTGCGTTTCGTCTCCATTGACAGACTACTCATCAGTAGGGCTGTCACTGCACCCTGCCCTAGACGCGCAGGCTGTTAGGATCTACGGGAAAGACGTTTGTTATATATTGGAACGCATGCCCCTGCAACCGCTTGTGAGAAACGCTGGACCGATGTAGCCGCGTAGCGGTGAGATGGTGGAACTAGCAGGACTGCCACAAATATAATACAAACAGACAAACCGAAATGATAATTAACGTACTTCACGTAGTTTTCGAAAATTGTTTTGGGGTACAATTCGTTCCCATACGACCGTGTGGAGGATATCCGCCATCAATAACAAACACATTTTTTGGCCCAAGGTCCACGGGTGTACCGAGAGGCGAAAAAGCGTTAAACAGTGAGGATTCCGTAGCCTTTCGCATGCCGTCCCCGGAAAACAATGACAATGGAAAAAGCACGAGTTCGTACTCAAAATATTTCTTCATATCACTGATTGATTCCTTCGATACGCACATTCATTGGAAAAAAAGAAAGGGATTTACCACAACTGGAGATTTCTCGACCTCGTTGGAACGCATTCAAAAGTACCTTCACTCAATCACACGATTCATAAAACTATCCTCCTTCTGCAACGCTGAAAAATCAATAAAAACAAACCGGATAAAAGAATTAAATCGGCCAAATTTTTTATTACGAAATGCTGCATAAAAAACTGAGATGCATTTTTATTGTAAGATTTTCAATTATCTTGCTTCAAAGTTTTGTATCCGGGCATTTTTCCTTTTTTTCTTTGTAACTTCTTCATTATTAATTTTAGCGCAAAAAGTTAGTAATAAAAGTTATCGATAATTGTATCAACTACAAAAATGCACTTTAACAAATTTTTTGTCGGCCTCAGGATTACGGATACATTTTAAAAACGAATTACGACCTTGATTTCAAGATGGCAGCCGTTCCTCGCCTCTTACAGTCCCGGAAACTGAGTTTTACACTCATGGGCGACCCCACTATGAACTGAAAAAAAAATCGCTGCATACCGACAATGTCTAGCTGCCCTCTTTCGACGCGCCAATTGAGTGGACTAAATAGAGATCGGAGTTATCCGCAGCTGCGATCCTCATCATATCACTGCAAGACTGGGTTATCTTTCCCTACTCATGTCTTCCTCGTACGTCCATAATTTTTTATCAAACCCCAGCTTTATTCCTCAACTTCTAAACACTTTGTATTAGTAGACTACGATATTTCATTGACCCTGCCCCAACCGAGGCGTTCCTTCTTCGTCTCAAGGTTGAGCCACGACGGCATATCCCGAGGATGAGATATGGCATTGGGGAATTTCAAAGGCGGAGGAGGCGGTCTGAACGGATGAACGTTTTTCATTTTCTTCAGCAGAAAGTCCTTGTTTATGTCTTTGGGGTCGCGATACTTGTCGAGATAGAGATTGAAGGCTTTTCCCTTGGGAAACCATTCCTCCTTTCGTAAGTGAGGCGCAGGAAAGTCGTACTCGTACTTTGGCTCTGGCATGTCTGCAATCATAAAACCTTTTAAAGGCCTCCGCGCTGTAGTAAAGCAAAAACTGCAAAAACTTATGGGAATACCGACTTAGACTATGGCGGTAATAATCACTTAGCGACGAATCCCAGTCCGCCTGGAAAAAAACGAGACTCGCCGGAGTTATGAGGTCTTGGTGTTTTCGATAAAATTCCAGAGTGCTCCAGTTCCTCTCCACTAGTTGAAGGCTGCAACAGACGAGATTGAAAAGAGTCAATCAAAGTCAGATCAAAGGGATTTGTTGCAATTTTCGATTAAGTCGTCTGGCGCAGATGGCGAACTAGGAATCGACGCTAGCACTTCTCGCGGTAAATTTTGGCCAAATTTATAACGACGCAATTGCCTCTTCCGGCAATTATGACACTTTATACATCAAGCACAAATTTACGGTTGTCAATGTAGGGCAGGACGAGATCGGCGACGCTGCCTGTTAATGTAAACTTTGGTTGTCTCGATGACAGGATAATCGTAACAGTCAGGCGCCTTGCGTTTTACGCCGTTACTGCCGCTTGCCTATTTTTACCGACAACCACAACCGCCGAACCTACCGTTAGAAGACGGAACTAAAAACTACGCTGCATAGAGTGCAATATGATCGCGGCCGGCCGTTTGGTATGTGCAATTTAATTCTACAACTTACAACTTGTTTTTGCAATATAGTCAGTCTAAAAACGTTTTTCAAAGTGCGATGAAATCGTTCATGCTGCGATCTGCTACAGTCGGCGGTGAAAGACGTGTGCGGATTTTATGACAAAATTTATGCGTCGACTGACAAAAGAAAGTGCAGTCGCAACCGAACCGATCTCGATTTTTCTATATTTAGTATGTTGGCAAAAAAACCTGGAATATTGATAACATGAAATTCGGTGTATTCCGTTGGTCATGATTATCGGAATGTGCCGTTCCCGAGCCCAGGTATACGGCCGGACCGCAGTAAACTTTAAATGAGTTTCTCTCGAAACCACATTTTTTCGAATTAGCGTATAAGATAGAGAAAAATCTATTCGTTCAATGGACATAACGAAAGATTTTTTGTTAGATACCTGTATTCTCCTCTATGCGAATGTAAGAGATTGACTTTGAAAAATAGAATTAAACGACTTTTTCAAACAATAGAGTCGAAATGTTATTGCGAAAATCCTAACTTTTTTTGCAGTCTTACAATTTGTTGAGTCTATATTTCACATTTTTCAGATTCACCTAGAAGGCAGTTATATAAAAATTGCGAATTTCTGTAGTTTTTTTGTTTGTGGGAAAAATTGGACACGTTACGTTGTACGCTGATGAACAATGTCAGCGTCTGAGCTTTTTAAGGCTTTCAAAATACTTTGTATGGAAAATATAAATTCTCCTGTTAAAATGTTTTATTTGTAATATGGAAATATGTGATGAAATACCAAAAAAAAAAACGCAAAAAATAGCGTTCTCAATCAGGTCCCCCCTTAAGGAGACTGCATACACTCGAAATTTTAAACATACGATTTTTGTATTGCATAGTTTTATAACATGGGGTCTTAGCTTTAATTTGCAGCAAACTTTTTGTAAAGATTCGCAAAGTTGTTCGAGTATTTTATTTCTTTTGTTATTTCGTTCTTTTGTTTCTTTCGCATCTTTCTTATAACTATGTTTCATGAAACGGTGTAAGTCGTATCTCGAAATCTATTCGTCCGATTCACGTTGAACTCAAGAAAAGAATATTTCATAACATTTTCTATCTTACGACCGGATCATATTTTCATATGTTTATCCATTTGTTAATTACAAATAATTAACGTTGTTTTTTGTCGAAAATTGAACTTTTTTCCTACAGCTTGCAATTTTTGTCATTTTCAGAATTTGAAAAAGTATCCGGCCATACGAATGTTTTATTATACTAAAAGTTTTTGTTATGTTTTTTATTTTAGCTCCCCCTAGTTACCAGAACCACCTACATCATTCGGCAATGCAGCAACGGCGGCATTTTGTTTAATTAGCCGCGTTTATACTAAGCGAGGCAAGAACCAAGGCAGCTTCACGCGGAACCACCTCGCACTATGTGAACGTGCCTCGCTCGCTCGTCGTCGCTCTTGCGGCAGCTTCGGTCTGAGCGGTCGGCAGTGGCTCGGCTCTCGTTTTTGCAGCGCTCGAAGGTGCCTCGATCATGATTCGCTCACTCACTCTGGGCAAATTAGGAGTACTAGCGTCATCCACATAAAATTGTGCACCGTGTTGCGATTTCCATATTCCATACGATTTTTACACAATATCCTCCTCCAGATACGTATTCTTTACTTACTCTTTGTTAAATTTCGATGGACTACCGAGAAAGCTACTACGGCAGCTACGACTTGTACGTGTGATGCCATTTGGGCTTCCGAGGATACTGGCGTGCCTCGGGTAAATAATGGATCGCACTTGCCGCGCGAGTACGCCTCTCGACGATTTACCGCACGCTCGAGATATACGTGTAACAGGGGCCCGGTCAATAATAATAACTTCATGGTGTATCGATATCTTTCAATTTTAAAAACTCAACCTTGCCAATAATACTGTTAATTGTGTGTCAAATTCTGATCTTGGTATGCCAACACTCATCGGGAAGGAAAATTGCAAGTCGACCAGTTTTTTTGGGCCCCAGACGTATGCAGACTCGTTAACGGACAACACCACTGTGACCCCCTGTTTTTTTGCCATTTTTCAAGAATTTTTTTTGTGGGAAAAAGAAATATTCGAAAAAAAAAATTTGTTTTGTTCGTTGTTTATTGAAGATACATAAAAAAAAAATTTCAAATTTTTCACGCCCCATGGTGACGCTGGGGAAGCTCGCGCGTCAGGTACTGTTGCCTCTGCAGTGGTTCGCGGCACGCAGCAGAACTCTCTTCAAAGTCGATCTGAAAAAAAATACCGAGTGTTTTCGTTAATAATATGATATTTTGAAGAGAAGTACATAGGGATTTGAAAAAATATTGATTTTTTAAAAATAGGCACGTTTTTGAAATTAAAGGACGATTTTCGAGCAAAATTTCTCGTCCAAAATAGGCTATAACTTTTTTTATTATTGAGATATCGAAAAAATCCTATGTACTTCTTTAGATAATTTAGTTTTATTGATGCAGTCCAAATTTGAAGTCGATCGGATAAAAATTGCTCGAGTTCTGCTGCGTGCCGCACTCAAAAAAGT
Organism: Ophion costatus; assembly: GCA_951751655.1. Classification (NCBI taxonomy): domain Eukaryota; kingdom Metazoa; phylum Arthropoda; class Insecta; order Hymenoptera; family Ichneumonidae; genus Ophion; species Ophion costatus. The sequence goes on along the minus strand of OX632367.1, from coordinate 2,189,304 downwards.
GGTTTTGAGAAAAACGCGTTCAAAGTTTTAGGTTTGTTAATTTATGCGATAAATTGGAAAAAAAATTGTTTACCTTTAATCAGCGATGCCGGCACCATATAGCTGGCCTTCAAGAAGCAAATCATTGTCCCTAGCATCTTTTCTCGAACTTGTAGAGGCTCTTCTTGCCTCTTTTGCAGCGTCTGTGAGCGAGCGCTCCGCAGGCTCGATCCGCACTGCGTCGGTTTCAACACAAAAATTGAAACAATTTGGTCCGATAGTTATCCCCAACGTCTCCAAAACTTTCATCAGTCTTCTCAGGCCATCATTGAATAATAATACCGCGATATCAGCTGCAATATCGACGATTTTTTTGCTTCCGGACTGACGCTTGGGGGCTATTGCCCAAACTGATTTGTTGTAGCTTTCGTTGTTGTTTTGCGTGAAGCCGCCCAAACAACGCTGCAGCAAATCGTCTCTGCTCAAATTTTCAAAGACTGGCGTAATTGCCTCCAATACTTCCTCAGGAAGAGGCGGCTTACGGCGATATTCAGAAATATTACCGCTTGCGACCGCTCGCTGCCACGAACACCACGACTCGGCTCCCTCTGGGCAATCGTCATGTTGTGGCTCACTATCTGTGGATATTTTATGTTTGATAGTTGCCCAAATTGCCTTCCTCATTTTTTCAACATCATCGCTGTTCCTCCGAATAGCCAAGCCGTAATATGTGCTCAACTCGTCAATCAATTTTCCGGCGGGCTTCCCTCTGCCAGACAATCCTTTTTGTTTTTTCACGATTTCGCGGAGGCGCGTCCCCATACGTTTTTGGACATGATCGATGCACTCTTTTTTTTTTATCTCGAAACCATCGTATGGATCGCTATTCGATATACCTGCCGACCCTGAGGCGCGCAGCTGCGCGGGACCCCGAGCGTCACGGAGCGCTGCACCACTCCACAAAATATTCAATATCTCCAAAAATAATTATTTTTTCGACCTGGGTCCAACGGCATCTTAATCGCAAATGTATTTTAGATTTTTCTAGATGGTTTTCAAAAAATCGATTTTTTGAAGCCGTCACAGTGGTGTTGTCCGTTAACGGGCTACATCTAACTAGGTGGGTCAAAAAATGGCCTTGGTCTGGAAGACCTGGAATTTGGTCTTTTTTTTCGACCTCTCGGTAGACGTAGCCGGTTAGCTCAAGACACTTGGTTCAACACTCACCACGGCTGTTGTTTCTTGTACTCGGAGTAATCAATAAGGCCTTCCTGTTTGTAGAGAACGAACACGTATCTACAGTAACCTATGCCGTACGCCGGTATGGGTCTCATGTAATCGACCAGGAGATCGCCCTTGGAGAGTTCGCTTCCCGGTACGTTGCCTCTGCGATCATCGTCCAATTATCGCATCAATCGTCTCGTAATGAGCACCAACGAGCAAAACAACATTCAAGCCGTACTCACACGAACCAATGGCATATTTCTTTCTCGCTATCGACGAAATTTCCATCCGGCGTTGTGAACAACAGAGTCCACAGCGTGTCGGCTGGCGCGACGTAACTGACGCTCGGCTCGCTGGTTACTTCTCTCGCTTTGAGCAAATTGCCCCGGTGGACAGGAGCGCACGAATCTCCGTTCAGGTCGTAGGCGACATGCATGGGGACTACAGGGGTAAAGTAAGCATCGCCGAAGAGATGTTGGAAGATCTCGTAGTGATCAGCTATGACTTGGATTTGATTAGGGCCCGACAACTGCCACCATTCTTCCTTTGTCTTCTCTAAATCTATCAGCACTGTAACAAACAACAGGGTAGGTGAAGATGTGTGACGTTAAAAGTAAGATAAGATCGGGTGGTTGCGTATGAAACCATTCACTGGCAATAGATGGTATCAGAGACGCTATTTTCTCGAATTAAAAGTTGGCAACCCACACGATGACCGGTCCACAGAGTCCCACTAAAACGCCCTTGGTGACATCTATTTGAATTGTGTTCACAATGGCATGTTTTCTTCCAAATAAAACACGACGTTGAAGTTGTGAAGGCCAAGGTAGTCTGTTCAAATGAGCAATACTTTGAATGAACCATTTTGTCGATTTGCTACCCAACCATTATCTTTCCTTCAGTTCCAAAACAAACGATTCCACATGCGATTAACTAATTCGAAGCTAGCATATTTAACAGTCTTTCTACCCAAAAGCACAGAGACATTCATCAGAAAATGAATCATTATTTACAAATTTACCAACGTGTGTGATAGAGCGGCAAGGTTGCTATCTAGACCCTTTTATAGATGGCGACCATGGGTCAATCTTGTCCAGCAATCTATGAGAGTAATAGCTCTTCCTGCCCGAATATTTTATAAATTTGAAAGCACAGGCACAAGTGTTTGTGTGCACACGGAAAATTATACTGCCTCAGGCTGCCTTGGATCACCTCTTGAAAATCAGGATATTTATAGATTTCTATAGAGAAACTCCCGTTGTACTGAGTTTCTCTCTGCTACTCTCTACGAGTAGCAGAGAGTACCTGCAGCTTTGATAAACTGATGCGGGTTGGAGGATATCGTGGAAAACTTCCGCAAATGCTAGGATGAGGAGCAATAAAAACGAAAAGCAATATTGTCAAGTAACTTCGACATGAGCAATACGAAATGCAGGATCCTCACGTTCTTTTCTGCGCGCTTTTCTCTCCATGTCTGGGTCGTTTCTCCGTTTGTTCACCTGGTCAATCCACTGGGCCATGATTCTTCTCCTGCCGGGCAAGGCCTGCTTGTACCCAATGTCAACGCGATAATGGACTTCCGGATCTTTCCATCTCAATTCTACGAGAAAAGCAACACAAGAGATACGCGCGTCGATCATTTGCAATGAAGAAAACAGTCGAGAATAACACGGGACGTCCTAACCTGCCAAGCGTTGTTCCAAATTGCGCGCCGTGGTGGGTGGCCGTCCGCGCAAATGATGACCCCATCGTATTTGAAGCTGTCCGCTTATTTTCGCAAGGTCACCGCTCAAACGGCGAACTAGTTGACTCGCCATCGTCCAATTTCACGGCGAACTTCTTTGGGATGCAGCTGAATGGAGACGCCGTACGTAACGCGAGTCGGAACTGGAGGTTAGGTTGCGACGCGCCGCGGCGCAGTCCCCATCCGGCAACAACGTAGGGTAGATACCAGGAGGTTCAGCGGCAATGCAAAGGCGCTGATAAAAGCGTTCCCAAAAATGTGTCCAAATGATGGCGCTGGGGTGCAGCGAGTACATACATAGTAATTTATTGGTCAACGAGGTGAAAGTGATCGGATGAGTTTCTAATCTCACGATAGACCGATCGTGACATCAAACGTCGAAATATCCGCTGATTCATAATTTCCTCATGACGGTTCGAAAAACAAACTCAAAAGCGAGAAAAGATCTTAAACTCAAACTCACAATGGCGGCGATAGAGCCCATCTAGAAAATCGTGTTTTTTTACAAATAGCTTCACGGGAGAACAGTTTTCTCGTAAAGTATAAGACCTGAAACAAAAACCAAAAAAATGATAACGTATATATTATTGGCTATGGGAGTACCTAGAAATTTGCTTTCAAATTTTGAAAAAACAGCGCACTTTGAAGGAAATAAATCGATTTTTTGCCAAAAGAAACACTCAATTGGTTAGAAAAAAAGGTTTCCATTTAATCAAAAAACGGTTATGTCCTGCGGTAGAGAATGTAATTGTGAAGCTGCTATCAAAATTTCAAATCGATGCATGCAAAGGTGTCGAGTTATCCGTCTTCCGAGATTGAAAAAAGTGGTTTCGTGAAAAACGCGTTTAAAGCTGTACGAGGAAGTGAGCGCGCGCTCCGAGGCGCTGCGGCAAAATCGATAATTGAACCCAGAGCACGGTCTTACATACAGGTCTGACAACGGCGGTAGTGAGGGTAGGCACCCTTAGCAGTTCTTTTTATTCCGATTTCTGCCGCTTGACACGAGACGGCAGGGGGAAGTAGTTGACCTCGTCAAAGTTAGCCCCCCCACTTTTACTAATCGATCTTTTTTTGTACGAATCGTTTGGTGGTCGTTTGGTAGCGCTTGGTAAATCATTCAAATCGTTTGGTAGTTTCCCGTTCTTTCGGAAAATCAAAAAGAAAATTTCGCTCCATAAGATTGGACGAAGAGCAGCCGAAAAAGATGTGACGGTCCTGCTAGTTCCACCATCTCACCGCTACGCGGCTACAATCGTTCCAGCGTTTCTCACAAGCGGTCGCAGGGCCATGCGTTCTAATATATACAGCCGTCTTTCCCCTAGATCCTAACACCCAGCGCGTCTAGGGCAGGATGCAGTGACACAGCCCTACTGATGAGTCTGTCACTGTACCCAAGACGAAACGCACAAATCTTTTCCTGCCTCTTCCTACCTTACCGGCATTACAGCCTGGACAAGCCGCGGACAAGACACTACGGGAGTAGAGAGCCACAGACCGAATCTCTACAAAGACTCGATGACCAACGTCATTTATCGCAAAAACGGCGTATATTATCGTAACCTTCCGTTTCGGATCGCGTAATTTCTTTCGGTTCGATCGGAGTTTATTAACAAATCTAACTATGAAAATGTCACATCGTTATGCCCCTGCGCCTTCTGGCGGTCAATCACAACCCTCTATTCCTAATACGCACGTATTTTGTGATGTCGTATTCGAATGATCGCCTACCAAACATCCCGAATAGCATACCAAACGCTACCGGATGTTTAGGGGATGCTTAGAAAATATAGGGAAGTTCTATATTTTCTCACCAGGTTTGCTGTCCAACGATTCTTACCGACCGTCGGTGAGACCGGAATTTTCCTGAGTGGCATCTTGCTCTACTTCATTCGCGATCGAATCGTCCATCAATCACGTGGCTTGACGCACAGAAAGAAGATAGGGGCTTTTCCAAGGACAAGCAAAAAGGGCAGTCTCCATGAGACGAACGCTGACGTGCCCCAGAGTCCGAAAACAATAGAATCCTTTCAAATAAATTTACCGGAATATCTTGTTTGAATCTCCGGATCGTCGAGTCATGTGCCTGCCGAAATAATACCGAGGGATTCGAAAAATCAGCTCGAAATGAATACCGAAGCGGACAAAAGTGCAAACTCCGCTCTGGTTCGGCGCGTCAACAAACTACTCGAATCGCGATCCGAAAATGACAAGGTAGTCTTTTTATTCTCCTTTTTTTCTTCTCAAAGATCAATCGCCCGATGGCTTTTTTGCAGGAGACTCTGGAAGCCCTTAGGGAGTTGTCCAACTTCTTTGACAAGAATACGCTCAACGCCAGGCGCAACCTCAGGAGCAAAATAGAGAAGCGTAGCCTTGCGATAAACGAGAATTTCTTGTCCGCGTTCAGGGAAGTCAAATCCACCCTGGACGACATTCACAGGGAGGTCCTGGCGATGAATACTTCAATACAGTCGATGACCGACAGGCTGAGGACCACCAAGACCCAAACCATCAGTCTAATAGACAGAACCACCAAGCTCCAAAGCGAGAGGTACGTTGGAATCCCGTAAATCGCCATCCCGTGCAGAAACGTCCGAAACACGACTCTTATTTTACACCAATGGCATGAGAAGACCCAAATGCTGTTCCGCATTCCAGCAAAAAGTTGTCAATGCAGGAGGAGGTGGCCAAGGCCTTTATCGAAAGCTTCGAGCTGAGCAGATCAGAGATCGGTGTGTTGCACGGCGCGACGAGAGAGGAGCCCGTGACTGAAGAGTTTTTCACTGTGGTCAACAAACTGCAGAACGTACACGCCAGCTGTCGAATTTTGATGCAGTCGGGCTATCAGACCCTGGCGCTGGACGTCATGCAGCGAATGACGCTGCTGCAGGAAGCCGCACTGGAGCGACTCTACAGATGGACCCAGAGCCAGTGCAGGCACATAGAGAACGAAGCTCTGGTGCCGCTGTTGGCAAGAGCAATGAGCAAATTGCAGGATCGGCCGGTGCTGTTCAAGTACATTTTGGACGAGTATTGTACGGCGAGGCGGGCCGTGCTCGTGGGCGCTTTCATCGACGCCCTCACCCTTGGCACTGTCTTCGGCGTTACGCCCAATCCAATCGAAATGCACGCGGACGATCCCACCCGTTACGTGGGCGACATGCTCGCCTGGCTCCATCAGGCAATACCCGTGGAGAGAGAATATATTCTTACTCTCTTGAAGGCTTGCGACAAAACAGGTCTGTTTTATTCTTCTACAAGGAAAAAAAAACCTTTTTTTAAACTATTTTCGTCACAGGGTCACCCATTAGTTGATTAGTCCGTGTCCATTCCTGTTTTATTTATTTTTTCCATTCCGAAATCGAAATATTCATCAATGGGAGTTGATAGTTCGTTTTTTTTTTTCTTGCAGACGTATCGGATCAAGTGAGACACGCGCTGAGCAACATAACCGAGGGTCTCTGTCACCCCCTGAAATCGCGAATAGAACACATCGTGGCGGAAGAAGCCCCAGCCACTGTTCTCTACTCCGTGATGACCCTCGTAAGATATTACCGAGCGATCATCGCGGCCGTTGTGCCCGAAAGCGTACTCGTGACGACTCTCGACGAGCTATTGGACTCGAGCGAGAAAAGTTTTTCAACGAGGTTGCAGCGTGAGACTCGGGCGGCGCTCGGCGAGAGAGCCGAACCACCGGGCCAGGATCTCGTCCCGGCAGCCTCGGTGGCGAGACTCCTGTCGCTGCTCAATGACGTACTTTCGGTTGCGAGTATCGTCAGTGGCGAGGATCGCGAGAAGGATATGTTAAGGGTACGCGCAAGTTAACTCAGCGGACTTAACGGCAATAATTGCTATGAGTAGAGAATTTAATTAATTTTTTCCCAATGTCAGATCGTCTCGTGCATCATCGACCCGCTTCTGCAGGAAGTTGACGAAACCGCAACGAGACTACCGTCCGTGGACATGGCCGTATACCTCCTGAATTGTCTACACCAAATTCAATCGACACTGTCGCTCTACGAGTACATGGACCAGAGACTGGAGCGATTGCAGGCGCAGTCGGACGCACAAATCGACACGCTGACCTCGGAGCTCGCAAGCTCGCTCGTCGCCAATCTGAACCTCGGCCCGATTTACACGATTCTTCAGAGTCGCGAGCAAGGAGTCGCCCCGCTCTCGTCGATACCGGGAATGGATCCCGTCAGCATCAAGGAATTCACCGTGAGTTTGTTTGGGTCAGTGGATGCTCGCCCGGACCGGCTCGAAAATCAGAGATGCCCTTTTCTTTCGCACAGAACAAGATGGAAGAATTTTTGGTGATGACCGAGACGCTGCTCTTGCCGCAGATAAGTCTTCTTCAGAGCAACACGCATCGCGCAACCACCCAGAAGAGGGCGTTCCAAGTGATCGGAGCTATTTACAAGCAGCTCTACGAGGCGTGCTACGACCCGAAAAACCTGTACCAAAATCCCGAAGGCCTTTTCGCTCGGAGCCCCGAGGATCTTGTGAATAAGCTCGTTGCGCAATAATCTTGTCGGACGGGGCAGGCATCATTGGGCACTTCGAGAATTTATTGAAGCACTGTTGTCGCGTTTATTGGTGGGCGATTTCGAGTGGTTTCAAGCGATAATGATTGATGCTTCGGGGAAATAACGATGATCATCATCTTCCCATTCATGTCTCTATCTACGAAGGTTGGAATACTGGAGTTCAAACTTTGTACTGCAAGTCATCGGCGAAACCCTAAAAAGAAAGCGTTCCTGGGAGAGGGGGAGCGCTGGTGGAGATCGGACATGTTATATATGTGCGTATGATATTTTGACAGGAATATAACTGTAATTTGTTTTCTACTCCAATCGAAAGTGGGCAAGGATAATGAACAGAGTGTTTTGATCTGTCAAATGGCGATATGACATCTGGTGGCGAAAAATCAAAGTACATTCGGGGCAAAGCCTTCAATAGTAATTATACGTAGCCGAGCGATAAAGGTATTTAATTTCAATTTAAAACATAAAATCGGTGTAAATGGAATGCGCGAAGTTCTCTTCGTGTAGAAACTACCGAAATAATTTCGTTTCCGCAAGTTTCCCGTTGCAGCGAAACGCTTCGTGTACGCGAAAAATCATTTCGGAAATGTACAAAAAAACCGATCAATTAGAGGCTGGCATGAAAGCCTTGAAAATTAGAAAAGTGAATGCAGACATGAAATTTGTTCACTGCAGTGTGTGACAGCACCGGTACCGTGAACGCCGCTAATTTTACCACATTAAAATATGGCCTGCCTTCGAAATACGTTAGCCTTCCACAAAATTGCGTTGTTTCGGTTTGGTACCGGCCCAGTCACAAATTGCACTGATACTTATTATAATATCACAGAAATTTGCACTCAACTGCACAACTGTTTACGTTTGACGATCCTCCTATCACCGCCATGTTTTTTAAGCTCCGCCCATATGACAGATGCCAATAAAGTGTATAAAAATTTTAAGTTCGTATGTTTTTAGCGAAATTTCAAACCGTGTATATGTAATGTACATTTTCAGAATCTTTCTAGTGTCATTCATTACTCGCATATATAAAATACAAAATAATTAATCACTTCAAAAAGTATCAATCGCAATCCCAATTGTTCACATCTATGAATTACTTTCGTCGTTTTCAAATACTTTCGATTTTCGTGCTCCTGTTTCCGGTGTTACAGCAATAACGTTGCGAAAAACGTTTTCGGGATTAGTTTTATAGATGAATCAGTTCTTTCGTTACTTTTGGGTGTCAATGAGAGTGTCGCGGTCACTTAGTGCTCTGGCTGTTACTATATCGCTCGGTGACTCGTTACCGGAGCGAACCTGGTGGTGAAATTTTGTATCTAAATTTTTGAATTTTCACGTACGCTTTTTCTAACCAGCCAACCACCACCCCACCGAGTTTCGACTCCCGTACTCATTCTACTTCGATAAGTGATGTGCATATGGACAGAGTGATCATGAGTCCGGAAGAAAATGCTCCATGAAGGAGCGAATTTGTCCAAAATGCCACATAAGAGAGGAGTTCAAAACGTCAAAGGGTTGGTGACTCCATACGAGCAGGAAAACAATAGGAAGACCATTCCACACGAATTTTTAGCTGCACCGAAGAGAAAAATTCAACGCGCGCTGCTTTCTTTTTTTAAAAAGTTAGTAAAAGCTTTACCTGTATTTGGCATGGCGTTTACACAAAACTGTATACATAGTAGAAATAGTAATTATAGAATCTTCGCCGCGCTACCAAACACGTCACTTTTAAAGCGTATGAAACAAACAAAAAACATCGAAAGGAAAATCATGGCGAATGATACCGTGCGAGCGTCGTTGAGAGCGCGAAGAGGCCCTCTTTATTACTGATACAAAGGCTAACGCCGTATACGATATGGAAAAAATCAAGTGATAATCTTAACCGTGAAGCTTTCGCGAAACGACGTTGCGTCCTCATTGACGCCCACTTTGCGTATCGGCAAGAGCTACTACTGTGTTTATTTTTCAAACGCAGTCTTTAAATCGATAGTTTTCTTTCTCTTCGTTTCGGTTTATGTATACTAAGGCTGTGTCCGAAAAATGTAACACTTATTCCTCTGAACAGCGGTATCGGGTATCAAAACCAAAGGTTTGGGCCCTCCAACGCAAATCAAAGCGATCAATTATTCTTTGTCCTTATAATTCCACTTGAAATTCGCTATTTACGCTTTAACTAGAAAACAACGACTAATTGATATTCGCGAAACCCGGTTGAAGATGCTCAAAGCCGATTTGTGTTGAAGAGCTCGGACGTGGAATGATTTTTCGTTTACCTGTAGGTTAGTCGAAGCGGCGGAAGTTGAATTTGTTTTGGTATACCAACCGAATGTTACCTCCGATTAAGCTGAAATGTTGCACAATCTTCTTTTTTGATAATATAAGTCACTGCTTACATGGATTCTCGCATTGCAGTAGTTTTCGGAATGTCACATTAACGCGCGTGGATCTATATCTATCATAACATGCTACTACTATCGCTACTTTATCGACATTGTCAGACACGTTCTTCGCTCTTGTCGTGTGTTCGTTTGGGTTTGTTTTTTGGTTGGCACGGGTTGAGTTTGTTCTGGTTTGCTCGGATTTTCCGGGGTTTGGTTGTGCTTGTTTGAGCTGATTGTATTGCTTGAGTTTTGTAGGGTTCGTTTGAGTTTTGCCGGCGATTGATTAGGCACGATTGTTCGTTTGGGCCTTTTACGGTTTGATTGGGTTTGTTTAGACTCGTGGTTGTGTTTGTTTGGATAACGCGGGTTTGTTTGGGTCGATCATGTCGATAAAGTAGGGGCAGCGGTAGTGCGCCATGAGTTCTCAATTAATTCCTAAATTCCAACGTATACACTTGCGGGTTTTTACGCATAACCCTTCCCAAGTGAACCCTTTCCTATCACTCCCTACCCGCACTCCGTTAATTTTCGCTAAGTCTTAAACTACACTATACCGCGATTGCCGAGGGTACGGGGAAATTATGGGAAACCCATACCGGTATAGACGGTCCTATATTGGATCCGCCATTTGGAAGGCTGAAAATCCGATTTGAGATTCGGATTCAGCGACCTCGAAAATCACAAGATCCGTACTTTCGTCAGAATCAAACTATTTCTCGAATTTGCATCCGCCGTAGTGGATTCGCCATTTTGAATTTTGTAAATCCGATTACAGCGTCGAATTCGGCAACCTCAAAAACCGTAATACTGAAGTTATGGAATAAACGTATGACATTTTTTTTCCAACACACGAGTGGCACGAAAATCTCATTTTAGCCTGACTGCCGAGGGATTAACTCGACGTACCGCCAGAGCCGAATCCCGACCGCGTCGATCAGCCGTACGCTATGATAGATATAGATATACACGCGCGTCAATTCATCAATTTTCATAATTCGTTATTTCGAAAATGATGGCGATCCATTAAAAATCCTTTTAGCCAAAGACTCATATCGTCAAAAAGAAGGTCTGTGCAAAATTCCACCTTGAATCGAAGGGAAAAGCTATTCGGAAGTGTATCGTTTGTTTTTCTTTTTTCGTGACACCCGGAAAGTATGCGCATAAAACATAAATGTGGCTAAACAGCCACAGAAGGGAATTTCGACGTTTCGGCCGTTCGTAGGGATCGTTGCGATCGCCGATGACCGAAGCAAAAAAAAAAAAAAACAAATTCCCGCACGCGTTCGACGGTCCAAGTGGCTGGTCCAACGATCGGCGGCCGAGTTGTGCTTTTGCAGTGTCCTCTGTTTCGTCTTTTATCGTTGAACGATACTAGAATAACGATTGCAGTAATGGATAATCATTGCATAGGTATTACGTATGAATTGTGAACGTTCTTCACAATTGAAGCGAAAAGTGAAGGATTGTTGTCCTTTCCCGTTGTCGCGACCACACTCCAGTTATCGATGGGGCCGAAAAGCGTGTGGTGCGACTCGATGATCGATGACACTGCTCCATAAATACTGTCAATCGCACCCATTCCACGAGCATACGAACGTCTGGAGGGATTTCGGGAGAAGACGGCGGAGCAGGAGATGATGATGTGAGGTCCGAACTTCTAACGTCATCCGTTTTGTTTCCGTTCGTGTACACCGTTCTCCTGGGGCTTCAACGGTTTTATCGACTCGATCTCGTTCAACTGCTCGTGATCCAATTGCTGCTGCTGCCTGCGCCTTTTTCTCTTCTCCTTTTCGATGCTCGACTCTTTCCTGCAACGAGACAAGCGTCACTTACTCAACGTTGATTCAAGAGTCCGCGTGAACTTGAAATTTCGAAAAAATTAAAAAATCCGATTTTTTACTGCGGACTTTGATAGCCTAGGCTCTTAATTTTAGCTTTAGGGGTTCGAAAATTCGAAAAATTGACCGAGGTATGATGATTTTTCTTTTTTCTTTTGCGGGTTTTCTCGAAACTGTTTTATGGAAAACGGCGTGAGGCGTGTCTCAAAATCGATTCGTCCGATTCACTTTAAATTCGGACATGGTTTGTAACATTTTCTTTCGTACGACCGGATGCTTTTCTCACGTGTTAGTTATCTATTTGTTAATAACAAATAATCGAAGTTCGTTTTTGTATCTCGAAAATCGAACTTTTTTTTACACGCGTTTATTTAACTTGATTCGTTCGTATGTCCAGGTCAAAATTTGAAATCCATTTTTTAAGCACCTGCTGGCATCCGACTGAGCTGAAACTTGGCGTAGCAATGTAACTTTGGTGACAATACAATAATATCATGTTCATGGTCCATGGAGCCATAAAATAAGAAATATGTAAAGAATATGTAACATATAAATAGCTAAAGTGAGAGAAATTTAATATCAAGCGAATGAATACGCACAAGTGAAAGTATCAAGACATATCATTAAACAACTCTACTGCCAAAAAGGAGAATTAAAAAAAAAATACGTAAAAAATCTTTTTAAAAACGAGCTTTTATTTATTTATTTTTTATTTTGAAGTAAAAACCAAAAAATAATATTTCGTACATGACGTTAAATAATAAAACTACAGAAGAAACCTTGGGCACTGATCAAATTTAATAGTTTTTGTGTAATAGAATTTACATAAACATAGAACTTTAAAGAATTTTAATATTTTCTTCTAAACTTCAGACGTAAAACGTCATTAAACTTGAAATAAAGCCTCAAGCATTTAAGAAAATATTTACAATTTCTTAAATTCTATGTTTATGTAAGTTTCATTGAGTATGTACCGCCTGCGCCTTTGATTAGTGACCAAGGATAGGGTTCTTCTGTAGCTTTACTAAATAACTTCATACACTAAATACTATTTTTTACTTCTTAGTTCGACAGTTTATAAATAAAGGCTTGTTTTTGAAAACTTTTTTTACGTTTCGTTATCTACAGCTTGTCACTCATATTTTTCGAAATTAGAAAAAAGTTTCCGCTCATTCGAAAGTTTCATTATTAGACTGAAAGTATATTCTTTATTTTTCATTTCAGACGTGCCTATTTGCCAGGACCACCTACGCCGATCGGCCATGCAGCAACTGTGTCACTTTGTCAAAATACTCGTTGTTCATCATTAATCAAGCTAAAAAAACGTTGGTGAGCGTATGCATTGATTGTGCGTTAAATATTAAATTAAGATAAATAAACATTTGTCGTGAAGAGAAAAAAGGTATTTGCAAAAATTCTACAACGGCGAATTCTGTGGGAAAAACCTGTACGTACTTTCCGAACAGTTCGCCGTCCTGTATCGACTCGGGCAACTTTTTGTGCAACGTTTCGGGCAGAAGTAGCGACACGGAGCCGCCGATTAGGGCACACGTGCCGAATATGACCAGTGGGAAGGGCGTCCAGATTTCCGACTGTAAATCACCATAATTAGGCTTAATCGATGTGCGCGTCCGCGACGATATTGCGCAACGCCAAGATATGGCCGTCGGATGGAGAGCTTGTCATACCAAGTGATTTATGTAGGGAGCGATGACGCCGCCTACGCGGGCGAACGTCGAACTAGCCCCAAGCCCGACGTTTCTCACGACCGTGGGAAATTGTTCAGCGGTGAATATGTATATCGCGCCGTACGACGAGGTTATCGCTAATTTGCCGACCATAGCGAGAGTCACCACCAGCCAGGGCATTCCTGTCGAATGAATCATCATCTATAAATAAACTACACGGAAGAATAAAATCAGTCGGAAATTCTTTTCGTCAATTTCCCGAGTCAACGAACGAACGAACCCAGCCAAAATTCACACGAATAAGTCCAAGTTTCCTGTCTTTTTATTTTTCAAACTACTAAGGAGCCGCGAGGATTTACCGGCGGGAACGAAGAGCGTGGCGAGGAGAGCCAGACCGGACATGACCATGCATCCGCACAAGATCGTCTTTCTGCCCCATCGGTCGAGTGTGAATATGAGGAAAGTGTAGGCCGGCACTTCGACCAGCCCGGATATCACAAAGTTGACGTAATCGTTGCCACCGAGATTCGACGCGTTCCACGAGAGCCCGTAATACGTACCGCTGTTGACGAGCCTGCAAAAAATATCATCGTTACACCCTCCTCTCCTACGGTCGAATCCGATCCAAAACAACCATGTCCGACCCGTATTGCTAAAGATCGACGAAAAATCAATCGTTTCGTTACCAATTGAAGAACAAGAGTATCGATTTTCTCCGTAGATTCGGATACCGGAAGAGATCCAGCAACGAGGGCTTTTTAATGTCCGGTGCACTCTCGCCACCGCTCGTATCGTTGAGCAAAGCGTCGAGAGTGTCGCGGGGTATTTCCACGCCGTTTTCTTTCGAGGCTTGGTGCAACATGTCCTTGGCCTCGTCGACTCGTCCCTTGGTCAGTAGCCAGCGCGCAGACTCGGGTATGATCCTGAATTTATCGTCATTGCACAATTAGTTACGATAACGATAACGGAGCTGAATGAATAAACAATATACCGATGAATGAAAAAAACGAAGGATATGGGCACGGCGAATTTGCAGTAGAGAAATAAATATAGTCAACAATTACCAATAATGATAATAATGATTGAAAAAGATTGAAAAAAAGGTGAGCTTACCACCAGTAAACGAGGAAAACGAAGCTCGGCACGGTTATGGCAATCTGTAACATTCTCCAGTCCTTGATGAGATAGGCAAAAGCGGCAGTGAGAATGTATCCGGTCGTGAAGAACAATTGACACCCAACACCGGCGACCAACCGCTTCGAGGGTCCTACCATCTCGAGAGCTGAAATTTCGAAGTCGCACGGGCAAAAAAAGGCAAGAGGAGGAAAATTGTCAAAGGAATATTAGACGTCATCGTGTTTTGACGTTTCTTTTTAGTTTCGTTCGGTGTATAAATGAACAAAGTGGGCCTTACCGATAACATAAGCCACGAGAAAAACGCCGCTGGTCGTCGAGCCGACGATCAATCTGAAGATAACGTAGGATATGTATTCGGGTGCAACAGCGACTAGAATTCCGCCGACCAGCTGGATGACTAAAGACAGGAAGAAAATTGGTCTACGTCCAAATTTGTCGGACAAACCACCGAATATCATCGAGCCAAGCATGACTCCTACCATGAACAAAGCGTCCCCCGTAGCCCTCAGCCATGCTTTGTCGCAGACCAAATTCCACTGGAAGAAAAGACACGGGTGAAGTGTGAGAAAAATCATAACTAATGAGAGGTACATATGGAGACCGATTGTACATATCGCAGAAGCGATATACAAAACTTTACAACTGCACTTATAGTTGAATTTGTCCATTAATTTCATCATGTATACAAAATTAAGGATGATATTTCAAATTTTTACTTTTATATGTGCAACGGTTAAAAGCGGGACCTTGGTCTTACGTATTGGTACATATAGGGACCAGAAATAGTTTATCGATATTTAGGGCCTTTAAGGGAGCTTTCCAGTGTGAAATTTTCAAAAAATCGATTTTTTTTTTGCTTTATCGAATAGTATACACTCTTCCGAATATTCCCTGAAATTTTCATGCCGAAATTCAGATTATTTCGGTTACTGTACAGCATTTCTTGGAAGAAGGCAACGGAGCGCTACAGCTACAGCGAAACTTTGAACGCGTTTTTCTCGAAACAGCATTTTTCAAAACGGTGTCCAACTTGGAGGGCAGAGTTTTAAAGCTATCGAGTTGAATTTTTTACACAATATTCTTAACGTCATTGTTTATCGTGCTATGGAAGCTTTTTTTTTTTGACATCTTCCTATTTTTTTGTAAAAAAAACTGCCAAAAAAAATGCTAAAATCGATACTTTTTGTTCAAACCGGCGCCATTTTTGCAAAAAAAAAAAAAAAAAGCCTCCATAGCACGAAAGCCAATTATATACCGATCAATAATCTTTTTGTGTTTTTTGTTTCAGATCAAAATTGTGACCCCCAACGTGGACACCACATCCAAGTGCATTTTCTGCAACAATTGTTTCATCATTTTTATAGATATTAATTAATAAATAAATCGATCTTTAAAAAATTGTTTTGTATTCTTCAATACCCAATTAATATACAAAAAAAAACCAGACCGATTAGATTATTTTTTCTTTAAAAAAAAATCGCGAAAAACAGCGATTTTTCGGGCTGTCACGCTGGAAAGCTTCCTTAATAACAAATACAGCATTACAAAATGTGCTTTGAAACGGTCGTAACGGTTATAAGATGAGGTTTGGGAGAATATACGAATTATCCGTCTTTCAACTTTACATGATCATAGTAATCTACGTCTTATGATGCTAAAAAACATGTGAATTTTTTCTCACAGATGTATTCTACACGTTCGTTAAGGTTCATAGCTGACGAACTCGTATTCACAAATCCCAAAATCTAACTCTGGATAAAAGTTACCAGCAGGAATACATACCATTACATATAGATGCACATATCTATACGTAATGGTACTTATGGGTACCGGTGCCGATTCGTAATGTTTCAAATGGCCCGTGTCATTCATGATCCTAGTTTTTGCCTCTGCAATGGATAGTCTAGATTTATTCATTTGTACGCAATGTTATGTGCGACTACCAGTCAACGTGTTATATTGATTCAAATAGGTACTGCGATACCTGGCCTCATTTGTGGTCTCGGCATTAACCGTTGCAACTCACAATCCGTAACGATTTTATGTCGATTGTCTTCCGAAAAATACGCCCCTACATCAAGTCTTCCTTTTCTCATATAGATTGGCTGAGTCCAGGGGGACTTACCAGTACTAATTGGCCTGGTTTATTGATACAATCGGAGGAAGCATCTCCGACCGATAACATAACCAAATTGCGTATGAATACAGTCCGACCTCTCAATAAGCACGCCCGCAATAAGCACGCTTCCCCAGTTTCTCGCTCGAGCACTTTCCCCTACTCCGACTCGAACTCCGAGCTCGAGTCACGCTCGAGTGAATTTGCGCGCGGACCTCTCAATAAGCACGCCCAACCGAGGAGAGCTCAGACGAGTAAAATCAGATGAATACACAGTTACTTAACGTGAAAAAGTTCACATTCGTTCGAGCGTGCTTATTGGGAGGTTCGCATGGTATAAAGAGCGAGAGAGACAAAGAGAGCCAGTGTCCGGATAGAATGTGTTAAATTGTTAAACAAACTATCCAGAAGAATAATTTACACGTAAACGTCCGAAGAATTTTTATAATTTTTTTTGACTTTGGGTTGGTTGGTTGTGTTTGGGGTTGGGTTGGTTGGTTGTGTTGGGATTTGGGTTGGTTGGTTGTGTTTGGGTTTGGGTTGGTTAGCTGTGTTTGGGTTTGTTCGGTTTGGTTGGCTGCGTTTGGGTTTTGGTTTGTTTTTGGGGGTGGTTTGATTGCGTTTGTTATTTTGGGTTTGGGTTGATTTGTTTGGGTTTGTATGTTTGGGGCGTTGTACACCGTGAACCGCGTGAAGTTAGCCGCAGTCCGGACGAATAACATACGCTTATTCGTCCGATAACCGGACGCCTAGCCTCCTCTGCGTATTATAAATCTGAAAGTCGGTTTGTCTGTTACTCAATCACGCCAAAGGGGCTCGACGAATTTAAATGAAATGACACGTAGATACCTTAGCACCTGGATTAACACATAGGATACTTTTCATTCCAATATCTAATATTTTTCCAATTATAATATTATACTCGAATATAATATAATGATGAAATTCAAATTATGGATGCAAACTAAATAAATGTAATCGAAATAGAATGTAATATATCAAATACTTTACTAATGGCGAATCTAACATCTAATATTTTTATAACTATAATATTCGAGTCAAATCGAACGTAAGGATGCAATTTGGCACGCGTTTATTACTTGGAATAACACTTAGGATACTTTTAATTGTATTATCTAATATTTTTATTATTATAATTATGTAATATTAGAGTATATGAGAATTCAGTGATGAAATTTGGCACCTGAATGTTCAGTTTCGAAAATTTTCATTTTAGGACATCAAACAGTCGCCATGCGGATACATTTATAGCTGTTATTCCATGGCATACTCTACTCTAATCTCTATTGCATACGATCTACCTCTGTGCGAGTTCTCTCGACGGATGACGAAACATACAAAATCGAGATATGAAAGTAGCTGCGTGCTTTACTTTTATGCTTTGATTTTTGACGTTTCGTCTTCTGACGAGAGACTTTACATCAAACACAGTTTCGAAGGAATAAATAAATGAAAGATCAATTCGACCAACGAACGAACCATATAACAGTGGTCTGATTGATTGAAAAACGAAGTGATATCGTTTGGATTTGACGGACAATTCAAGAAAAGGATTTGACGAAGGTTTCATAAAAGCAACCATTCGTTGGAAAACGTCTTCCGATTGGTTTAATTTAAATATTTGTATTCGCGTTTTAATTTGTCGTTTGAAATTACACGCGTGTGCTCGCTGATTTGAAAACATTGTCGAAAATTAAAAATGTAGAAGTGTAAAAGCTAGTAAATATATAAAAATAAAGTTAAAATAATCATTTTTTATTGAATACGTAAAATAAAATGAATGAATAATTTATTCTTTGTTCCTGCAATTTATTCCTGGAATTAAAAAAAAAAAACACCTTTCGTGGGAATATTTCGTACCTCGGACGTAGTCGTGCTGTGGTAAACGCTCGTGTCGAAGACGTAACTTTTGCAGGGTACAGTATTTTGGTGCATCGGTTTTCTTGCAATTTCACTCGCGTATGCACCGGCGTTATCGTCGACGATAACCGACGTGTTCGGTCTCGTTAAATTCAGCGCGATATCGAGAGCCAATTTCGTCGCGCACTGCGACCAACCGTTCGTTTCTTCGTCCCATGGATAACTCGCGTTTATTACCTCCGAAGGAACGTTGTACGTCGCGTTATTGGCATCCTCATGTGGCAGCACGCATCTGTAATTGTCACACTCTTACTATCGCGACCAGGCTCGGAGGTTTTTTTCTCTCGCAGACGATTCAGAAAACGTTTTTTATTTATTCATTGAATCCGAGCAATTTTGAATATTAAAATATTTTATTTTAAAACTATGCGGGAAAATTATATGCGTAAAAATAGCAATGACTGATTTTTGTGAAAATGAAAACAACATTTTTAACCGACTTGAAGAAACAAAAGAAATTCTCAACTCGATCCTTCTATTGAAGAATTATGTTGAACTGGATAGCGTACTTTTTTAAGACCAAATATATGGAAATTTGATAAAATTGATATTTATTTTTTTTCAACTGAAATTCGAAACACAATTTAAAGATTATCAAGTAAAAAAAAGACATTAAAAGCATATAAAGAACCTGTTCTTCATTATAAACAAAAGTTTGTACGCCGGTGAAAATAAACAAAAAATAAATATAAATACTTATCTATAATGATAATCATGTGGTTGTGTATCGACAGATCGAATGCAAATGTATTTTTGCAGCTTTACTTTTAATTTACTTTAATTTACAAATTTAGCTTTGCAGTAAATCAGTTTTCAGTTTTTTTTATCGTCAATGTTTGGCACTGACATAACTTTATTTTGTGTACAATGAAGAATAACATAAATATTAAAAATATCCAAAAATATTTCTTTTTATACCGTTCAGTTTTTTTCGTCAAGTCGATTTCATTTTTCGTATCTCTTTCAAAAAGTAAATTGGGAGAAAATTCCAGAGAATTTCCAAAATTCCAGAGAATTTCCAAAATTCCTGAGAATTTCCAAAATTCCTGAGAATTTCCAAAATTCCTGAGAATTTCCAAAATTCCTGAGAATTTCCAAAATTCCTGAGAATTTCCAAAATTCCTGAGAATTTCCAAAATTCCTGAGAATTTCCAAAATTCCAGAGAATTTCCAAAATTCCAGAGAATTTCCAAAATTCCAGAGAATTTCCAAAATTCCAGAGAATTTCCAAAATATCAGAAAATTTCCAAAATTTCAGAAAATTTTCAAAATACCAGAGAATTTCCAAAATTCCAGAGAATTTCCAAAATTCCAGAAAATTTCCAAAATTCCAGAGAATTTCCAAAATTCCAGAGAATTTCCAAAATTCCAGAGAATTTCCAAAATTCCAGAGAATTTCCAAAATTCCAGAGAATTTCCAAAATTCCAGAGAATTTCCAAAATTCCAGAGAATTTCCAAAATTCCAGAGAATTTCC
Organism: Ophion costatus; assembly: GCA_951751655.1. Taxonomy (NCBI): domain Eukaryota; kingdom Metazoa; phylum Arthropoda; class Insecta; order Hymenoptera; family Ichneumonidae; genus Ophion; species Ophion costatus. The sequence goes on along the minus strand of OX632367.1, from coordinate 2,169,233 downwards.
AAAATTCCAGAGAATTTCCAAAATTCCAGAGAATTTCCACAAAATTCCAGAGAATTTCCAAAATTCCAGAGAATTTTCAAAATTCCAGAGAATTTCCAAAATTCCAGAGAATTTTCAAAATTCCTGAGAATTTCCAAAATTCCCAGACTTTTCCCTGATTACTCCGGGAGGAAAGAAATTTCCTGAGTATTCCCGGTTTTCCCTGTTTTCGATATGCGTAACAACCCTGAATATTGAAAATATTAAAAATACATAAAAATATTTAAAATGTTTTAATATATTGAAATATTGAAATGTTTTTCATATACGCTGATACTTGTTACAGACTATCAGCGTTTTTCACCTACCACGATTATTGCGAGCAATGGATATAATATAACAACGACGTTGAAGTTTGCATCTTTGGAACGGAACGATTATTTCTTCTGCTTGTTCTTTTCATGGCATTAATTTACGTCATTATCCAAAGCCATTTGTTTGCAAACTGAGGTCGTGAATCTCGAATGAGATTGAAAAAAAAAGCGTTCTTTTCGTCGCGGTCCAACGATAATAATTTTGTAATTCCGTTTTCAAAGTTCAACGTTATAGATGGTAAGGCAATTTACCTCGTATTCATTTTGGCGCCGAGGAACACACCGGCGAGTTTGTGAAAGGCGCACGATATCGCAGGAAGACAAAGCAGCAAGTAGATCCGAAGTTGATACCGCCCAAACTCTCCCATTCGCAGGATAACGTCGTCGTAGGCCATCCTGGCCGATTTGTTTTCTTTTCACTGTTTATTTGTTCGTGCAGTTTTTTAATTCTTTCTACTTCGTAAAATTGAATATTAAAAGTTAAAACGTTTCCTCGGCTGTTGCTTTCCCTCGCTTCGTCGTATTTCGCGACCAAGCGCGGCTTTATTTAGGCTTCACCTGTAAATACGAGAGAATAAGAGTCAGCGATCGATGGAGCTGTGGACAGAAAATTCGTTGCTCGCGTACACCGAGTCGTCACGGTTGGGAGAAGAATTCCGAAAATTCACGATTTCATGATTTTTCTTTCGGAAAAATTTCTCTATCTTTTTTGCGACTTAGAGTGATTACTACTTTTGGCTTTTACATGGCAAGGCATGGAGGTATGGCACGGTCTTCTAAAATGCATTTTCAAAACAGACGTGACGTATAGCGAAAAAAAACTAAAACGTCGTAACCTTATTGTCTAAAACATGATCCTAAATGTTTCTGAAAATTAAATAAGAAAGTATTTTTTATTGCTAAATGTAGCAATTTTTTTTCCGGAAAATTCAATCTTTTCGTTTCAAAGCGTACGATTTAATCGATTTTCAACATTTGTCAATTTTTCTTGGTTCATATTCTGCGAATGAGTGGTGATAAGAGAAAAATTGAAGTAAAAAAAAATGCGGCAAGTATACGTTTTCAACAATTAATCTGCCGAAGGCGTCGATTTTTTCACTTTTCACTATCCCGAAAATGCTCAAAGTCAAACCTCCGAATAAATATACTTTCTGGAGAGACGGTCGACACTGTCTTTTTTTTCGTATTGCAGACCTTCTTTAAAAGCCTCAAAAGACTTTTGTTCATATTATGAAAAAAAAAACACGATCTTTTCGGTGCAAGTACATATTTTTCAACGCATCTCCCAGTTCGAACGAATGTTTGGACACGTAATTTTCTTTTTAAAAGATATATTTTAGGCCATAAAACAAGGATCATTGACGACAAGAAACGTCTCTACGAAAGCAAAACAAAAATGCATATTTACCGAAATACAACAATCTGAAAAACGTCTGGGGTCAGCTTGACCCCATATGCGGTCGGAGGTTCGTGACAGAAGTGTGCAGTCGAAGGGTTGAAGTATAACATATTTTGTTAAATTACCACGTGACAGCAAAAAGTAGTTATGAAACATGTCCTAAATCTCAAAAAGGGTGAATAAATATTTCCCCCTAAAGAAAATTCCTGAAAATCAACTTTTTTATCCTTGCCTGAAGGTATCTCCCCCCTTAAGAAGGTGCAGCTTATTCCTTATTCGCAGCTGAGCAACCTGCGCGCATATTATTTTCTCGAAACGTTTTTCACTCGAACTGTCAAAAAAAAAAAACTCAAAAACAACCCGTTTGATTCACTTTAAATTTGGTAGACGTATTCTTTACAAGATCGTCCAAAGTATAGCATAGCATATTTGCAAACCATTTGTCTCAAGGGCAAAGCGTAACTCATATATATTTTTCAATATTAAAAAAGGAAGCTATCGCCAATTGTTATCAAATACATGCTGTAAACATAGGAACTTAAAATTATATTTATTAGTTGCGTAATAAAAAAAAATCTTCAATATCAATCCTTTTTCGGGCGTACTTTGTACTCATTGATTCGAATGAAATTTGATCAGAAGAGCGAGAAAATATACGGCGTTACAATTCCGCATGACTTTTTTTTAAATCGAATTCCATCGATACCCAATTTGCATACCGATCTCCCATCGGATTACGGACCGAAATAGCGGAATTTTTTATTTCTCAATTGACTCGCGAGACGATGGTTATCTCAAGCGAGAATTTATCGATTGCGCCGACGTTGATTTACCGTAAATGCGGTTTATTTTAGAATAATTGAGAAATTATCCGTCGTGCTTAGGAATCGTCCTTGGATTAAATTGTCGTTTGTTCCGCGTGCGTTGTGGATATCTTTATTAAATTAAGCAGCGATTTATCTCAAGTGAAATTATCGCACGATGAAAAAAGAACCGAAAACAACGGTTTGATAATTTTATGTTTTTTTTAAACCTATTTTGTTTCCAATTCAATTTTCATATGTTTAAAAAAAATTTATTTCGAACTCTTTTTCCAAACCTTATTTGGATGTACATACGTTTGTCGCAACCTCAATATATATATATATATATATATATAGTTGAATCGCGCGAAATCCGGTGCCAAAATTGATCGAAGATATAAGTACGAGTGAAGAAAGAGGCCTCGAGACTGTCACGAATCAGAAACGCTCGAAATTCTAATCATGTAGAAACTAATTTCGAGCTAAAATCGTATCTCTAGCCTGGGAGTAATTTGCCTTCGTATGACAATAGGACAGAGCTACATTTGGAGAACTTGGAGGTGAGAAAACGGGCTAAAGCATCTGTCTTTTTCGCTTCTTCTCTTGCATAGTCTTTCTATCGACTCCACGTATCCGAATTCCGAACAACTTGTATTTTCGCGAGGTTTGTCGCAAATTTGTCAAGTCGACGGTTCATGCGCCGCAAAACTTTGAACAATACGATCAAATAATAATAATAATAATAACAACATCAGGAACAATACGAAATTTCTTATCATTTTGACAACAAGAGAATTGATTTCAATATATGCAATAGCCGATTATTTTATCATAATAATATTGAATTATTGAATATTTGAGAATTGCCTAAATTGAAATAAACTTTATTATTTTTAGAACGGAAAGGAATGTATTGTTCTTACTAACATTATTATTTTTGTTTGATTAAAGTTATCACATTGTTCATAACGGGTTTGTGAAATGTGCCGAGTACGCCGAAAGACACGAGATTTTTTTTTGTTCGTTGCAATTACGATTTCTATTTTCTTTCTCAATTATTCGCCATTACCCGATCGCTCAACACGAACGAAACTGAACAAAAGAACGTTCGTGTTGTGTTTCTTGTTTCGTCGGGAAGCCACGCTAAAAGTGCTGACTTTGCGTTTGCGTATTTAGTCTAATTAGCCGGTAACCTTGCTCGAGTTTTTACAGGCACACACTCCGTTGTCCATTATCCAAAGCATATGCAGAAAATATTGAGCAGCGATCTAATAATTATAAATAATTTCGTGAAAAATCCGAATTATTGGCCGGGTTATGAGGATTTTTGTGAAGGGTTAGCTCACTGCCCTACGACGAACTGTCCCCTATCGCTATTCACTCGTTCTTTCTTTCGCCTTTTCCTCGAAATGAATTTATCAAACGGCCTAAGTTCTATCTCCATATCTATTCGTACGAATTCACTTCGAATTCGGACACAGCATAGTTTACATTTTCCATCGCATAACCGGATTTTTTCATTTCTCTCTACATTTCTCAACAACTGATTAAAGTTATTTTGTTTTTATCGAAAATCGAACTTTTTTCCTCCAACGTGGTATTTTTGTAATTTTTCGAATTTCAAAAGAGTATCCGGTCACACGAAACTTTATTTCTCATTTCAAATCACGATGTTAGCCACATACATCGATTGGCCATGCAGTAACGGCGGCACTTTGTCAAAATAATAATAACTTCAGTGATCATTAATTATCGTCGATAAAGAAAAGCTCAAACTCGGCAAAATCATGTATCAATTGTGTGTATAATCCCGACCTCGCCATCCCGACTATCTCATAACAAAAAGTATCGCGACATAACAAAAATCTCACTGGGAATCATCCTCACTCTAGACTCGACATAAATTTCCCAAACGCATTTCTTCATCCCATCATAAAGATCGCCTCATTATTCTCAACTTTCATTTGTACATCACATTTTTTTTCTTCCATAGGAACAACATAATTGGCGAAAACATCAACGTCCCGACTTCCCCCCAGCCCGAACAAACCCATCGATTTTTTTAATTCGCCAATCTCGTTGAAATCGATAGAGCAACGAAAATTTACATACCGAGCAAACGTGCAGGAAAAAAAACAGCACGCATCTACGCGGTTGGTAAAAATGTAGCGATGCGATAATTTTTTCGACGAGGTCAAAACTCACACCGGACAATATCAATCTCGCGCACAAACCTCGTCGAATTTCGAACCTAGTTAAATTTCGTGCACTTGTTGCGTACACGCGCGCGCGTGCATCGTGTGTGTGTGTTTATATATATGTTTACGAATGCGAGTCGGTACAGAGGGAGAGAGAGTGAGAGAAAGAGAGAGAGGGAGAAAAGAAGAGAGAGGAGGAGAGAGAGAGAATCGTGTCTTGCTTCCCGCGCGATGATTCGACACGAACTGACACGTATACGAGAGCTCGTTTTGAGTTTTGCCGGCAAAGTTCGTGACTGTACAAACTACCAGTCACAGAGAAGCCCCCGGTGAACTCGCTTCAGCCAGTCGCAAGTCGAGGTGAGCGAGGTACGAGAATTCTATGAGATTCCCTTTCCCTCTCTCTTTCTCTCTCCCTCATTCTTGTCGTGCCCCTTTTTTCTTCCCTTTGTGCAGCCTTCGCTGTGACAGCGCTCGGGCCGAGAAACGAGTAGATGAGGCAAAAGACGAGAGCGAGGAAGCCCAAAAAGAAGGAAAAGAAGGGGCGGGACTGCAACCCTAACTGGCGGCTTCCGTTGAAGCCGCTACCGATATCCAGAACTTTTCAATCTCTCATCTTATTGGCGATCCCCAAAAGTCTTGGCGCCTCTCGCGGCCTGAGGCAAAAGCTCTACTAAAGAGTGTCTCGGAATGACCTATTTCAAATTGCGCGCCATTTTTTTTGTGGCAAACATAGAGTACTAATATTCGACAAATCGCATCAGGAAGTATAGAGGTTTAGTGATGGAGAATTTCACGATCGAGCAACGCAAAGAAATTGTGAAAATTCACTACAAAAATCGTGGAGATTATGCAGAGGCGCGGACGGTTCGAAAAGTCCACACGTCGTGTTGTTTCGCGCCGCGGCGATGTGAATTGGCCACCGAGATCGTGCGATTTGACGCCATTGGACTTCTTTTTTTGGGATTTTCTGAAAGGCCATTTTCTGTATGCCAATGATCCACAGACCATTCCGAAGCTCAAGGAAGCAATTGTACGCACCATTAAAGAAACTAGTCCGCAATTGCGCCGCAATTTTATTGAAAATTTCGTCAACAGAGTAAACGTTTCCAAACAGGGGCGAGACGGTCATTTATCGGATATATCGTTCCCCACATAACCTTCATGTCTGTACCTTATACTGAAATCAAAATATTCCTACTTTTCAAATAAGTAATACGTTTTACTAAAAAATAAAAATGTCAGGTCATTTTGAGACACCCTATAGTATAGTAAACGTTGCCAGAATACATTCGTAACAATGGACAAAATTAAAAAAGCAAACACGACTCGAGACTTTGCTGTTTTCCAGGCTGCAAGACGGACAATAAAAGTGAATTGTCGTTTCATTAGCCACCTAAAGATAGTCTTCTAAAAACAGCGGTAGGTGGCACTGTAAACGACTGACTTCACGCCATCAAGGCAAGTTTATAGCCACTCCACAAGGTTTTCCAAGATTCTTTCCAAGTGTGTATCTTTATAAATAATGAATCGAGCAATATTAAGAGTTATTTCTGTCATATGCATCGTATAAATCCAATTTCAGACGTCCCTTGTAAAAAGTATTCTCTGAAAAATACAATCACTCATTCTCGAAACCTCCGAGTGACTCTCATAACCTTAAAAAATTTAAATCCAGAGCTGACAGGGCTAAACAAATTATTCACTCTAGTAGAATCTTTACAATCCACCATGGGGGCACATCCAATAGCCAACTCGCAGGAAATAAAAAACGAAGTCATTGTTTCCCTTCGAGGCTATACTTTGAGCCAGGGAGATTCGAGTAAAGGAGTCGACACTGTGTGCTAGCGATGTGACTCCAAAATGAAGGAAAATAAGAGTTTGTAGGTGGCGTTGCAATCTGCTTTACCTTATATATAGATATACTCTCTTGCTTAGCTTTCCGTCAGCTACATGCGCATGCCCAGAACCTTCAGCTACAAGTATTACTATACATCGGAGAATTGCGATCGCAGCGCCTCGCGCCGTCACTTATAAGTCGGGATTTTGGGGCCGTCTTTCGCTGCTTATCTCCTATAGAGTGTCCACTCCTTTTCTCTAGTCTCCCTGCTTTGACCGGCCACATTGAAATATCGTTGCCGCACCTCTCGGATGTGGAAATCACGAATTACAATCGCTGGAATTTGTCGAAAAAAAAAAACAAATTTTATTGGCGGATCCGTGCAGTATCTTTTCTTCTAATTTCATCAGATGTAGAACGATTCGAGGAATTTTTATTTTTCTCGAAACTTTGTTTTACGAAAGGACGTGAATCGTATCTCAAAATCTATTCGGCCGATTCCGAAATTCGGACGAAGCATAGGTTATAATATTTTCTATAGTGCAACCGTTTGTTTTTTTTTCATATGTTTATTCATTTGTTGATAACAAAGTATTAAAATTGTTTATTTTCGTCGTAAATCGAACTTTTTATTTTACACCTTGGTATTTTCGTAATTTTCAAGTGCCCGCAGAGTATTCGATCATTCGAAAGTTTTATTATTCTACTAAAAGAACATTTTTTTTTTAACCAAGATGCCCATAGTTGCTAGAACTACCTACGCTGATTGGCCATGCTGTTACGGCGGCACTTTGTCAAAATAATAATGACGTCACGGTTCATCACTATTTTTCAATACAAGTAAAACTCCAGCCTGACAAGACTACGTATCAATATTGTATAAAATCCCGGTCTGGTCATCCCAATACACGCGTCAGAAAAAAAAATGGAAAAGCGATCCGTTTTTGAGCTCCAAGCTTATGCGGACCCGTTATCTGGCATCTGGGTTGATCGCAAAGACGCCAGCGGTTTTTTTCCAACCTATTCATTATCAATACCACAATTACAAGGTCGACGTAATCGCGGCGCTTGTTTCGAGTTAAAAAAAGGCGAGAAAATGTACTTTCAAGGTCTCCGTAGAACGACGGTAATGCCGATATGCTTTGGCAATTATTTCTTTTTTCTCTTCAGTCTTTTTTTCAGTGACGATACACGGCACAGTGGTATTCCCTCCACGCGTAACCCTAGCGCCGCGTAGCGTTCGTATTATTGTGGTTCTGTCAAAGGCTCTGGAATTATGATTATGATATTGTGATAAAATATGAAAATTGAATTCACACCGTTATTGCATTAAATTTGTTTGGGTTGATTTAATGTGTCCGTCCAAAAATGGCAAGATAAGTTTCCTTTCACTAATGTGAATAAAGTGTGGAAAATCTTCGCCAAATGTATATATTTGTTTACTTATAAGTACGTTACAAGACGAGGAAAGTGAAGCTATGTAATAGTTTTCATTCAAATTTGAAAAAAATATATTGTTGCTGCTCCACTAATAATCTAATGAATAAAATTGTTTTTCTAAACCGAAGTCAGCATAATTATGAAGCCTCAAGAGTGATAATATTAATTTACAACCTCAAACTCGATTTAAGGGAAGAAGACGTCAGGGACGTAGAAGAGTCAAGGACCGAGTTTAAACTTGAGTTTAAACTTGGGTCTTTTTTTTCGTAATATTTATTAGAGTTGTGAAAAATTAATTAATTAGAGTGAATTATTAATTAATTAATTAATTGTGAATTATTAATAATCCAAGCCTGTATCACAAGGCAAGCCTTTATTTCTTTAAATCATTACGAAACTTCTTTAAAGGTAAAACTGCAGCTAGCCATTTGCTGCATTATTCTAACTTTCAATTGGCCGCAGGGAATTGACCAAATTTGTGTTCATTATTGCTTCCGGTATTTTTTCAATTTATCACACAATAACTCGTGGCCAATTTTTAATAAAACAACATTTTAGCTTTTCCTCAAAAATCTCGTACTACGCTCATGCAGATTTAGCAGATAAATAGCCGAGTTTATTGCAATTTTTGTCCACTGCCGGCGCTGCGTTCGATTCCATTACTCCCACCAGGGAGACTAGAGTAAAGGAGTGGACACTCCATAGGAGATAAGCAGCGAAAAATGGCCCCAAAATCCCGACTTATAAGTGACCGCAAGAGGCGCTGCGATCGCTATTCCCCGCTGTATAGTAATACTTGTAGCTAAAGGTTCTAGGCATGCGCATGTAGCCGACGGAAAGCATAGCAAGAGAGTATATCTATATATAAGGGAAAACCGATTGCAACGCCACCTACAAACTCTTATTTTCCTCGATTTTGGAGCCACATCGTTAGCACACAGTGTCCACTCCTTTACTCTAGTCTCCCTGACTCCCACCATATACTCTGCGCGGAGCCAATATCGTGTACACAGAGTCGGTGTGTAAAAGTCTAATGAGCGATTATCGAGACTAGAATTGGCTCGTATGTGCAACATCCAGCACCGCCATAAGCGGCAAATAGTGTAAGCGCTTGCTTGGTGTGTAACGCGATCATGCTAATTGTGAGTAAATATCGTGTTCACATACGGCTGGAGTTTGTATCCTTGACGTATCGGCAGTTTTTTTCTTTTTTCGAACTCCGTCGTACGTCGTCGTCGTGACTACAAACTTCGTACGAGTGAAATACCGCGGGCTGTAATAGCAGGCCCGCGAGGTACATCGCACAACGAATTTGCATAAAAATCATCGCACCAAGGCGCCAATCACCGCATGGGCACTCAACCAAAGCAAACTATCGTGTGTGAGAGCGACCGAATGAAATGCCTACCACATACGTACGCATTTGAGCTCTACTACTTTTCCCCTTTTTCTCACCATCCGATTAGCTTCTTTAATGAAAAAAAAAAATTGTCGCGGAAGCTGCGAGCGATCACAAAATATTTAAAGGTCGCTCAAGCGTTCCAAAAATTCAAGATTTCATTTAAAAATCGATTTCTGTTTTCCGGCCACTTCTTACTCCGAATTTAACGCTTTATAATTTCTAAATTAACCTCGCAATTTTTTAATGAAAATTAGAATTTTTGGGAGGCTCGAGCGACCTCGAAATATTTTTTCACGGCTCGGAGCTTTTGCGATTATATTTTTTCTTCAAAGAAGATAACTAGATGGTGAGAAAAAGGGGAAAAAATTGAGCTCACATGTGTGCCACCCTAGTGCACACACATGCAGCAGAGAACAAATGGCAGTGGAAATATCTTTGCTTACTACGCTATAAATAAATATTTATCGGAACATTATTACTTCGAAATGAATGAAGATTATTAAAACTTCAATGATGATCCTCGATACTTTTTTCTCATGAGAATAGTGGAATAACGAGATCGGAATGTCAAAGAAAATTAATACACAGTTTGGGAAAGTTTGTTTTCTTATTGGATTTTTTTACTTTATTTTTATTATAACCAATAATTTGTTCTTATCCATTAAGGCCATGGATGTCTTATGAGAATAAGCGAATAATCACCGTTGCAGTGATTTTTCGTGACTCGAATCGGCAAAGAAATATGACCGAAAGAAGGAAAATTCACTTTTGTTGCATTTCAACATCATAGAGAAAAACACGGATCATTCCGTGTAGAAATTTTAGTCGGGAAAAAGTACTGCCCCTGCTCTGCCTTCCCTAGATAATATCAGGCTCGGACCTTCCGCCCTGGAATACGTTCGCAATGTAACGGGTTTAAGGCTGGGTCCCGATCGGCCGTTCCCTTTCTGAGGAACTGATCCGGAACGGGCCGGAGAACAAGCGGCAAATGGCCAGGAAAGTTGTAGGGAATGGATCGAGCAATAACCAGGCACAAACGAGAAAATTAAAAATAACGTGTCAGGATTGTTGGAATCCTTGACGAGGTAAACTCGGGAGTGTATTAAATCGAGTATTTCGACAACATATTCTTTGTTGGTTATCTACTTGCTAAGGTGGTATGTGAGCGTATACATACGCTTGCTCGCATTTCCTGATAGGCAGAGACAGAAAAACGTACACAGATAATTATCCGTGCGAAAAAAGGTCGAGAGTGCAACGGGTTATTTCGCAAGTATCGCAAAATCATACGCGTAAGTACACGCTGTGAGCATAGTACTTCTGTACGTGGTACAACTCATAGGACAAACTTTTATCCTCGTACGATGGTATCTTGCTTACGCGAAGCTTCCACTTGTCGCCACCTGGCGGATTGTTGGCGAAATACATTCAGGTAATGTCTTCCCGGCCAGAATATTGATGTTTCCCAACATGGAGACTAGATACAGGAGGCCACACGGCCTTTCAACTCGTCCCCGAAACGGTATCACGATAGATGGCGCTGGGGTGCTCCGGACCACATGTATAGGTGTATACAAACATGGATCCGATCAGAGAGGCTAGCGTCCATGATATTACTATACATAGGGCCCGTGGCACCCCAGCGGCATCTATGCTGGAGCCATTTTTGGGAACGCTTTTTTCGGCGGCTTTGCACGGGAGTTTGGTCTCGTGGTATCTAGTCTTTATATTTCCCAACATGCCGACAAGGCGTTCAAAAACCACAAATTACCTGCTTTACGTTTTTACCTCATGAAATAATTTGGCTATTCTTTATGCCCAAATCAGTAGTTATCGTAATCCCGGTATTTATGATAAGCATTGTTATCCTCGTCGATTATCATTGATAACGAGAATGATTTTAATGATGAATAGAATTACGACGCATTTATTAGTTTCAGCCTAATCAATTTAAAAAATCTTTGATGAGGCGAAAAGCAAAGTTCCTTCTCTATAATTCTTTAGTTCCAAGACAGGCTCGACTTTTCAGAACATGTTGATGTTCTGGCCGGGTAAACATTACGTGACGATGTACTTGGTCGCAATGTATCCCGGCCAGAAGATTGTAATTTCCAAGCATAGAGGGTTTGCCGTAAAAAAAACGATTATGCGATCTTCCCGGTTTGTTCCATGGGAGGTCCCGCTTAGGTAAATCAGCCAAGGCAAGTCTGGTCAGGGCTGGACACAAAGTAGGGAATGCCCGGTCACATTTCTGCACGGGACGTGACATATGATTGCGAGAGATAGCTGAAGTTTTGAAACAGAGATTTCCCAGGGGTGAATAATATTTAGGGCAAAAGAAAACCCTTAAGCTCCGAATGAGGGACTTTTCCAGGGCCGGATGCTTTGTTTTTTCTTTAAAAAACGTAACCGTGTATGAGAAAACCCGGTTCGATAATTTGGGAGGTTATGTTGACCTTGTACATGCCTTAAGGGCGTCGCCAAGGGGGCAGCCCCCCCCGATAGATATTTGAAAGCATGTATACGAGGGTCTAAAATGCCTAAAATTAGTATTTCCCCCACGCTCCCTTCTCCATCGTGCCCCCCCCCCCCCCCCCCCGGCCCCTTAGTTGGCGACGTCCTTGACATGCCCGTAAAGGGTTGGGCTAGTGGTAAATTTCAAATAATTCATATTCGCTTGAGGCAAGCCAAATTGGAGAGAAAGGTCCACAGTGCATGGTGCAGGAATCGCAAATTGAAGGTTAACTTATCATTATAACGATAGAACTGCTAGTAAAACTTTAAACACGTTTTCCTCGAAACTATGTTTTTCAAAACGGTGTACACGACTTCCCTACATCTAATGAACGGATTATTCAGTGTAATAGTAATTTAATCTTGACCGACAGTTTTCTTAATATTTTTTTTCACTGGTTTCTAACAATAATGGTGTCACCAATTCTCGAGATAAAAAAAACGGAACAGATGCAAACATTTTTCGTTGGTAATTGAAACACGATAACCAAAAATGGCTCGGTCAAGTGGTAGCCAATATGATCTATTTCAAGAAAAAAAATGGTTTTTTTTTTTTCGTATCAACCGGATGGTCGAAGTACACTGTCAACGATGTTGTGCCCAAAATTGAAAATGGTAATAAAATTTTGATAATTTGTTCGGTCATTATGTAAAACATTTGAAAGGTTGTGTAAAAATTTCACAACGATTAGGAAGCTGGCTACTGTGAAATTAGAATTCACAAATTACACGCAGCCTTATGGAAACTGAAGTAACTTTGCAATTATTATTTGTTTTTGTTATAAAAAATGATGCCAAAAATACAAAAAAATCACACTTGAGGAAAAACATATAAGAATATAGCGGTAACGTTGCAGACCGAAAGTAGCGGGAAATTTAAATAGTCATTTTCGTTCAAGGACGACGTCGTTTCTTGCACAATAAAACCACTTTTATTTTTGATATATTTGAAATAAAAAACGATCATTGATAAATATTTCTTCTATTTATTGAAAACAAGTAGCAAAGTTTGCTATTTCCTAATAGAATTGCAAAGTTACTTCAGTTTCCGTAAGGCTGCGTGCAATTTGTAGATTCTAATTTCTCAGTAGCCAGCTTCCTAATCGTCGTGGAATTTTTACACAACCTTTCTAATGTTTTACATAATACCTGTCAAATTTTGAAAATGTTATCACCATTTTCTATTTTGGCCACAACATCCTTAAGGTCCTCACGGTCAAAGGTCCTCGACCAGATTGTTTATAACTTTTTAATAGTTAATATTTTCAACTGAAATTTGGTACACAACTTCGTTAATGTACATACAAATGTATCCAAACGATTTATCAAAAAATAACCTCAATTTTGGGTCATCGTAATAGCCCAACCCCTTAAGACCCTAAGCTACAAAACTAAGCAACAAAAAATTCGTATCTTTAAAATTTCAAGGTACCCCCCTCCCCCCCTTTATATAGGCGATTCTCAAAACTCGTATGCGCTGATATCCAAAGCGGGTCCGAAATATCGTTACCCCAAGTGTGCGCGTGCGTCGAATAAAAGGGTGAGGTCAGCAGAAGGGTTTTGACCGTGATCCGACTCAAGAGCCAGTTACAGCCGATCTACCATTGCAAAGCTATGGCTGAGAGGACGACGACGACGACTACGACGAAGAAGAAGAAAAGAAAGCGCGAGGCTTTTTTTCTCTCATAAAAATTCCTTGGCTCGTCCGAAGAGCGCGGTTATCACCTTTTAGACATTGAGTTTGTCGACTTGGTCGTTGGCCGCGCCACCGCGGTGCTCCCGCTCGTTCTTTTCCCGCAAATAAAAGCCCGAGTGCGCTTTGCCGCGTCTGCGCCACCACCAATAATGGCATATATAACTCGAAGGCTATTCGTAGAGGCTCGTTCTCTCCGCGCTAGTTCCCACCGCGCTCGCCGAGAGAATACCGCCGCACGACTGGTTTTCGTCGCGAACCAAAAAAATACCTCGCGTCCCGCTCTCTTGCTCGCTCTTCTTTCTCCGCGCCCTTTTCCTTGCCTCTCCGTCAGTCTTCTTCTCCCGATGCGCCCCGGCACGTTAACTCGCGCGTTATTATGGTGCAACAGTGGAACGAACGCAATGGTGGCAAACCTGTCCTTGCCTCGCAAGGGCGTTCGTTCGCTCCGAGGTTCGAGGATTGGCAGTCGATCGCGATCCTCGCTATCTATACTCCTCATCGACGAATTATTTCCATTCGCAGAGACGCGATCTTCCCCCCGTTCGCCAGTCAACGCAAAATGCGGCTGCGCGATTCGCAACGAAATATGGCAACCTGTGCGAACGCCGCTGTATTTCGATAATACAACCGTGAAAAATGTTTGGAAACTTTAGTACGGCCTCCGTCCGAGAGTGGCGTTGCTGTTAATCCGCTCTCGCGTATGCTGCGCGGAGTACCGTAAAACGAGGTTGAGTCGACACTGAGGGTTACTTTGACAGTTTTTTGGGCTACTTTAACAGAGCGCCAAAACACGGTTTAAATGTGTGCGCATTTAAATGTATTAAAACTTGGTGTTAAAGTTTATTACAATGTTGCTAAAGTTGATTGTAATGTTGCTCAAGTTGATTTCGATCTTAATGATCATTATGAGACTGGTTAAGTGCCTATAATAGTACCTTAGGTACCTGAAACTTTACAAGCTTTTATTTAACTTGACTTGGTGTGAGATGCCAAAAGGAAAATCGACATTTCACCCACTTCCCGACTACTTAGAGCTCTGAAACTTTTCAGACATGCATCTAAGGTGACAATACGTAGGCGTTTATACGTAGTATAAACGTGTGATAATAATTTCTCTAATTACTATTGTGCCAAATTAAATACGATTAATGAAGCTATATGGGTCAATTGTATCAAAAATCTAAAAACATGAGCACCACAAGCTGTTTTTATGATCACATATAGGTGAGCTGGTAAAAAATTGTTTTCTACTTTTAGTAAATTAAATAGAAGCTTGTTTAAAAAAATTGTAAAATGTTTCCTTGATAAAGATGACAATTTGGTTGTAAAAAATCGTTGCTTTTCATTTAATTCCATGTGTTATGTATAAAATATAATGAAAAAAAATTGATGTCAAAGTAACCCTTGATCTTTGACGTAAGTTGCATTTCAGTGCCTTGTCAAAGAAGCCCGACACTCGAGGTTACTTGGACGCTTAAAAAAAGTTGTGGGAGTATGTGGGATTTGACTTTCTTATACATTCGATAGCCAAAGGACACATTATTCTATTGGTGCGAAGAAAGTTGGAATTTAAGATGTCAAAAAAGTCACCTACAAAAAACTTCCAAAACAAGTTCAAAGTAACCCCCAAAGTAACGTCTTACGGTACATCGTTCTCTCAATTTGGGATATGAAAGCTAGGGTTGAGCGTTCCCAATTTTGTACTATAGCCGCATGATTTTAGAAAATACAGTGAAAGCCCGATCAAACGGGGCCGGGTCATCCGTGCAGCTGATTAACCGTGCGTCTCTCATCCGCCTTGCACGTGTGACCAGACAAGACCACGCGCCTCAAATGTGAAGCCAAAAACTAACGCTATCAAATAGCTTTTTGGAAAACGAGAAATACAAAAATTACGCAATTCAGGGTTGATAATTATCATTGAGTATGAGAAGTCATGTATACACTGCAATAAAATTGAGATTGGATTAATAATTGTAAAAGGTTGTATAACATTGATTTCGGTTTAACCGTGGTTTCAGTTATCCATGGATCGGTCCCGAACATCCCAGTTAATCTAAGAGTTGGGCCGAAGAGACGGTGGTGTAGATCGCGTCCGATATCTTATGCATATGCGTATGTTATTTGAACAGTAATACAACCTTAATTTGTTTTCGATACCAATCGAAAGCATGCTCTGTAAATACGAGTATTACGTGGAGTACAAAGAGAAACCTAAAAATATTCAGTTACCCGAAAATCCCTTAAAACGTAAAAAAAAACGAATCTCCTAAAAATACCTAAAGGCCATAAAATACCCAAAAACAATAGACACAAAAATACTGAAAAAAACCGTAAAAAATACCTTGAAACAGTTGAAAACAAAGAACCTAAAAATTCCAAGAAGCCTAAAATACGCAAGAAACGTTAAAAAAAAGCCACCTGAAAACCTCAAAATACCTAAAACCTAACAGTAAGGGGTTGAGCTACCGTAAAATAAAAAAATATCGATATTCGCTCGAGGCAACTCAAATTGGAGAGAAAGGTCAAACGTATGGTGCAGGAATTGCAAATTGAAGGTACACTTATCATTACAATGACAAAAGTGCTAGTAAAACTTTAACATTTACATGACTTCTCGACATCTAATGGTCGGATTGGCTGCAAAATTTCGTACGCATATTCAGTGTAATAGTAGTTTAGTCTTGACCGACGGTTTTCTCAACATTTTTTCCATTGGTCTCTAACAATAATGATGTCATTTTTGTCTCGAAAAGAAAGCGGAAAAAGTGCAAACATTTTTTTTACTGATGACTTAAACGCGATAAGAAAAAATAGTTCGGTGAAGCCTTAGCCAATATGGCCTATTTAAAAAAAAATTGTTTTTTTCTGCCGGATGTCATATCAACCGGATGGCCAGATTCACCAGATTATTTACAACTTTCTCAACAGTTAATATTTTCGAATGTAATTTGGTACACACTTTGGTGCATACAAATATATGTCCAAAAATATGTCTTCAATAAAAATAAAAGAAGAAAGCTTGACTTTTAGGGCTTCACAATGGCCGAACCCCTTACGGCCCGAGGCTATAAAAGTGTGCAACAAAAGAATCGTATCTTTGAAATTGAATACTTTAAAATAAAAATTCCTAGAAGCCTAAAAATGCACCAAAAACGTAAAAAAAACACCTTAAAATCTAAAAATACCTAAAAGCCTAACACGACTAATCTGAGGGGAATAGAAATGTACAGGGTGCATAAAGCCTTATCGTCGTAGCGCTAGACAAGTACAAGGAGCGTTAATGCCAGTGTGCCTCGCGTGCGCTTACTTCGCGAGTTGCGATATCTCGATATACGTGCACAGCATTACTTATTGGCGCCGCGACGATAATCGCGTCTGTTAGTAACAGTCGTGTCGCCCAATCGTCGTTGCTCGACATACGGTATACCGTATGTCAGCAAAG
This sequence comes from Ophion costatus, assembly GCA_951751655.1. Taxonomy (NCBI): domain Eukaryota; kingdom Metazoa; phylum Arthropoda; class Insecta; order Hymenoptera; family Ichneumonidae; genus Ophion; species Ophion costatus. The sequence continues at coordinate 2,152,143 of OX632367.1, read as the reverse complement.
ACGGGGACAAAGCCTGCACCCTTGGTTCGATCGCGGATACCATACACCAGAGGCGTACGGTTTACCGTGAGAGTCATTATCGGCTACCGGCGGTGCCGATTTTTATCGCCCAGCCATAGGCACGTACATGTGTAATGCTGTCGTCGCTGGTTTTCGACGCGTTTACACCTAAAAATCGCGGTATTTCGCCACAGGTCAGAAATATTGTTTCTTAATACGACCATTGGGACCTTTGACCTTGAAAAACATAAACCGCTGGCTCGAGTTTGAGTTGCGTGCGCTCGGATAACAAAGAGACTTTTCGAACCGTCGATATGTCTGTGAAGTTGGCTAGAGAAACGTAAAAGGTCCCTAGAAACATTAGAATACAAAAGATAAAAACGAAAATCCATAAATACCTAAAAATTCCAGAATATCGATAAACCTAAAAACACCTCAAAGTCCTATAGTACCTATATCTATTGGCTGTTGGCCACATGGGGGTTTCGAGGAACATAGACGGAGCGATGACGATTTTCGTGAAGGGGAAGACGCCCCTAATTAATTTGTATACATTATAATGATTTGTGACATTTTCTGTCATGACCGCATATTTTTTTCATGTATTTATCCATTTGTTAATGACAAATGACGAAAGTTGTTCCTTATGTTGCCAAATCGATCCTTTCTTTTCTACAGCTTGGCGTTCTCATAATTTTCAAAATTTCAATGAAATTCCGTCATACAATCGTTTCATTATTACTCTTTTTTTTTGTTGTTTTTTTCCTTAGGTACACACTTGTTCGCGTTTGTTACCTATTGTTGTCCTCCACTGTGACTGTTCCGTTCCTCCACTGTTTCCTTTTATTCATTCTTTGTCCCTCCCCCCCCTCTTGCGGCCGCAGCCGACTTCTCCCTCTGTATCATATTATCATCACATTTCTGTCATGGGTATAGGGAAACTGCGGAAAACCTGTACCGCCGGTCATCAAGTTCGCCCTCCAGTCGTGGAACTAGTCTTATTTCGCCGCGAAATGCCGAAGAAAAATATTTCACGACGAAATGTACGCAACTGGGATTCGAACTCGGGACCTCCCGGTCCGCAGGTTTAGTGGCAAGCACGCTAACCACTAGACCATCACACCGGTCGTTTCATTACTACTCTAAGTGGATTTTTCTCGATCATCATAGTTGCCAGAGCCAGCAAAACCGTTTAGCCGCGCAGCAATGGCAAGAATTTGTCCAAACAATCATTTTTTTTGTTATCAATATTTTTTAACAATAAAACACTTAAACTCGTCAAGACTACGGATGAATAGTGTGGAAAATCCCGACCTCGTCACCCCAATACTCTTATTAGAAAGAAATGGTGAAGAACGACCTTTTTCTGGGCCCTAAGTAAAACAAAAATCACCTCCCTCTACATCAGAACGCTAGGTCGCGCTGTACTCAGGCTGTATGCAGCGGAACATTCAAGGAGCCTAGATACCAGGAGACTAAACTCCAATGCAAAGATACTGAAAAGAGTGTACCCGAAAATGTAACTAACAGTGATGGCGCTGCGGTACCGAGGAGCCCTATATATAGTAATATATTGGTCGATGAGATGAAAGTGATTGAATGAGTTTCTAACCTCACGTCAGACCGAGCGTGATAGCAGACGTCAAAATTTTCGCCGATCTAGGCTCCATAGTTTCTACATCACAATTTGAAGAAAAACTCCTTCAAAAGCGAGAAAAGAAGAGCATTTTGGCATACTTAAGGATGTTGTGTTCAAAATTGAAAATGGTAATAACATTTTTTTTAATTTCATAGGTCATTATGTAAAACATTTTAAAGGTTGTGTAAAAATTTCACGACGATTAGGAAGATGGCTACTAAGAAATTAGAATTCATAAATTACACGCAGCCTTATGGAAACTGACGTAACTTTGCAATTCTATTAGCAAATAGCAAACTTTGCTATTTGTTTTCAAGCAATAGAAGAAATATTTATGAATGATCGTTTTTTTATTTCGAATATATCAAAAACAAAAGTGGCTTTATGGTGCAAGAAACGACGTCGTCCGTGAACGAAAATGAGGATTCAAATTTCCCGTTACTTTCGGTCTATGCAACGTTATCGCTATATTCTTACATGTTTTTCCACAAATGTGATTTTTTTTGTAATTTTGGCATCATTTTTTATAACAAAAAAAAATAATTGCAAAGTTACTTCAGTTTCCATGAGGCTGCGTGTCTTTCCTTGAGAAAAAAATATTTTTGCATATTTTGCCCTGAAACGGACGTTCGACCTGCTTAATAAAATCTGAATTAATTTTTTTCTGGAAGGCCATAAAAAGACGCACATTTTCGTTTTCTACGAATGTAAATACGTCAAATCCTGCCAAAGATACAGCCATTTGAATGGAAAAATGTTAAAAAATGGTAATCAACGAGAAAAAACGTCAGACATTTTTTCAAAAATTTCCACACGGTGCAGATTTTTCAATAAACCCGATTTTTCAAAATTATTTGTGGAATTTTTTTTACTGGCCGAAGGGACATGGATCGCCTCATATGCAAAAAAAATTTGTTATAACTAAAATGTTCCATGTGTAAACTGTTTAATGGTCGTTCACATTTAATTAGAAAATTGAAAAAATTGTTATTCCAACGATTCGCGCAGTATTTCTAGGTTTGATATTTGACAACATTGGTTCTATCTCCGTCTCTTTTTACTCAACCAGGCGAGCTCAATCACCATGCTTTTCAGCGGCCATCTGTCAAAACAATGTCAGGTGCGGGAAATATAAAGCATTGTAGTCGGGCCACGACTGGTAAAAGGCATGGAAAGTTTGTATCGGCGAAATATGTCGGTTGAAAATGAAAAAAATGTGTGGAAATTCGAATGAGTGAGATGAGGTTAGGACTACAGTCAGCTGTTGCCTTGCTGTCGTGTCTCTTTATCGTAGCGAGTGGTAATAAATCCAATACCGGAAGTTCAAATTGACCTTCATATTACATAAAATTTTGGTCAATAAGCGTAGCTTTTTCAGAGAGCATTGAATTACTACAAGTGTTGAGTATGTAAATTTGATTATTTTAAAGAACCTGACGGATTTCCACTATTATATACACTTTTGTAGCGACCGGTAATTGGACTTTTGTATGTCGTCTCGGAATTCCTTCACAAAAACACACAATTTTAATATTCTTTTCTCTGTAATTAGGTCGATAACGAACCCTGAAATTTTGCAGAGACGATTATTAATATATTTAATGAAGCTCGAAAAAACAATGAAAATCCTATGGATTGAAGCCTGGCGATAGGATTACCTTAAATTCTATTATAGCTGACACGTAAACAGAATGAAGGTTAGGTACATCAACTATGATCTGTCTTACATCGGGCCCATAGTTTGCGTATATCTATATATAGAGCTCCGGAGCACCCCAGCGCCATCCTAACTCGTCACCGTTTTGGAGACGAGTTGAAAGGCCGAGTGTGGCCTCCTGTATCTAGGCTCCATGGGAACATCGATCGTGCCGGCGTTTCACCGCGCCCCAACCACGGCGCCAGTGAAAACTGCTCGTCTCGAGCTTCTCCGCCAGTAGCACGATCATGCTGTCGCCTCCTTCGAAACAAGCCCCGCTTCCAAAGCTCGTACTTAACCACGTATTTTTTTCGTTCACGGATTCCTCGCAGGCTTCTCTCTCTCTCTCCGTCTCTTCCCCTCTCGCTCGCCCGTTCGTTTTCCCCCTCTTTTTCAACCGCACACGAGTCATGCGCTATTGGCTATTTTCACTTGACCCCTACACCCGCCGTAGCTGCACCACGAGCGCTATTTGCGATTCCGTGATTAAATTGCTGATTAATTCGCGGCGTTTGTCCCGTATATATTTATAGACGCGTTTAAAGGCCAATACGGTAGGAACGAGGAGCGCGAACCGTGGCGAAAGGCTCTCGCATCAACGTGTCTACATGCGCGCGAGCGCTTGTACGCGACGCGGATGCGATTTTTGCCGAGACGGAACGTTATAGAATGCTTAGTTTCAACCTCGCGGCGACGTAACACCTCATGCAGCCGATCGAGCCATGAAAAAACGACACTTAACTTGTATAAGTCCAGCCACGCGCACATACATGTACATATAGGCCGATTCACCCGTCGAATAGGTGCGAATCAGCAGGACAAAAAAATGCTCGCGGCGAATGAACTTTGGAGACCTCGAGAGTGTTTCGCGTAACTGTGTACACATTTTGTTGGACCCGTCTGATATGCTTTATGGCAAACGAGTGTGTGTAATGTATCGTACAGAAAATGCGGAATGTTGTACATTCTTAGGAACTCTCAGCGCTCCCGGGTGTACTTCACTGGACTGGCTGAATTACCCAGACTTTGCTTTTTACTCAATCAAAATCTATTCATCCGATTTAATTCAACTGACAGAGCATATAGTTCATAACATTTTCTGTCACGTGACCGCACGGTTATTTTATCCATTTGTTAATATCAAAGTATTAAAGTTGTTTTTCAAATCGGAAATCAAATATTCTTTCTACAGTTTGACATTTTCGTAATTTTCAATTTTTCTGCAAACTATCCGATCATACAAATTTTATTATTGCACTGAAAGTACATTTTTTTAACGTTTCCTTTCAGATGAGCCTAGTTGCCAGAACGAGCCGCAGCAACGGCGGCACTGTATCAAAATAATCACGTTATCAATATTTTTCGATTAACAAAATCGCACTTGGCGAGGCTCATATTAGTTTCGCGGAAGAGGGGCGGGGGGCAACAGACGATAAACTTAATTTTTTCTTCCGCCGCCGCTCCCCCGGTGAGTCCATGCTAGAGGGAGAGGATTGTCCAGGGACTGCATTGTAAAAAAAAAGACGTTACATACAAGATAAAGGTCTAAAAAACTGGACCCTACGGTTAAATTTTTTGTTTCTTTAGAAAGAAGCAGGTCATCGAGCTCTGAATATCTAACCGATGGCGAGCTTGGCGATTTTTTTTGCACGAAATATTATTAATTCGTCTTGGTAAATGTTTGTTCGAAAATTGTGCTCGCGCACTCAGGTCACGTGATAGAGACGTGTGTGTGTGTGTTTATGTGTGGGTGTGTGCGTCGGTAGCTAGACCCACGTGGCGAAAGTGTAGGACCGGCCGGCGAGAGGGGGGAGGAGGCCCGCACGAGTCGCGTCGTGTCGTGCGACCGGCGCAGACAGCGCCTCATCGAACCACCGGCGGTAGCCGCTGCTCGCGTGATCGCATAGCGTTTCCGCGAATTGCTGAACTAAAAAAAACCGTACACGTTATATCCTGGTGTTGGAATATGCTTCGTGCAACAAAAAAAAACGATTACATCAGTGTTCGATGCTAATTTGCCTTCGCAACGAATCGTGTGGGCTCACCTGACAATCAAGAAATCCTTAGAATGTTGAAAATTTGCGTGCAATCGTTAAACACGTCAGCGATTGATAATCGAAAAGTTGGCATGTACGAGCGGACACATCGTGTAACGCAGTAGTTTCTTCATCGGTGACGGGGCACGCGACACCTCGAGCCACGAGGATGGCACACGATGAATTGTTTAACTTTGTCGAGGCGGGGGCGGAGGTGAAGGAGGAGGGAAATCAATGAGGGAAACTCGAATGCACAAAATAGTAGCAGAGGCGATAGATCGGACAAAAGCGACGCTCTGCCGCACACACCCGACACGAAGAACACGAAAAGAGAAACGCAACGCGCGACCGGCTGCGTAATGAGAAACAGAAGGGAGTCCAGGACCGGCGGGAAGTCAGCGGCGAAAGCGAAACCTTCGGCGCGGCATGCGCACTGATGCTCCACTCGTGGCTGTTGCATTGGTTCGCGCTTTCCTAAGCGAGACTACGCCTAGCAGCTCACTTGTACACTTGTATTCGTTAGGATCCACGTGTGTGTGTGTGTGTGCGGCGCAATTTTGCATGGGAGAGACGTGTACGCCTGTCGTTCGGCTACTCGACCGTAGGGGGAATTCAGAGTTGATTCGCTGCGATCGTTGCGGATACTTTCAAGGGGTCCGCGTGAGCTTGGGACTTCTGGAATACGGTTTCCTCAGATTTCAGATGGTTTTAGAGATTTTTTTGTCAAGACTCATAAAATCTAGGTATGAGATTTTTCGTGGGACCGTTTTTTACGTTGACTCGAAGCTGTTTCATGCATTTTTTAATATAACTTTTATGATTCATTCGTAAGCTTGAAACTTCTCGAATACGGTTTTTGAGGCACAGGTTTAGAGATTTTGTCAACGAAAAGAAAATTGAAGTATGGCGATTTTTGTGAAGACTTTTTTGCATTTTTCTCGAAACGGTTTTATGCAATTTGTTTGTACTTTTTATGATTCATTCATTCGAACTCAAAAGCGTTTGATGAAACGGCGTGGATCGTATCTCAAAATCTATTCCTTGATTATTTCGTCTGAACCCAAACAAACTTCACATTCGCTTCCCAAGAGCGTACTTTACATTTTCTATCGCATGAACGGATTTTTTCATGCGTTTATCCATTCGCCAATAACAAATGTTCAAAAGTGTTTTTTGCGTTCGGAAATCGAATTAACACTTACGTAATTTTCAAAATTTCAAAAAAGTATCCGATCGTACGAAAGTTTTATTTTCATACTGAAAGTACATTTTCTTGGGTTCTGTTTTTTTGTTTTTATTGGGTTATGTGGTTATACTGCATGTACCTACTTTATTTTTCACTCGAGATCGCGCCAGTTCGATTCGTATATTGTACGGATCAATGGCGTAGATTGTGAATCGATTGAATGTTACGACCGAGCGAGTCTTTCATTGGCTTCAATTTTGGCGACGATAGACGTGTGTATACGCGTTTGTACATGGGGGCCGAGTAATGGATCGATGCGCGACGCTAATAATTCAACGACATATTAAATGCGGACAGCCGCATTTTATTTTTTCCCGACAAACAGGGGAGTGAAAATGTTGACTTCTTTGTACCAACGTGTGACAAGGTGAGGGGCATTGGTACGAGGGTCCAAACTCCACGAGGGAAGCGGTCGCGAAAATGTCAAAAGTTCAGGTACGAGACTTCACCACCAGCGTCGCTACGACAAGGAGTGACCGAGCGATATAGTAATAGCCACAGCACAAAGTGAAAGTAGCCGCAACACTCCGAGCAGCTCTCAAAAATTGAACATCAAAACGAAACAACCAAAGGACTGATTCGTCTATAAAGATAATCCTAAAAAGGTTTTTTGTAACGTAATTGCTGTACTACCGCGAGCGAGAGCACAAAAATCGAAAGTACTTGAAAAACAAAACGAATAATTTGCAGGTGTAAAAAACTGGCATTGCGATTGGTACTTTTCGTACATGATACATTATTTAGTATCATACGTATACTGCTAATGGAAAAACACTGGAAAAGTATTAAAAATCTACATTACATGTACTCGGTTTGAAGTTTCGCAGAATACATCCAATAACTTTTAATTTCGATACACCCATCGTACTTTACGTTATCCCCGCATTTGTACTGCCCCCCTTTCAATTTACATCGATGACAAATGAAGATTATACTCCTGTCAAAACATATGTACATATACAACATATACTGCGACACCGCCGCCGTTTTCGAAAACTTATTTTTCCTCAATTTCGCAGACGTCCTAAAATTTCCTCTAAATACATTCGTCCGTGTCTACAAAAATCCCTCACGATCGCCAAACGAAACGTAAAAAGCCGACAGCAATGAGAAAGGATACGACGGGAATTTATCGACGAAAACGTAGTACCGACGACGCGCAAGATAAACTTGGCATCGCGAACGCGAGTACGAGGGGGAAAAATCGGAAAAAAACATACCCCCCGTTTTATATACATATATGCAACGTGTATTATATACCACTGTATTGCACGGAGTACTGGTTGGTGCGTTCGCACGTTCATAACTGGCACGAAATGAGGAGGCTTGTAACAAGTTGTGTGCAATTTTCAACAGGACACTCGCTATACGTAAAACTCGTATGTACGATGGATATGCTCTCGTGGATCAAGTTGGACGAAATTCTCCGTGTGTGGGTATTCGCGACACGTGATTCGCACATCACACTGAGAGATCTTCGTATGCGTCCGCCACCGATCAACCAAGGACGCACGTCGCGATACTCGTCGTATTCTCTCGCAGAGAGAGAGGTGGAGGGGGGAGAATGAGAAGAGAAAAACGTGTATCCAATAGCGTGTGGCATTACTACCGACCTAACCGCCTTTTCTTACATCCCGTTTTTCTTTTACTGATCCTCTCGAGCTGGATCTCCCAGCTCTGACCACCCTTATATTAGTCATATAGGCATACCTCCGACCTCCGCTACCAACGTTATTTTGCCTAATTATGATTATACCTCACTGATTCATTTATTATAAAGCCGCAGACCTGATATTCCTGCTCTTTTCACTCCCGGCCCTCTGTATTATGCTTATTTTGCAGTTTTTCTGTCTTGGCACGTAGCATGGCGATTAACGTAAGTACTGCTCGTCTCCGTGTGTACTACGGTCTTGGAGATCTGGAAACTCCGATCTATATGGTCGTTGGTTGAGACCATTTTTTGAACGTTCACTATAAAATAACCCTTGGGTATAAACTCTAGGCTATCAACTAATCCTTGGCCATAAGCTAAACCTACGCCATAAACCCTAGAATATAAGCTGACCTTAGGCTATAAAACTATGCAAAAAAGTCGTATACTTGAAGTTTCGGGCTTGCGCAGACCCCTTAAGCGAATGAAAAGTGTACGAATCATATATTTCTTTCAAAAGTATACATAATTTTTTAAATGATATCTTTATCCAGTGGCTTCCCTGAAATCGTAGACCATTGATATTTTTTATCCGAACTTCTTTTCTCGATTAATGTGGGGTGTGCGTTCAAAATGAGACACCCTGTACGTGTGTGTGAGAATTGTGTACAGCATATATCGGGGTACATACGAGTTTTGCCTGTAGCAACAACGGCATTCCTTCGCCGCTAATACATGATCAAACTCGTGCGCACTATACGTGCGTGTGTGTGTATATATATATATATATATATATATATATATATATATATATGCACGTATAGAGCGCACGCATACACGCACACACACAACATACACGTGTATTCAATACTCAAGGGACGCTTATATACGATAATGGTATCTATATAGCGAGACGAGTCGTGCTGCGAATCTCTGCCTCGAGATTTCTCAGAAGAGTCCTTTATCGAAGACAAGGACGACGCACTTGATTAAACGTTTTATTTTTATTTCCTCGTTTTTTGCCCCCCCCCCCCCCCCCACCGTTCTTTCTGTGGTATTATAAACCATACTTGTAGGGCCTGCTTTTGCCTTGTGCGGGATTGGAGCTATGGAGTAGCAGGAGACCACGGAGGCACGCAATTATTATGCCCCCCGCCCGTCATTCTTCCCCTTCGAGGTCTTGAGAATCGAAGCTGCGAAAGAAGTATATCCCTTTTGTCGTTTTATTTGCGAGATAATTGTTTCGAGAAAACAGCGGACCAGTTTCTATTTTTACCAATCACGAAATAATGATTTTTCTCAAACTTTCGTTTTTTACCGATCTTGGAATAACGATTTTTCACAAGCTTGCGCTTTTTCTACCGATCTCGCGGAATAACGATTTGTTGAAAGCTTCCATTTTTTGACCGATCACGCGATAACGATTTTTCACAAGCTTCCGTTCTTACCGATCTCGAAAAAAAAAACGATTTTCCACGAGCTTCTATTTTTCACCAATCTCAGAATAAGGATTTTCCACAAGCTTTCTTTCCTTTACCGATCTCGGAATACCGATTTTATAAGCTTTCGCTTTTTACCGATCTCGGAATACCGATTTTCCATAAGCTTACGCTTTTTATCGATTTCGGAATACCGATTTTCCGTAAGCTTTCGGTTTTTACCGATCTCGGAATAACGATATTTGACAAGCTTCAGTCCTTTTTTTTTACTGATCTTGGAATAACGATTCTTCACAAACTTCCGTCTTTTTTTACCGATCTCTGAATATGGATTTTCCCCAAGCTTCCGTTTTTTTCTCTCGATTTTTTCCGCCGATTTCGTTGTATATTTTGAAGAAATATTCGCACGCGTACATAGGTATAAGGTTTGAAATGTGACACACAATGCTCATTGGCACTGACATTCGTATCGAACGCGACAATCGTCCGAATCACGCACGCATTATCCCGATCTATATTCGCCGTCCAAACCCCACGTGCGTAACAAGCTTCTCTTCGACATTGAGAGCGCTCGCGAGACGGCACACGCGCGTCTTTGAAGTTGCGCCCGCTTAACGCGTGCATTGACACGTCCGTGCGCCCTTGAAAATTAAAGTCACTGTGTCGCGAGGCTCTCATCGGCTCATTGCCCTTTCGCCGAATCGTCAACGGCCGCCAATGTTGAGAGGTCGATTCAACGCACACGTTACGAAATTCGTTGCGTGCGTAACTCGACGCGGAATGACTTGGCGACGGAGAATTTACGCGATATAATTAACGCGACGCGCCGCTTTTTTATTCACCTTTTACGATAAATTTCTGTACGCTTTGTATCGGATGAACGAGAATAAAAAGCGAGGAGTACAGTGGGTATCTCAATACGGCAGGTTTCCTTTTCTTTTCTCAGATGGTACTTGCGGCGCCATCTCTGCGCGGCGTGGCGAAGCTCCTTATCGATCCTCGGCGAAGCTTGACGGACTCGACCGAGCCGTGGTTGTCTCTCTCGCACGCGCCGAGCGGCGCGCCACTCGGGGCGAGGCGGCGCTACGATGAACGGTCGAACGAGCGTGTCCAGTACGCGTAATCTCACTGACAGTTGAGTGTGGCACTTTGGGTGTTCGAAATTCGTACGCACACTTGTATCCGGAGCACGGAAAATCGAATCGCAAAGATTCCATCGATGTAGTACGTTACTTTTCCATATTGAATAGCGAATAGCCGTAAGCTCTAATAGTCGCACTCGACAGTACAAGCCTCGTAGAGTTGTACGGGAAGAAAGCTAATGAAAATGTAGGTGATGTACGCGTTTGGGCAGTGCCAGTGGGCCGTACCCGCAATCCCTGGATCGCGAGATACACTTCTCTCAAAAAGTAACTTGTCGCGTTTCGACATTGCAAATCTATCGTAAATATTCGGCCTTTGTCGAATAATTGCGGATTTTTGGATATCCGTGAATGTTGACTTTTCGATCCGATCAGTCAATTTCGTCTCGTCGATACAGTCGTTGCGAGGTCTAAAAATAATTGGGGATGAATAAACGTGAAGCGTTACAGGCGTGAGAGTCATCCAAGTGTTTCATCGAGGCAAAGACCGTCGAGATTTTTGCCGTGTGCCACGATCTGCACGCGCTCTCGTTTTATCGGAGACAGAGTCCACTCGACGCAATCTCGTCTTTCGTTTTTCCCCGAGAAACCCAGCATCGTTTCTTCTCGACTCTCAAGTTTCAGTGCGCGTTTTTGTGTTAAACGCGCACACAGAGAAGTGTTACACGGAACTCGCGAGATAGCTCCTATAGGCATATGCATATATAGATACGCGTGCGCGCTTTGGTGAAGTATAACTAGGCGCGACACGCGTTCTTCGATCAATTCTCGCGAACTCGTACCCGAGTCAGCGGGAACGTTATCGGGTCAATAGGGACGGGGCCCTTTCTCCCTTCGTCTACCCGGGTGGCTTTCTCGCTTCGATGTTTATTTTTTTTCTGTCTTTTCTATTTAGCGATCCGTATCGTTTCACGCATAGTGACCCTTTTCTCGAGTTTCCGTCGATCGACGATCGGCCGATTTTTACCGATTCGGTCGATACAGAGAGAAAGATTCGAAAAGTCCCGCAAAGTACAAAGTTCCTAACCTCAAACTTTGACGTTTCATACAGACGCGGGTAGGTCAAATTCGGCTGCTTTCAGATATAAGCCCGCAGACCCGATCGACCTGGTCGACGCTACGTACACGATGGCGCTTCCACCGGCACCGGGTACGATCTAATTTTTTTCAAACCCAGCAAGTACGAAGACGGCGAAGCGAAGTCTTCAAGACGATAATTTGCAGGTACCGATCCGTGGATCATCCAGCCCAGGGAGCGAGCTGTGTATCGCGATCAATTCGAGTCCCTCAAGCCGATAGGGGGTGTGGTAACGGGCGAGCAGGCCAAAGGATTCCTTCTGCGATCTCAACTGCCGCCGGCTATACTCGGGGAGATATGGTAATACTTTATAGCAATGACTCCAACGAAAACAGACATGTTCATTGGTATGTGTTCGCCAGGGGCCTTTCGGACACGGACGCCGATGGAAAAATGGATATTAACGAGTTCAGCATAGCCTGCAAGCTGATACACCTGAAATTGCGAGGCCTGGAAATTCCTAAGGGTCTTCCGCCATCGTTGATTCAGAGCTTGAAGACCATCGCCGCCAGTAAGGAAATTTCATTTTCCCAATGGTTCTTTGCCCACTTTCATGATCTTGCGCCTTCCCGATCGAACGAAGAGAAAACACCGTCATTGGGAGATAAAAACTGTGTTTCGCGTGCACAGACGAAGCAGCGCCGACGATCGGTAATGGCGCGCAGGGACATCTGGGAGGCTTGGTGAATCTCGGCAACACGCTACCGTCCGTGCCACTCGCGAATTCGTCGCCTCGGCCTCTGATATCAGGACTGCCGGGCCAGGTCGGCCAACCCTCGAGGCCTGTACCCCTGATGCAGATACCTCTCGGTGAGTTCAAAGCGGATTTTTGCTCCCTCCTATTGCCAAACGGGTTTTAAGAACGGGAATTTTCTTTTCCATTCTTCACTCGTTCGCCACACCTTGTTCCACTTTTACTTACGGTTCGGGTGTAAGGCTCAAATAGTTTCTTCCACCGGAGTGAGGAATGAGGATAGAAAAAAAAACGGATAGGAGTAGGCGTAAAGACGGGAAATAAAAATGAGGATGGTTGTTGATTGACTTTGTTCGAATTTACACGGTACAGCAGCGTCACAATGTAGACAGAGCACGGCTAGCGGTACACTAGCGAGAACAAACACATCGCCAAAGCCACCCGCTCGCCCTGCACCCCCCTTTATGGGTATGTCACACACTTGTTACTTCCGCCTTTCGTTTCTCTGCTTGTGTTTCATCCTTTCTGCCTCTCTGTCTAACTCCCTGTGTTTCTCTCTCTTTCTCTTTCTCTCTATCCCATTATTTCTTGCTCCTGCAGGGTTGTTACGCATATGGACAACAGGGTAACCCGGGAAAACTCGGGGCATTTCTTTTCTCCCGGAATAATCAGGGAAAAGTGAGGGAATTCTGGAAATTCTCTGGAATTTTCTCACAATTTACTCTTTGAAAGAGATACGAAAAATAAAATCGACTTGACGAAAAAACTGAACGGTATGAAAATAAATATTTTTGTATATTTTTAATATTTATGTTATTCTTCATTGTACATAAAATAAAGTTATGTCAGTGCCAAACATTGAGAATTCGAAAAATTGAAAACTCACTGTAAAGCTACATTTATAAATTAAAGTAAATTTAAAGTAAAGCTACGAAAATACATTTGCATTCGATCTGTCGATACACAATCACATCATTATCATTATAGATAAGTATTTATATTCATTTATTGTTTATTTTCACCGGCGTACAAACTTTTGTTTATAATGAAGAACAGGTTCTGTATTTGCTTTTAATGTCTTTTTTTTACTTTATAATGTTTAAATTATGTTTCGAATTTCAGTTAAAAAAAGTAAATATCGAATTTAACAAATTTCCATATATTTGGTCTTAAAAAATTATGTTATCCAGTTCAACATAATTCTTCAATAGAAGGATCGACCTGAGAACTTCCTTTGTTTCTTCAAGTCGGTTAAAAATGTTGTTTTTTTTTCCACAAAAATCACTCATTGCTATTTTTACGTATATAATTTTCCCATATAGTTTGTAACGTTTACAAAGACAAACATCTCTCTAACTAAAAAAATATATGTTTGATGAAAAGAAAGAGTTATTTATTTGACCCTAATCTGGCTCGTCTGCAAAACCTGTATGGAAAACCTGGAAAAGTCAGGGAATTTCTAAGTCAATAATGCGCAACAACCCTGTTCTGCCTCTTGATCTAGCACACTTTACGCTTTCTCTCTTCAAACACTTTGGCAAATGCACTTGAAACGAACTGAACAAGAAATCTCCTTCTACCAAGGAAAAATGGTTGCGGGAAGATTAAAATTGTCGAGTGCGAATATTGCATGGTGAAACTTTAATTTTCATATCAAACGAATGTTGTCCCATTTCCCAGTATCTGAAGCTTATCATATTACGCACCCTGGCCTGTTACGACACTCTACGCATACATATATATATATATACATCTACAATATGTTGCATTCGCATCAGGTCTTTGCAGTGCTCGGAGGAATCGTTGGTCGTGCAATTTCCATTGTTATTTTTCTATCGTCGTCATTATTATCATTGTTGTCGATGTTGATGTGTCGATGGTCGCATATGCAAAGCGGATATCTCTTTTTCACCGCTCGATATTTGTTTGTTGGGAATTGACACGTATACGTAATAAATCGCTTTGCGTTCTTTACTTCGCTGGCCAAAGGAAACATGAATTGCCCGGCAGTAGCACCTGGTCCTCCTCAACGACCTGCACCACCAGGAAATATTGGTACGTGTGACGGATACGTTTGTGAAATTTTGGAAATTAAAAAAATAGCCAGGTGTAAAAAAAAACATTGTTTTTCGACCGAAAACAAATTTAATAATTTGTTATCAACGAATGAAATTGTTGCACATAATTGTGCGCGTACTAACAATCTCACGAACCCTGCTTTTTTTTGTTGTTTCATTTCATTTTATCATGTGCAATCCATTGATCTCGCCATTTCGCTTTGCCGTCTGAGATGACCAATCGTATTTGCATTGTATACACATTTTCATCGAATCGTTCGAATCGAGTCACATTTACGAGAGGGACACGGAATTGCAGGTGCTTCGTTCGTTGCGACGAGCGGCGGTGGCGGTCAACCCCCGAAACCGGCGCCCCCCTCGTTCCCGAATAGCCCGATCCCTGGAGTTGTTCCGGTCGCGCCGATTCAACCGATCACTCTGGCATCGGCAATCGGTGAGAAGATTTTTTCCTCTTCAGATTCTTGCCTCTCGTTTTAAGCGACCAGCGGTATGGAGACCACCCGCACTATTTTTCTTTTCTCATTTCCACTCTTCGT
The DNA here is from genome assembly GCA_951751655.1 of Ophion costatus. Lineage (NCBI taxonomy): Eukaryota > Metazoa > Arthropoda > Insecta > Hymenoptera > Ichneumonidae > Ophion > Ophion costatus. The sequence continues at coordinate 2,136,908 of OX632367.1, read as the reverse complement.
CGTGGCCTTGTTTCTACGAAGGAGACGAGAAAAAAAGAAAAACGTTGAAATGATTGATAATCTGGAATTCCATGCCTCCCACGATATCTCTTCCGCTCTCCCGCTCGTTGCTCCTTCATTTTTATCCCACAAATTTTATGTTCGTCTTGTCCATATTCAATCTCGTCTAGTAATTGTTACCGTTTCTTTATTTACAGATTTGCTCGATCTTGCATTTTCCGAAGGTACACACACGACGAATAATAATACGTTGGTCCTCCCCCGTACCGTGTACTCACTTTTTCGTAACGATGTGCTAACATTGCGTGTCTCATTGACAGTCGTTTGCTTATTAACGTGTGCTTTACCTGTTGGTCGAAACGATTTCGCACAAACACGCGCGCAATCGAATGCTATTATTGTCGTAAGGAGGTGACGCATGAAGATTCGAAAGCTTCTCATGGTAGAATTTTCTAGGCTCGATAAAAGAGGCTGCTTCTATCAAAGTAATTTCGAAATGTGCAAAAGTCAGCTGCGAGTTCACAACGGCCACGAGTTCGATCAATAAGCTTAGGGAGTGTCCTTTTTCATAGAACCTTTGATCATTTCAATCACTGCTGAGTGATAATCTTTTGGAGACAAAAAATGTGAATGACAATTTTAAAAAAGTGACGAACCTGTCTGTCGAAAAAGGTGTGCAGCCGATTGCCTCGGTGGCTCCGTTGAACACAAATCCCACGCCGATGGTGGCTTTTGGTATGGGACATCCCAGCGCAGGGCCCGTGTTGCAACCTTTCGCCGGCGGTGTCATGCCTCCCATTGCTGCAGTTCCGGGCGTCGTTTCGTCGATTCCAGCTATTCCCTCCGGTGAGTAATTCTCCCTTTTCTAATTGACTTTAAGCTATGGGAAGTGTTTTGCGATGAATAATGTGTCCTAATATATTGGGTTTTATAGAAAAAAGTAATAAAACTAACTTTCTACCCTAAATTTTCATTTATCTCTCAAACTTAACTTCATATTATTTATATAACTAAGTTGATAACGAGAGCCATGGCTGTTTTTCGTCCTGCTCACTCTCTGTGTCTTCAGGAACCTCCTTCGAATATGAATCTGACAAGGAACATCACTCGAGTGTCCGCCTCTGATTGATAAAGCATTGAGAACTATTAGACACGCATTTTTTTATCTGTGCAAAAACGTTTTCATGGGAGGGTCACCTCTAGTGGTGACGATGTTTTGCCGATGTTATTTACTTGTGGCGGAATGACCGATTCGTAATTCAAAAAATAACAGAAGACAGAAACGATTCCTTCCCAAGTTAAAAAAAAAAATATATCGAGGACCTTACTTCCTAAACTAACGGAGAACTTGTGATCTAAAATTTTGCAAGAATAAATCGCGATTAAAACAAATAAAACTTATATGACATGAATGAAATTCAATTTAATGAAAAACCTCGAATTATATCGGATTTGATCAGCATTCTGTCCTATACTTTTAACCAATAGAAAACGACAAGGTTTTTTTTGCGCCATATCGAAAACACCGGTGTTTTCATTCGATGCATCGAAAACATCGATGTTTTTTGTTCGATGCATCGTAAAACATCAATGCACCGTTTCGATGTATTACATCGAAAAGAACAACGATGTATGTTTTGCATGCGCATCCCTACTGTTCACCTCTGACTCGATAAAGTGGGGATAAGCGAGGCTGATTTGATGATGATTATATTGTACGAACCATCATCTCGCAATAACAATTGAAATAATGACCTGGGCGAACCCGGAAACACAACAAAAAGCTTTTTATGCGTAATAATCTGGTAGAAAATTTAACAATTTTGGACGTTTTCTTCAAATGACGAAAAAACAATATTCCGTTAACAAAAAACCCAGCAAAATGTTTCAAAAGTGTGCCTTCTTACCTGTTCGATCTAAATACATAACAATATTTCCAAAGAAATGGCTGTTAACGGAAATGTTTACTTTTTAACTGCGACTATCAAACTTAGGAGACCGATAAAGATACGTATACTTGCACCGATTGTAAAGTTCCGACTGAAACTAGGCCGCGGGTGCAACCGATGAGAGACGGCGAAGCGTTCCCTATTGTTCTCTAGTTATCCAACAATAATGATAAACGTTTCTTTTGCCTTCGTCAAGTTCTAGAAATTGATTTATGACCGGATCGTCGCAATACCCGTGTGTGCAATATCCGTTCGGTTTTTACCCAAAACGTTGACAAAAAAATGTGCTATACTTTTGACAATCTTACGAGGAATTACTGTGCCAAATTTAATATAAATCGGATGAGTACTTTTCGAGATTTTTGGACAGCCACCGTAAAAAAGGTTATTTCGAGAAAATAATCTGCGCGCGGAACAAGCTGCGCGGAACAAGCTGCAGCGTTCGATTGCAGAATGGCTATTGAACGTGACACGATGACATGATTTTTTTTTCGTTCAGCAAACGGCATAGCGTCAATGGGGGCCATGCCGATGAACTCGGCAACAGCGTCGAACGGTGGCGCGATGATAAATACTCCGGTGACGACGAGTTCACCGTTGAGCACGACGGCGAGGCCACCGAGCATAGATCGCGTGGGCTCGATAGATTCTCAGCACAGCCAGCACTCGGTTGGCTCGCCGCAGCAGGCGTTGGAGTGGTCGGTGCCGCATCAGACGAGACTCAAGTACACGCAGCTGTTCAACACGTGGGATCGCACGAGAGCGGGCTATCTGTCGGGTCCCCAAGCGCGAAACATAATGGTACAGTCGCAACTCTCGCAAGCGATCCTGGCCCAGATATGGGCACTGGCCGATATGGACTCGGACGGTCGTCTCGGTTGCGAGGAGTTCGTTCTCGCGATGCACCTGTGCGACGTGGCGAAAGCCGGCGAAACGATACCGACCGTGCTCCCGGCGGATCTGGTGCCTCCGACTTTTCGTCGGCAGCGTCAGAGCAGCGTATCCTCGCAGGGCGGCATGTCGGAGAGCGTCGATCCCCTCGCTGGTATGCCCCAAACGTCCTTCGAGGACAAGCGGAAGGAAAACTTTGAGAAAGGTCAGGCCGAGCTCGAGCGCCGTCGGAAGGCACTTTTGGAGATTCAGCGCAAAGAGCAAGACGAGCGAGAGCGCAAGGAACGGGACGAGGCGGAGAAACAGGAGAAGATCCGCTTGGAGCAGGAGCGTAGACGACAGGTCGAAATCGAGAAGCAAATGATGCGCCAGCGCGAGATCGAGCAGGAGAAGGAGGAGCAACGCAAGAGAGCCCAGGAGCAGAGGGAAGCGGCGCGAAAGGAGATGGAACGCCAGAGGCAGGTCGAGTGGGAGACACAAAAGTCCCAAGAGCTGCAGGCGCAACGGCAGAAGGAGCAGGACATTCTGTTGAAACTCAAAGCGAAGAATCAGAGCCTCGGCATTGAGCTCGGTACTCTCAACGACAAAGTCAAGGAACTCTCCCAGAAGATCTGTGACACGAGGGTCGGCGTTTCCGGTGTTAAAACAACGATAGACGGTATGCGCTCGACGCGCGACACCCAGCTTCAAGACATGGCTGCACTGAAGAACAAATTGCGCGAGCAGAACCAACGGCTGTTGGCGCTCAGCCAGGAGAAAGCGAGGATCGAGGCGAAAAATAAAATCAACGCGACGAGCGACACGGCCGGACAGGAGGCCGTCCGAATGGCCTTCGCCAATAAGCAAATAACGCTCAAGCAAATGCGCGACAAAATTGTCGATTTGCAGCAACAGATCGACGCGAAAATGGCCGACATCGAGAACAACAACGGCCAACTCGAGGAGGTCAGAAGTCGCATGAAGAACTTGGGCATCGAATGCAAGCAATTGTACACGAGCTTCGACGACAAGAGACACAGGATACTCGAACTGAAGCAGGCTATCGGCAATACCGGCGCGGTGGATTACACGAATTCAGCTTGGGCCGAAAACGCCTGGGAGTCGACCGAACCGCAGGAGAATGCGATAGTCGACGAGGAGGCGTGGCCCCTCGACGAGGTCACAACCGTCGAGGAAACTACGCCTAGAGTCGTCAAGTATCGTGCTCTCTACGAGTTCGTTGCGCGGAACGACGAAGAAATATCTTTTCAGCCGGGTGACATTATTCTGGTAAGAACCGTCGTTGTTCCCGACGTTCCTTGCCCCATGGACTTTTGTGATCTTAACAGGCGTTACTCCGCAGGTACCACCCGTTCAGAATCAAGAGCCAGGCTGGATGGCAGGTGAAATACGCGGCCATACCGGTTGGTTTCCCGAGGCTTACGTCGAGCCCGTGGATCCCGGTACCGCAGTCACGAAAGCGTTCACCCAACAGGACAGCCTCGAGAAGAGACCGCTGGAGTGAGTCTTCGCTTTGTTTCACCGACAAAATCCGTCACCCTCCTCTCTTGCCTTGTCACGCGTGTTTTTGCATTCAGGGAAATCGCGGAAGTGCCGGAAAACGTCTCGGAGGCCGGTTCTCTGGGTGGCGAGGCTCCGACGGTCGACGCAAGCACGACCGTGCCCGACCTCGGCTTTGGCACGCCTTGCAACATCCAAGTTATCTCGCTGTACCAGTACCGACCTACGAATCCTCAGCATCTGGCCTTCAACAAAGGGGACACTCTGACCGTTCGGGAGCAACAGGTGAGCGAAGACAGAAGCGATTGGTTCGAATTTGTGAATTGAGGATGTATGTCCCATAAGTCAAAATAGAGAGAAGTCGAAAGTCACAGGAATCGGGTATTGATATATCACGAAATCACGTGGAAAGTTGCAAGCCGATTGATCGACTGGTTCCCAAGTTACAAGCGATCAAAGTTTTACATGTGTTCTTATGCAAATTGACATACTTCCAAACATATCTTGATGAATCATCGAGAAAAAGAGAGACAATTTTTTTTATCCAGTACAATGAGAATTTATTGGAAAATATTCACCTGAAACCGTACGTTGATTCATGGACGTCGTTTTTTGAGAAATTTGCAAAAAAAATGACAAAATTAGGGAAACTGAAGATCTACAGTGGTTACGTGGCAACACCGCATTGCATGGGCCGTTATGTGTATATAGGTATGGGCAGTATTCTGGAGTTTATGTCAAATCGAATCTTACGTCCATCCGATGATTCATATTTCTCACCAGTACAGAGTTTAGGAGCAAACACTTACGGCATCGCACTGACGGAATTGAACCAAGGCCCAATCGACATTTTGCACATGTTATAATATTTTTTATAATATATCATGTTCAATTAGTATACGGACATAACCTGGATAACCTCACTTTGGATCGCTTCTCAAGACGCACACATGCTGACGCTGTTAGTACTATATGTACAAGGTGTACCGAAACTACTAGTTTTCCGTTCGTGAAGTGTCTCGTTCCAAGCGAAACGCTTTTTTCTAAAATGTCGTGCGACAAAAATTGGCCGAGATATTCACGAGTAAAGTCCAACATTGAGTAAACAATGGCATAGTAGTTTCGGTGTCCAAGCGAGAGTGGGCGCCGGTTCGAATCCACATTCGGACAAGTGGATTTGAACTTTCAATTTTTCATTTTGAAATTTGAGTTTTGAACGTTATCCGTTCGTCCAAATAAGGTATTAAATAATAAATAAAATGTTAAACAATGTCATTCATTGTTTACTCGAAAGATCTTTATATCTTTAGACCTTTCGAGTAAACAATGGACAATATTGTCTAACACTTTTTATTTATTATTTAATACTTTGTTTGGGCAACCGGATAAGGTTGAAAATTCAAATTTCAACTTTCGAAATTCAAAGGTACAACACTTGGAGCCCGAAACTACTGCGCCATTGTTTACTCACCTTTGGACTTTACTAGTGAACATCTCGGCCAATTTTTGTCGCACGGCAATTAAAAATAAAAGCGTTTTGCTTGGAAAAAGAAAGCCTATATGCTCACGAACGGAAAACTAGTAGTTAAGACTAGTTCAGCATGTTTTTAAAGAGAATTTCAGTAATTTGCGACCTTTCTCTCAATTTTTTAACCTATTTAGCTACCGCAACTCGACGGATGCGGTTATATTTAAAGAATGGTTGTTTTCTACGGATACATTCCATGAAATTCCCAGTCGAAAGTTTTACATCGACGGTCAGGATTATTGATAAATATTGTTTAAATAATCGACAAATAATGCAAAATACCTGTCGAATAGATAAAGTATGTTGCTTTAAACTATATCTGCCACTCATCGATCCTGTTAGCATCATTCCAATGTATATACGGCGATTTCACCAAATACCTGGACATTTGACGGAAGATGTATGGGCAAAGCATTCTTAATTCAATCGCCGTCATGAACCGTACTTTCATGAATTGTCGCGTATCCCGGCCAGGATGACTGGTGGTACGGCGAGTCCGCGATCGGCTCTGAAGGCTGGTTCCCGAAATCGTACGTGAGAGTGAGCGCGAGCACAGCGACGACCAATGTTCCCGTCGCGACGACCAACGGTCTCGAGGCCTCTGCAAACGATGCCCCGGAGGAACAGTCCGACGAATACTACATGGCTCTCTATCAGTACGCGTCCAACGAACCCGACGATCTCAGCTTCAACGAGGGCGAAGTTATCAGGGTGACAAAGAACGAGGGCCAATGGTGGACCGGCACGATAGGCGATAGAAGTGGATTTTTCCCCTCGAACTACGTGGAAAAGTGCGACGCGCCCGTTAACCAGGTGAGCCTGTGATGCCCGTTGAGAGCAAAATTTTCCTCTGCGGAAGCAATTCTTTGGAGTTTGGATAAGATATATTCATCCGGTGGACATGATTCTTGCGTGACAGATGGACGAGGCCCGGACCGAGGTGTCGAACGTGACGCCCGTAACGTCGGCGCAGACCACACCGGTACGTAGTATCTCCGCTGCTCTTATTTCTATTTTTTTTCCTCCCAATTGTCTTCGCCCAAAAATAAAAGCTGCGCTTATTTATTTTTCTCTCGAATATACTGAGGCCAGTGCGATGAGCTTGAATTTTGAGATAGATTAGTCGCTCGGTCATTCGTGAAGTAACAAACTAACCCCCGATCACGTTCGTTCGAGTAAGCTAGACGCGTTTGCCATCTCGTTTATTGTGTCGTTTTAGCCAGTGGAAAAGACGGCCGAGCAGATCGAGGACGAGCGCGCCGCGGCCGAAGATAGAGCCGAACTTCCGGACTTTGCGGCAATGGGCTCGCAACAGGTGAGGCGAACTCGAGAAGAGAACGAATCTTTTCTCGTCTCGCAATTATTTACCGTCACGCCTCTCTTCGTTCCGTCACGTTTTCGGTGTACGCTTGACCTGTTACCCCTTAAGATTCTTCCTTACATTCTGTCCGTCTGCGCGACGTGTGCGCGTATTCCTCGTGACCTATGCTCAAAAACTTCCAGTGTGATTGATCAAAGACTCGAAGGTAAACGACGGGCAGCTTTACTTTTCGTTGCACTGTGTTGATAGAAAGAGTCGAGATCGATTTGCCATCGGTATTTGTAATTGTTTTTTTTTTTTTTTCGACACTCGTCGATGGTGGAGTCGATTGATCAATGAGCAAAGAATATTATCTCCGTTTGGGTGTATTTGGGTTTTGGGATGCAAGTCGATCTCGTGCTCGTGAAAAGAAAGCAAAAAAAAACCCGGTGACTCTAATCGAATGATGGTTGTGCCAACAATTCTCGGATGCTGCCACTCGACCGACGTACATCTTTGCCGCTTCATATCCCACTGCCCGCTGCGACAGTGTTACAAGGTATTAACGTTGTGTCCCCTCCGAAGAAAAATCACTTACCTTATTTCACGCACTTTTACAATCCACAACTCGACGACAAATCAACCATTTCCATATTTGTATTTCTCGTTTTTAGAGTAGACACTGTGACTTCCGTTTCGTAAGCCTTTGTTATCGTAGTGTGTGTCGCTTGATGCCTTTTTGGACGACCTGTACAAGTGTACCTTGAACGTTTTTCCGAGATCATCATATCGTGACTTTGCGAACGATTCTTGTCCCTTTTTGTCGCAATTCGTTGATCGTCGAGAGTGTACAAGTGTAAACAGTTGATCCATCTATTTTTGTCATTCGTCAACGAAGGACGTGTGTGTGTGTGTGTGTGTGTGTGTGTGCGTGTGTGTTTGCCGAGTCTCGACTCGGTGCAGCATAGATCGTGCACGTTCGTTCGTTCCACGTGTTTTCGCGACAAACAGACGCTATTCTGCAACAATGAGCTTCCTTTCGTGCATACGTTCTGACGGTCCGTTGTGTGTTTGAAAACAGGCGCGCGGAAGGAAACCGGAGATCGTTCAGGTGATCGCCCCCTATCAGGCAACGAGCGCCGAACAACTGGATCTTCAGAGGGGACAGTTGATCATGATAAGGAAGAAGACGGAGACCGGCTGGTGGGAGGGCGAACTGCAGGTAGACAATTTGTTCTTGTTTATTTCCAATGTTTGGGTTTATTGAGGTTGCAACCTTCTACGATCCCAGCCCTTGCACTTTCACCCCACACTTTGTCATTCACTGATGTCCGTCGTTTCAGGCACGAGGTAAGAAGCGACAAATTGGGTGGTTTCCGGCTTCGTACGTAAAACCGTTAACGAGCAGCAGCAATCGGAGCACACCGATATCTCACGGCTATCAGGAGTCACCGACCGATCCGAACGCTGGTAAGTTTGATTTTTCATTTACGCGTTGACGCGATTGACAGTGGAGTTTCATGATCCCTTTTTTTTTGACCTCGACAAAAACGAAAGAAAATATACGCAACATCGTGAGTTCGAAGGTCTCTCGTGACTCTTCTGAATACGTGAACTTTGGGAACTTTTCAGAGCGCGTCATGGCCCTGTATCCGCATCAGGCCCAAAACGAGGACGAGCTGAGCTTCGAGAAAGGCGACGTGATAACGGTGCTCGCAAAGGAGGAGGAAGCCTGGTGGAAGGGTACGATGAACGGCGTGTCCGGGATTTTCCCTAGCAACTACGTGACGCCCATGTGTGAGTAATAAAAGCCAATAAAACACGCATCTTCTCGTGGAAACATCTGTTGGACGTGGGAAAGTACTTCGGGAACGGATGGGCGGACGAGCCTCTAGGAGCTGCCACTGAGTCTACATTAAGGGATTATCGCAGTGTAACGGGTTGAAAAATAACTTAATCTCGCGATTTTTGTGAAATTAGGCTTGACGAAATGGCGGCGGTGTGAAAAAAGTATCGAATTGGGCCTATTTTTGACAGTTTTTCGTTAAAAAGAAATATAAAGATTAAAAAAAAAGCTTCCATAATTTTCTCGAAGTCATTTCGAGAAAAACGCATTTTAAGTTTCGAGAGTGGAATTTTCATATAAATTGTCCACTTACGTTTATGTACGTATATGAACGGCATGTTTATAACCGTCTGTACTGTCGGATATTGCAAAAAAAATCCCTTTAAAAATGTTACACTGTGATGAACCCTTGAAGTTTCGTACGCGCGGAATGAAGCAAAGAATTGAGCCAATTGGGAACTTTTATCTTTCTTTAGAGACTCGCAATCCTTGGAGGAGATCTTCCTGTCAGGAAGAGGAAATAAAGCTGCCTTTAGCGTCGAATATAGGCGAAAGAGACGTGATCGTAAAAGCTTTCAAGGGCAGTAGAAATATATAGAGATTATGAGCTCCGAAATGAAAAATAAACGCCCGAATATTTCAACTTTTTAACAGTAGTGGCAGCTCTGTTTATTCCTGTAAATTGCGTCGATTCTCGCTTGTCCGCTCACTCGTCGTTTGAAGTATTTTCCGTAAATAATAATACGGACGAGTATAATCGATAATTTGCCTCTTGGATTACCTAATTCCGGAACTCGCGTACTTTGTTTTCCATGCTCCGAATCTTTCGACGGGTCTGCATAACCTTGGGTGCCAAAAAAACAGTTCGACTTTTTTCTCATCAGAGTATTACGATTACGTGCTCGGGATTTACTCACAAACGCTACAGAGTCCGAGTTTCGGATTTTTTTCTTCTTTTAATTTAAAAGTATCGATAAACGATGAAGTTATTAATGTTTTGACAAAGTGTCGGCATTGCTGCATGGCTAATCGGTGTCGGTGGTTCTGTCGATCTAGGCTAATCTGAAATAAAAAATGAACAAATGTAGTTTTGGCGTAACAATGAAACTTTCGTATGACCGGATACCGGAAAAAAGGTTCCATTTGCGAAGTAAAAAATAAACAGCTGTAGCCATTCGTTACCAAGAAATCGACAAACGTAAAAATAAAATCATCCAGTCAAACGATAGAAAAAGTTATAAACCATGCTCCGTTCGAATTCGATGTTAATTTCCGGAATTTTTGCAAAATCTCGCAAATTAAAGTCAAGAACCTAGGTTACAGATCCACCCAATAACAACATCGTATTTTTCAAACATCAAGCTTATGCAGGCCTCTTAAACGGTCTCCAACGCCAAAAATTTTCTCACTCAATCCAGCGAGTTTTTATCTCCGGTCTCGAATCTTCCCCAGAAATATTCCCTTCTCACGATATCGTGAAACCAATAACCATAGCGCAAAGTTCCTCACGCATCTGTTTTTCACGACCGTCCGTGTGTCTCCGTAAAAAGAAAATGGAACCTCGATGCACAGCGTGCGTTTTTGTCTCTTACCCGGAATTTTCGCACCGAGCATAACCCCCATGAAGGACAGAAAAAGCAGAGTTAAAATTCGCACAGTGTGCCTTGGTGCCTTCTCAATCCCCCCCCCTCTCTCTCTCTCTCTCTCTCTCTCGACTAATCGTATACTTTCGCCTCTGCTTGACACGCAGCATAAGGGTAGCAGCAAATCACCGCATCGCCGAGTTAAAAAAACGAACATTACCGAAATGTTGAAAAAAAAAAAAAAAATTGAACGAAAATAAAAATTAAACACGCAAAAACAAAAAGAGAGTGTAAAAGAGTCGTCCTATTAACGAAGGAACCCCACAACGACAAGTGTCAACGGCCGAGACTCAGCGTATCCGGTGCGTGCGTGTGGGTGTGTGCCTGTATCTATATACATATATATCCATATGTATAAATATGTATACATACACATACACGAGCATACACGCACGCACACACACACACACATATATTTATATATCATATATATGTGTGCGTGTGTGCGCGTGTGTGTGTATAAATTGTGAGGTGTCACAAGAAACAAAGCGTAGCAAGGGAGGGAGAGAATGAAGAAACGAAGAGGAAGAAACGAGAAGTCGCACGCGATTGACAAGATGTCCTGAGCTTGCAAAGAAAAAAGAAACACGATGTTGTAGTAGTCACGATACGCGTGTGTATTTATATTTATATATACACATATTTATACATATATCACGTATACACACGCATCGATGGGTATGGACGAAGATGTGTAACGAGAGATTCAGAAAGACACAGAACTGATGAAAACATGACAAAAAAATCGGAAAATTGAGAGAGCAGTATAGAGATCTACAGTCTTCCCCGTGCAAGTGCCTCGCGAGGTGAGTCGGCAAGGAAGAAGGAAAAAAAAGCTGGTAACCGGATGTACGATCGAGATCACACGAAGTAGCACTATTGTTATCGTAATTTATATATATTGTTTTCGTTGTTTGTTTTATTGTTCGTCACGATAAACTGCTAGTCACACGAAAACGGAGAAGTGGAAGTAAAAAGGGAAACAAATGAGAAGTATGAATCTCTCGGTAAACTGTGTCGTTTGTCTCGAAATAGCATTAGAGTTATTACGTCACCGTGTGTGTTTCACGTAACGTCGATCTCTCCCTCTCTTTCGATGTAATATTCATTGAAAAAGAAACGAAACGAAACCGCTGTTGGTGGATTAAAAAAAAAATGCAAAACTCAGCTGCATTTCTTTATCTCTGTCTCTGTCTTTGCCCCTGTCTCTTTCTCAATCTCTTTTGGTGTACAGGACAGCATGCGAGTGCGTCTTATATGTAATATTCGGATATCCGTCGATTGTGTGGCCTAAAACGAAAATATATACATGTATTTCGGCTGTGTGCCAAATGACATTCTTTTTTTTTTGGGTCCTACACTTTTGATTACAATTGAAAGAAGTTTCCCCTGCTCCTTGTAAAAGGCGAGTCCCGGCGAAAAATCGCAACGGGCCCTTCGACAGACCCAAAGTAACGAAGCAGTTGCCGAGTTGGTTGCCAGATCTCTTTCGTAGAGCATCGCAACGTTACCCAATTCGGTGAAGGATACGTAACATTTTTCAGCTTGCTTCGGGGGAGGGCAATTTTTCATTGTAATCGAAAGAAGACCCGTAAAAAATTAATAACTGTTTTTAACATGCCCTAATACACACGCGCGCACACACATACACACGATCACACACACAACGCTTGTACATGATAAATCGTTGAAACGGTACGGAGAAAAGTTATTTGTTATTGGAGAATTTACATGAGAAAAAAAAACATTGAACAGATGGCATAATCATGAAGCGCGGAAAGGGGTCATAAGGACGTGTTCATATTTGACAATTCCCTTCGGTCTATTGACTAAGGGCATGCGCGCGCACACACACACACACACACACACACACAGAGACAGACACCAAGCATACACACACACATATATATATAGATGCTAGTATTTAAAGACGGAAATATAAGAAAAAGGAGTGGAACGAAAGATGCGACAAAGTTATGTAGTTGTGTAATCGAAATCACAGTACCGAGAGTTTTCGAAGCGAAAGAAACCGGATTATTTCCCCGAATGTTTGTAATACCTGCCACGGTAATTCTCCAAAGCATACACACACACACGCATCTACGGGTCTGAATGAAAAACGAAGAAACGAAAGAAAAAAAAACAGGATCTGAGAATGTTTCGCGGAGCGCACAACGCAATCTATGGATAAAGAACAAAAAAGCAGCTTATTGTTTACCTTCTCTTGTTTTAAAGAAAACATGACAAAAAATGAATCGAATCGTTCATATACATATACATACCTTCAATATTATAAGCTACATTGCGCTTCGAAATTGTAGAAAGAGAGTCTATATTGTTCCCGCGTACGAGAATTATTACAACGTTATACAACGCGAATAACGTGTAGCCGTGAGGAAAGTTTGTCCCGCATAGACAATACTGTTTTTTTTCTTCTTAATTCCGCGCGTCCTCATTTCTTCCCAACGTTGTTACACCTGCAAACAAAAAAAAACGTACGGTTGTCGTTTGTCCTTGTATCGTCGGAATCTCAATAAAAAAAAAAGCGACATATACAAAGATTACTGTGGGTTCGGACGGATTTGGAAAACGCCAAGAATCAGCGAAGAACGTTGGTTGTGTGAATAAAAAGAAGTGGAAAGATGTATCGATGCTGGTGGGGGTCGAATTGTCCGTCAACTCGTCGTGCACAAAATGCGAAATCGACCAAAGAATTTTCTACGGTTTTTTTTCTCTCTTCTTTCGCGTCGGCGATTTCCCGACATTTTTGTGGGAACTCCTGTCGACGCGCAAGTCACGAATTAATTGTCGCCCCGGTCCCCCGTTTGAGGAGTTTTAAATATCGGTAAGTGTCGCAATAATCTCGATATCGAAGTCGTAAAGAAGCACGTGTGTGGGTTTTGTGTACAGCAAGTGAGCTCACGAACGAATTCATGATGTCGAGCCTCGAGCCAAGCGAGAGAAAACGCCAGGAATACATAAAGGAACTGATCGCGACGGAACAGGCTTACATAGAGGACATGAGACTCGTACACGAGGTACCGGCACACTTTTCTCATTCATCCTCGGCTTCGGGGTGTATTTGAATTGACTGCATTTTTTGATCCTTGGTCCGATCGCCGTCAGGTGTTCGAGAAACCTCTGCTGCAGAGTTTGGTCCTCACGGTCGACGAGGTTGAGAGGATATTTGTCAATTGGCGTGACATCATAGCCTGCAACGACAATTTCTTGAGGTAACCACTTCGTTCGTTCAATATCGTCGAAAGGGGCTTGGAAAAGAACTGAAAATTGCCATTATTTCTGTAGAACTTTGAGGATAAGACGGGACAACAGCGAGGCTGGTATTGTCAGAATGATCGGCGATATACTATGCGAAAACGTCAGTAGACAGACAACCCTATGACGTCTATGATAATTATGATAATACAAGGTCAACAATAAATCAAACGTGATTTGTTTTTGTTCACGAAAGATTCCACGAATGTCAGCCTACGTTAGATTCTGCAGTTGCCAAATATCGGCAGCCCACTATCTTCAGAAACTCACGGAAACGTCGCAGGAGTTCGTCGCCGTTGCGCAGGCCTGCCAGCAGGATCCTAGGACCAAGGGAATGCCTCTGTCGTCTTTTCTTATCAAGCCGATGCAACGAATCACAAAGTATCCACTGATAATCAACAAGGTTCGCGCCTGGTCGTATTTGTTACTCGTCTTCGGATACTCGGGGCGGACATGAAATTACGCGAACTTTGCGCCCCCAGATAATGGAGCACACGCCTGTCGATCATCCGGATCGGCAATATCTGCAGGAAGCTCTCGCCAAGGCCGAGGAATTTTGCACTCAGGTCAACGAAGGCGTGAGGGAGAAGGAAAACAGCGATCGGCTCGAGTGGCTTCAGAGTCACGTCGCCTGCGACGACGGACTCGAAGAACAATTGGTCTTCAACTCCATCACGAATTCGGCGGGACCGCGGAAATTGTTGCATTACGGTATATTGCACAAGGTAATTCGAAGATTTTTCGCGCTCACTTTCATGCGGTTACTTTTCTTCGGGTCCAGAATTCTTTTTCTCTTTATATTTTCATTTTACGTGTCACGTGTTCCATGTGTATCGGCTTAACTTTTTTTATACAATATTGTGATAACGCGTTCGAATTATTTCCGAATTTCACGATGGATTTGTAAACTAATTGATCGAAAATAATTTTACAGGCAAAAAGCGGCAAAGAGCTCGTTGCTTTTCTGACGAATGACTTTCTGCTGTTCGCCCAACCGTTCAAGTCGCTGCCAACTGGACAACAGTTCTCCTTCGAACGAAACAGGAATCAACGCTTTAAGATGTACAGAAAGGTACGTTTCGGTAGTAATTTCTCCTTTGTTTTACTTGATTTCGATACTTTATCGCTTGGCGCCCGTTGAAGCCGATATTTTTGAACGAGCTCTCGTTACTCGGAGACTCCGAGGCCAGTGGAAGCGGCAGCGCGAACGAGGTCACGGAAAACTTGTCGAGGACACTGCGACTCCACGACTCGAAAAAGCCAATTATTTTGCTCGCACCCTCCACCGGGGAGTGCTCGCTCTGGACTAAGAGAATAAACGAGGCGAGAAGGCAATTCGCGAGATACGAGAAGAATCTCTTGCAGCGACAACGATCGAGTAAGTTCGAGTATTACGCTTCTTCCTCGTGTCTTTGTCGTGATCGTGCCATTTTGCAATTATTATCCACATTTTGTCCACAAATCGATTCTTTTTTTCGACTTGCATATTATTCAAAATGATCGATACGTCGGTCTGTGTGGCTTACAACAAAAAAACAGAACAGGCACAATTCGGAGCGTGTGGTCGCATTCTCGTTACCGTCCTCCAGGGTTATAGTCTGAATACAACTCCAGCAGTTGGTAAGCTCACTGTCGTTGAACGAGAGGGTCGCATTTTCGTGACGAATAGTAGCGCTGTTTCGCTTTGCTTTGCATGTCGCTGGAATGAGAACGGGGTTTGGTGATTAACATTGTCGTTAACAAAAAAAATTGGATCAATCGATTCTTTTCGTGGTATGCTGATTGACGAAATTCTGTTGCATGCTTGTAGTTCGGAGAAGACCTCCGAGGGGCTGTCTAAAACTCGTTGTTGTCGAGGCCGAGGATCTCGATATAACGAAAAGAATTAACTTTATGGGAACGACGAGCCTCGATCGTCGATCGAATAGACTGTTGCGACGCGCCGCGACGACTAACAATTTGCATGCGTTAGGTACGCAACGAGAAAACATCCAAAGCTACTAACTTAAAAAAGCTCCACTTGCTGGTGAAAATTGTATTAATTTTTTTTAATTCTTAACACTCTGTGCTCTCGCGGACTTTCTCCTATCCCTGCCAATTTTGATTCTACTGTCGCACTAATGAAAAATCTAATCGCAGCTCAACCTTGCGATTTATTTTTGCTTTTCAAATTGCACGCGGCATATCCGGGGCCCCAAGATTTGACGGTGCATTTAGGGGTATCGCCTCAAAATAAATATAATATGAGGAGTGGTAAAAGTTGATATTTCGCTTATTTTGCGTTTAAATTAGAATTTTTCGATTGCTATCGAAAATGACGATTTTTCGAATTTAAAAATTTCAAGGAACATCAGGCAAGGTAGCTTGGAAATTCATAGTTTCAACAGTGTTCCGGAAGCCAAACATGTATTTTAAATACCACTACTATGTTTTCCTCGCTTACAAGTGCGACTAGTAAGAGAGTAAAGTAGTACTTTTAATCGCTAGGAGTCCGAATAAGGATTAAAAGTATACGGTTCATCCCTTTATCGGAATTGTAAGGCTCCAAGTTTATGTAAAATATATCGGTTAGTAATTTGGTGTAGTAATTATATGGAACAATTCTTATTGTTATGAATAAACAGAGAATATGAATAAATAAAGCATTATCTCGAAATTTAGGTTGAAAATCATATAAATACTACGTTTAGTCGTATTCATATGATACAACTGAACAATCCCAAACAAATACTTTTTGAAGCTCGCCCGGTAAATTTCCATTATTTGCGATAAAATAAAAATGTTGTACCCATGAGCCAACAACAATCGTTGAATCTTGGCGTATTTAAAATAACCGCAAAATGCGCTCATAATTCCTTAAGGAAGCTGAAACGCCAATTTTTTTATTCTTGAAATTCTCATTACTTTGGTTCAAATATCAAGAATCAACGGTCAAAACTTGGCGCCCCGGATATCGTACTATCCCCGACACTTGAGTCGATGAAGGATCACGCATTGATTTACCCGAGTCCAGCAAGGTTTGCGACACTCTGTATAATTATCGCTGGTGTAACGGCTTTTCTCGCCACAGGCAAGTGCAACGCGTTCTGCAAGGTCTCGATGGGCTCGCAGGAGGAAAGAACGAGCCTCGTTTCGGGGACGGATTGCCCTCTGTGGGACGCGTCGATGCAGTTCCAGGTGAAGGATCTTACGGAGGATACCCTCTGCATCACGGTTTTTGACAAGGGTTACTACAGTCCCGACGGTGAGCTCAATTTGCCAATAAAACTCTTCGATATCATTATTAGTAGATTTTTTTCTTTTCTCCATTCTTGATCGATTTCTGCTTCTCGCCAACAGATTTTCTCGGTCGCGCCGAAGTTCGGGTCGCCGACATAATGAGGGACAGCAAGGACGCCTGCGGGCCGATACAGAAGAGAATAAAGTTGCGCGAGGTCGAACGTGGTGAAGTTGTTCTCAAGCTCGATCTGCGCTTGTTCGGCAGTAGGTGAGGGAGGGAGAGGGAGGGGGAGAGAGAAAGAAAGAGAGAGGAAGGGAGACTTCATTCCTGCAATGTTCACAGTATATATATATATATCAGTACCATTGGAGTATTATGTCAGAGATACACAGTCCGAGGGAAATTGTTCGCCGAGGACAAAAATCTTACCGCCAACGGTTCAGGTACACGACGAAGAAATGAGCGCGTGGTGGGTTCGATTAAATTGATAAATATAATATATTTTCGATGCCTAAATCAATTCTTTCGAATGGATTTACACGTGTTGACTCGTGACTCGCAACGTTTCGTTCGCGGCTCGCTGTCCTCCGGACGTCGGTAGCTCATAAACTATCTCAATGCGAATTAAACAATAAATTCGGTTGTATATATATAAACATATAAATTTGCATATCTAGTCACTGAACGATAGATTAGCGGAACTTGCAAAATCGGCATTCCGTTACGCGCATTCATACATAAGCGGCAGGACACAAATTTTTCCGCTTTTTTTTTTTACAACTTCGCGAAGTTTCGTGTCTCGGCGTTACCGCGTACGTACGAGTACAGGACGTTATTATTACTAGAAATAATAAATATACATTTGCGAATGACGATTCAACGATACAACAGGCGGATTTATTCTTTTTTTTTTTTCGTACGGCCTCGATCGTCACCGGTGAATCGAGAGACGAAGAGAGAAAGAAAGAGAACGAATGCAAAGCCTGTGAATCTGCTCGCGATCCATTTGAATTACGCAACGTATGACCCTTATACTTTCTTTTTCGAACTGAACCTGTTTTCTTCGCTTCACAGATCGATCGTTCTCGTTGTGTCTCTCTCTTCGTCGTCTCAGTGGATTCTCGCTGTGGACTCGCTAAAAAGAAAAAACGTACGTCTCCGGGCGGTCTCGACATCTCGATACGGTAAATCAGCCGGTTTCGGATCGCGGTCTCTCCACAATGGAGCCGCTCTCCTCGTTCTTCTTGTCGGCCATACTAGGATCGCTTTCCTCGTCGGACGGGAACTCGAATATCGGCCTGAAGCCCCCGAACAACTGGGGCGTAAAGTTTTCAACGTCGAATTCGTTTTTCTCGGTTTGGGAGTCAATCGTCTCGTCAGTTGCGCTCGTTACCGAAGATTTGGTCGCGTCGCTCACGGGGTCGTCGGCGGAATCCTTATTGGTATCGTCTTCGACGGGAGCACCGGATTGTTTGGCTTCGCTCTCGTGTTTCGGTGGAGTATCGTATCGTCGTCGATTCGTCGTGTCCTCGGCTCCGGGAACAACGACGTTCCAGCCGTTTTTCGAGGGTGCCTCGGCGCTCGCACTCGCGACGAACGGCGCCATGAAGCTCTGGGGCGAGGGCGCTGAGCTCGAGGAGCTCGAGGGCTGCTGCGACGGCAGCAAGATCGGTCCGGCTCGCTCGACGTTGGCGTAGATGTCGCCTTGCCTCCTCACGGGTCTTTCGGTCGTAGGTGTGTACACGTAGGCGATCGGGGTCGAGGAGACCGCGGCGGCTGACGAGCTCAAGCGATGTAGAGTCGCCGATATGGCGCCGGCGTTCTCCTTCAGGGCGAACGGCACGTGATCCTGGAGATACGGTATCACATTTACGCTGGCGTCTCTCTCGATGTCACGAACGACGTCGAGGAGTCCGCTCTCCCCGTTATCGTTCGGGTCGGTACTGTCGCCGGTTTTCCGTTGCTCGCTGGGCACGAGGAGCGGCGTCTCTCTCAATTGGCTCGTGAACATCGAGGGATCGGGTATTTCCAGAGGATACGGAAAGTCCGAGGCCAATTGGGGCCTCGGTGACTCGGGATAAGACGGCCCGACGACGCTCGTTGAGCCACCGTAGGGATCCTTGGCAGCCTCGTCCGAGTCTTGGAGAAGAGTGTCCGGTGGCAGTGGACGTTGAGATCCGTAAGTGCCGAGGATCACGCTAGCGTCGTCTCGTTCGGGCTCGACGTTACTCCGAGTGTCCAGAGGCCCTCCGTTGGCCGGGTAAACGATGTAGACCGGGGAATCGGGAGTATCGACGTAATCGGCTCGCGTCGCCTCGTCACCGCCGCGTCGATCGGCGCTTCCCACTTCGCCCATCGCTTCGTCTCGGCCCTGATCGTCCTCGCGTCCGTCCTCGCCGTCGGAAGCTTTTTTCTCGTTATTGTCGAAACGGAATAGCAGCGGCAAACTCGGCCTCGAAGTATCCTCGTCGCGAGAGCCAACGTGCTGGATCATCTGGAGGGTGGCGATCCTCGGCACGCCGTCGTTATCGCCGTCGCTGGTTCGCTTGGTGAAGTAGGGCGGCCGTATCGGCGGTTCGGCTGAGAATCTCTCTAGGTTGTCGTCCTCGAGGCGCGATTTGATCGTCTGCGGAACGACGAATCCGTTGACCGTTTGACGATGACGCTCGTCCAACGAGAGAGTCGGTGGTACGCCTACGGAAACTTTGTGCAACGAGCCGTTCTGAGGCCCGCCGAGTCTCACCGAGTTCTCGTTGGTTTGGGTTTCGTGCTGGTTGGTCGGCAAGCCGAGACTCGCGGAGGCAACCAACGGAACCGGCGTCGGCAATCTCAGGGCGCTTATCGGAGGTGGCGGAGGTGGCAGAGGAGGTGGATTCAGTCTTTGGAGATGCGGCGGACCAACCGGTCGTCTCGACGTTGGAGAACGATGATGATGGTGATGCTGCTGATGATGAGGCGGTGGCCTGCGGATTCTCGTGCCGGCGTGAGGCGGGGCGGCACCAGCTGCGATCGTACCTATCGTCTCGCCCCGATTGTGGCCATGGGAGGTTTTCGCGTTGGGACGGAACTGCGGTAGTATGTTGGGCAGATTGGACTCAAGCGTGGGTGTCGCTGGCCTTCTCTTGAAGGCGTTGCTACCGCTCGCGGGCAGTGCCGACTGCTGCGGAAGTGGCACTCGCTGGGGCAGTCTTTGGTCACGATAGTCGCTCGGTCGCGAATTACCTGGTGGATGATGATTATGATGATGACGATGATGATGATAATAATTGTAGGTTGGCGGCGGTCGTTGGATGCTGGACGGCAGGACGTTCGGTCGCTCCGCGGGCGGAGTGAGGCTCTCGGACAATTCGGGCAACGGCTTGTCCGAGTCGAGGGGAAGGCGCTGGGTCGTCGGGCTGTCCGGATGGCGACCGGTGGTTGGATTCGAGGATAGATCGAGGCGAATGGTGTTGCCGTTACCGAGCTCGGACTCGTGTACCACGATCACGTGTTCCTCGATCGGTCTTGCCGTTCCGGCGGAACTTTCGACAGCGCCACCTGGCGTCTTGTCGTCCGGGAAAACGACGCGATGGCCGAACTTCTGGCCCGACGAGTCTTGAGATTCCGATTGCTGGCTGCTGGCCGACGGGCCCATCGACGCCCACCACGGTTGGCCCGTTCGAGTGTCCAACGAGCTCGTCGCCGCGTCCGGATTATTGTCGATCGTCGCGCCACCGGACTCGCCGGGACTGGCCACGTGGACCGTTGGCATGCCGACCGTCACGACCGCGTGATCGAACCCGTCGCCACCGGAGATCGGTTGGCGCTGATGATAAGATCCGAGCGGAGCGGTGCCTACCCCGATACCGGCGGACACGATCATCTGACCGGAATAGTTGTCCACCTGACTGGCGCCCGGGCGGGACGGGCCGATTTTACCGAAGGACACGGTGGGCCTGTTATTGCTGAGGCTCGAGGGCGCGCGGATACCGTAGAAATCGGCATCGCTCACGCTTCCAACGCTCTGATGATTACCCAGCACGAAGGACACCGTGTCCTGTCCTGGCGGCACGACGACGTTGCTCGTACTCTTGACGACTATACCACCGGCTGGCATACCGATCGGCATAACGATCGGCACGCCGATCGGCGCCGGTCTCCCGTAATAATTCTCGCCAACGGCGTTGCTGCTGCTGCTGCTGCTGCTGCTGCTCCCGGGTCGACTGTTTTGATAAAGCGCACTGGCGACACTGGGTATCGTATTGTCGTTCGTCGCCAGGACTGCTACGTTACCGCCGTAACTCGTACCGGTCACTCGATAGTCCTCACTGTATCCGATCTCGTCGATCGGCATCGACGTCACTCTTTTCTCTTCCAAAGGACTGGAGGCCGTTGGAACCGTGCGATCCTCATTCTCGCTGTTGGTTGTCGGAGATCTGGTCGTCGCGACGGTTGTGCTCGGTCTTGGAGTGGTGATCGCGCTACTGGCGGGAAGGCTCGTCGTTGAACTCGCCGGGACGGTTTCCTTTGCAGAGGGGCTCGAACCTTCGGCGATGTCCATTGCGTAGTCCTGGGAATCGCTCTCTTCGTGAGAGGAAGGCCTGTCCGCTATTTGCAATACGCGATCGTAATCCTCGTCGTAGCCGTCGTAGTCGGCTCCGCCCTCGGCATCCGGCTTCGAGTCTTCGGGCCTCGGTGGCGCGTAGCCTTCCGTGGTCGTTTCTTTCTCGGCGTTGGAGGCCTGCTGGAGTCTTTCGATCGGCAGGGTAGCCTCGTAATCCCCGTAGATACCGTAAATGCTTGGTGGCCGGTTCGACGACTGTTTGGGCTTCCAGGTGGTGGGACTCGACGAACGAGTGGAGTAGGAAGGCCTGCTCGTCGTGGAGAATGCGGTCGTCGTGGAGGATGCGGTCGTCGTCCTGGCGGTGGTGCTCGACGTGGTTGCCGTCCTTTCCGTACTACTCGTGGTAGACGTTGGCCTCGCGGTCGTTCTCGTCATCGACTCGTGGTAAGTCTTTCTCGACGGTTGAACGTAGAGGGTTTGTACGTCGACTCCAGCTTTGACCGTCTCGTGATACTTTTTGTGGTTGTAGGTGTTGTAGCTGTTGGGACCACTTTGGACCTTCGTGTTGGCGTACGAGCTCGAAATGAGGGGATACTTTTCGGCGTTCTCGTACTTGTCGTAGCTGTAGCGCACGGGCAAATTGAGAAAATCGTGGAAGCTGGGTGAGTAAGGATTGATCTCGTTGGGCCCGAGGGCAACGTCCTCTCGGGTACCGTTCTCATCGAGCCTCTCCTCCGCGCTCGTTCCCGCCTCGTCCTCGTCGTTCTCCACCGGATTTTTCACATTGTACTCGAGGGCTTTCAGGGGCGGAGCTTTCTCGAAGTCAATCTGGCCGGTTATGGGATCCTTCTCGAGGGAAAACGGTTGACCACCGTTGAACGCGTACGGAAGAACGCGATATCGGGGCGCCGTATCCGACTCGTCGCTGATCGTCGCTGTCGTGTTTGCTCCGTTGGACTTGCTCGTGTCCTGGGCGCTCTGCTCCGAAAGGAGATCCAACTCGAGGTCGAAGTCACTGTCGACCTCGAGCCTCGACGAGGTCCCGGAGGACACTTGCCTTGGGCCCTCATCACTACGATGCTCCATCGCGTATCCTCCATTCGCATCCTTGTTGTCCAGATGACCACCCATCAACCCGGCACCTTGGCATTCGCCGATAACGAGGACAACCACCACGGTCACGAGTAGCCTCACTTCTGGCTTGTGATACGCGGATATTGGCGGCCGTAAGTCCATCGCACTTCCTCTTCTTCTCGCCATCGCTGTGGCCCCCGCTGTGACGAAAATGGAAAAAGTTTGTTTGGGTTTGTTTCGGTTTGTTTCGGTTCTCAAAAATCGGAATAATTCTGGGCAAATCGGTTGTAAGGGTGTAAGATCGGTTTTCGGTGTGAACACACCTTTTTTTAATGTCGCGCAACACAAACTGTCGTTCAACGTCCAAGTGGTAAATAATCGCACAATCGTTGCTTACGCGAGGAACATGCGAGCCGGAGCGAGCGCGGGTTCAAATCCACCTTTGGACACGTGTTTGAAAAAAAAAGGAATTTTTTCTTTCGAAAAAACATAACTATCACGAAGACTCGATTTGCATATTGATAGAATGATTCAATAATGTTCGTTCGTTATTTAAGGATTTTGAGTGCCTGTGAAACATGCTTATGTTGATTGTTCGATAAATAGCTTCTTAATCGTCATGAATTTTTTACACGACCTCCTGAATACTTCATGTAAAAACATACAAAATTTTCAGAATTCTATCATCATTACTTCGACCCTCCTTAGGGCTTGAAGTAAAAAATAATAAGAAAATTCTGAAAATTTGGTATGTTTTTGTATGAAGTATTTAAGAGGTCGTGTTAAAATTTCACGACGATTAGGAAGCTCGTTGTTGAAAAATTAACATTTTGTTAAGAACAATTTTTAAAAGAAATAAAAAAAAATTATCAATAAACTTCGTTCTGTTTCCGTTGCTTTCAGTATATTGTAGATATTACAAAATTGAGAGGTCAAAACAAAAAAACTTATTGCAAAGTTACATCAGTTTCCATAAGACGACATTTAATTTGTGAATGTTAATTGTTCAATAACGAGCTTCCCAATTGTCGTCAAGTTTTTACACGACCTCTGGAATACGTCATACAAAAACGTACGAAACTTTCAGAATTTTATCATCACTTGCGATTGGGGACTCAACATCCTTAATACTTGGAGGAAAAAACTTTGCAATTGTTTGCTCAGCGGCGGACTTTGAACGCGAATATATCGGCCAATGTTTGTGGCACGACATTCAAAAGAAAGCGTTTTGCTCGCTATGACATATCTTGTATGCTTACCAAGGGAACCCTGATGTTTGTGACTACCCCCTGTATGTATATATAAATATAATTTTATATTGGGATAGAAAATGATCGAGTCAAATCCCTAGTGCGTGCGATATTCCGATCGCATTTTTAATAACGCGTAGGCAAATATACGGGTTCGTCGAGTGCTCGACTGTATACAAAATTCACCGTTACGATCTCGGTTAGTCCAGCTACGTTACGTCAGAGTGGAATGTCGGACTTCCGAGCGTGAGTGGGTCACCGCGACTCATGCCGAGAATCAAACTCGAGATTCATCGCTGAGTCGGTTCTCGCCTGACCCCTTTTTCTTTTATCGCTCTCGGCGCACACATTCGCTATATCCCACCTGATTTTACCTTTGCGGGGCCCCTTCTTCGATTCACCATTTATTCACTCATCCGCGTTCCACCTACATGGCCCGCGATCGATTTTGGAAAGACTCGTCAGAAATTAAAAAGACAGAATAATTTTTACCTACTATTAATTTACTGACAATGTAATTTGTCCCTCATTTGTTTTGCGTTGTTAATAGTCGTAATTTTAATTCGATATTACAAATATGGAAATAATGTAGTGTAAATATAATTTTCACTCCGTGCACTTGACATTAATTGGTCGCTAATTAATTGTGATACGATAATACAAATAATGCTCAATTAAATTATTATGTAAATTTAATTGAACGCTTTAACTATTTTTTAAATTGAATTCTTAAATTCTTAAATTGTTTGAACTAAATTGAATGATTAGATTATCGTCGTAACGAGTTTAATTAATTAAAATAAAAGTCGACATTACGTAGGCACAAGTTTTTCACAGTTTTCCTTCGTCCTAGTGCAAATGCAGCGCAGGAGGAAGCGAACTTCTATGGACAACTGTCTGCGCGGTGTCCTTCACGGGCGGTGGCATACCAAAGAACGATACAATTTTTTTTTTTTCAAATGCACGACCGACATTTTTTTTCTCGGTGCACAGAAGGCCAATTGTTCATGAACAATTTATTGTTTTTTTTTTGACAGCTCTTTGTCTTTGGAAACGGACGTTAAGGGGCAATCGAACGTTGCAGCGTTCTACCGTCCTTCGTACAGCGTACATCGAAGGAAAATTCAATCGGGGAAAAAGTGAGCTTCGGAGGTGCAAGTAACCTCGGCAATGAGAATCCCTTTCTCTCCCGCTCTGTACTCTCGAACGTACGAGCAGCTACGCATGTGTCTGCGTGTGCTTGGACGGTTGCGAAACTTCGACCGATGCAGGTATATAGCTCGCGCATTCTACAGGGTTTTGTCCCGACTCTTTCTCAGAGCCAACAATTCCTTATTTGACCATATAGAGTTTCATTACTCGCACTTTCCGCAAGCAGTTCGTTCTGCGCGAGTCTCGATAAAAATCGACTCCAGACGAGCATTGCACCTGTTTTTTTTTTTCGTTCGAAAATTCCTCAAGTTCCGGTTGAACGATTTTTTCTCGTCTCTTCCTACGGACCTCTGGCAAGAGAACGATATCCGGGGCGTCAATATTTTATGGTGAATTTAGAGTTATCGGGTCAAAATAAACAAAATATGAAGGCAAAAGTTAACATTTCGCTTATTTTGCGTTTAAATTAGAATTTTTCGTTAGTTATGGAAAATGACGAGTTTTTTACGAATTTTGCAAATTCAAAGGTGCGACTAGACGGAGAGTGACGTAGTACTTTTAATCACTAGGAGTCCGAAGAGGGATTAAAAGTATACCGTTCGTCGCTCTTCGGACTTGTAAGGCTCGAAGTTTACGTAAAATATGTCGTTTAGTAATTCGGTGTAGTAATTATATGGAACAATTTTTAGCGTAGTGGTATTTATACGATACCACTAAACAAACCCAAACAAAAAAATACTTTGCGAAGCTCGTTCGGTCAATTTTCATTATTTGTAATAAAATAAAAATATTGTACCCCTGAGCCAACAACAATCGTTGAATTTTTTATTCTTGAAACTCTCATTATTTTCGTTCAAATGTCAAGAATCAAAGGTCAAAATTTGACGCCTCGGATATCGTACTATACCCGGACCTCTTTACATTCGTTTGCATCAATGCCGAATAATTGTTTTCTTTGGCTTTTTCATTGTTAGTCTTTTGTCGGAGGAAGAGCAGACAAAATGACGAACGGACGTATCGCGCGCGTTTGATCGTACATAGGCGTTTGAGAAGCAACGTAGATCTTAGCCGTGAAAAGTCACGAGCGTGCTTCCTAACCCGAGTCATTGACCCGCCCCCTCGCGTGTCGAGATCTCCACCAGCTAGCGGGGAATCTACGCTTGGGCGATGCGTATCGCGTCGGGAATATCCTCGTAGTCCCTCTCACCGCTTCTATTTTACATTCTCCGTATCATCGACTTTAAATTACTCCAAGTTACAAAACTCCTGATGTGAATTTCCCCATGGGCCTCGATCAAGATCAAATGTTAATTTTTGGCGAGAACGAGACTCATCCTTCTTCGAAAAAATTACGCTGGGATACATTTTCCAATGAACATGTTATCGAAAATTCAATCTTTCGTCTTTCATTTATTTGATTTTATATCTTTATCGTTCGGAAAATGTATTAAATTCACATCGTGGCTCGACCGATTCTCAGTTGAATCACGTTTATTTTATTTACAAAAATTATTTTCGTTAAATTATATCAGATCATTCTTTCTTATTTTGATTTTATTTTTTTTTTTCTTCAATTTATTGTTGAAAGGTATTATTTATCATTTTTATGCTTTTTCTGAATTCAAACGTATCCACTTGCGGGTTTTTATGTGTTACTCTTTCCCATTAGATACTTTCCTGCTAGGTCTTAAGCTACGCTATACCGCATTTGTCGAGGGCACGGGAAAACATATTATTACTACTTTCATCAAATTATATCGAATCGTTATTTTTTGTTACTTTTATTTTTTACAATCCATGTCCATTTTATTATAATGTTTATTAAGCTATATCGGATCAATTTTTCTCGTTACTTTCATTTTTGTTTCATCGTTTGAATTTCCATGTTCATTTTATTATTATTTTCATTGAGTTATATCAGATTATGATTTTTATTTTTTAGAATTTTCATGTTCATTTAATGATTATTTTTATTAAATTAAATCAGATACGTTTTTCTTCTTCTGTGAACGATTTTCATTCCTATTAGTCCAGTGAATTGACAATGATGTATCAGAAAAACCTTTCAACGGATTGTACTTGAAAGCGAGGGAGAAGTGGATTTTTTCGTTCGTGAAAAAAACGTTCGATATACACATAAATATTTAAGATATAGAGCTCAAGTTTCTTTCACGAGTGAAGCTATATTATAGTAATAGTTATTATTAGTTTCTCTGTCCTGATGTAGCTTTCGGGGATATTATTTAAGGACGTTGTGCTCTAACAAAAATGAAGAATCTATACGAGGCGATTGAAAACCTTACGACCAAAGCCTCGAGTACTCTTTACGTCCTACGATATAAATTATTCATATACAATTTGGGGTGCGATCGAAGTGCAAGCCATCTTACCTCAGTGAAACTTTCCTTCGTGGATTTTCCGTCCCCTGATTATTCCCCGAGAAAAAAAAAGAGCCAGGACACACATCGGTGTTCCTTACTTCATTATTTTCCCCCGGCCACACGGGAGCACTCGGACACTTTTTCCTTGTCTCAAAAACAAGTATAATGCTCGCGACTTTTGGTCTTTAAAACTGGTCGATCGAATGATTTTCCGCGTTGCGTGCACGATGTGGAAAAGGGTTGGTGCGTCGTCACACTTGTCGCGAAAAATGTATATTTTGGGGGAAAAACTGATATCGACGTGCGGGTCCGTCACGATCGACTGAGGCATCGAAAAAGTTTGTTCGATCGCGTTTGCTCGTCTGTACCTCTTCGACGAGTTGTTCCTTTCGTACGTGTCGGGGAAAGGGGGCAGGAAGAGGCCGCTCGAAGGATGCGTGACTTTTTTGTTCTTTCTTTCGACGGGTGTCGAAGTTACCCGGGTAGGAGAGGGGAGGGGGAGAGAGAGAGAGAGAGAGAGAGAGAGAGAGAGAGAGAGATCCAGAGGTATAAAAGGAAAAGACACGTTGAAGTCATAGGAGTGGTGGATGAAAAGAGAAGAAGGAAGTTAAAGATTCACGCAGTGCATACAGCCGAAGGAGAAGATCGGTCGGGCGGGAGACAGGTAGGCAGGTGGGGAGTTCGTGCGATGTGGTGAAGGCGAAGGCCAATGGACGAAACGGTACGTGGAACAGTTAGACGATGACCCAGATATCCCTGTGAGTTGTCCATTGGCCGGGCATCGTGCCAGTTTCCTCGACCTTACCTCGCTAATCCCCCCGTCCTGATGACTCTTCGTACCGTTTCTTCCTCGTTCTTACTTGTCTTCGGGATGGTCCCACTCGCCTACCTTTTCATTTTTCTACCCCCCTTGGCCTGGCCGTCCTGCCAGGATTATCTTCTACGATAGAACGATATCCTTTCTTTTCGAATGACACATTCTTGGACCATTCGCTGACATTCTCTAACCAACGCTACGGCACTCTTGTCCTTTCTCAATAACCTTTCAATTTTCAACGCTCATCTTCCCTGGAATTCATAATTTTTTTCCGTATTCCGTTAGACCAGGCGTGGATGGCTCTGGGCATTTCTGCGAGACGGTTGGAAGGACGCGGGACATTTGGGATGGAAATATTGAAGGGAGCTGGGCAGGATTGAAGTACGAGCCGAAATTAGAAGGTCCAAAAGCGCGTTTTTTCCGGGATTTTTTTAGAAGGGTAAAAACAAGTGTGCCCAGCAAACATTGCGGTATCTTTTTGCGTATATTCAAAATATATTTTAAAAATGTTCGACATGAAACAAGAAATGACTGCAGATTTATCAGCCTCTTCCATGTGCGTCTTGCTACTGTAGTCCCCAATCGGCGGGAAAAATGCAGCTCGTAATTCTTTACGGAAACAAAAAAAACAATAAAGTTTTCAATTGTCGTATATTGTTCTTCTGGGTGAATGGAGAAAAAGCTGAAAAAATCGTGAAATTATAACGTTTCTCAGGTTTGAAAAAAATTGTAAAAAAACACGTGCTATAAAAATGATTTAAAAAGACTTTTTCAACGACTTTTTTAATTCACTTAGAAGAGTTTTTCATTCAATTCAATAAGTCGTTTAGTTTTTTTTTTTATCACGCCCGCCAATTTGGAAAAATCGTGAAAATGATAACTGGAGAAAACACGCTTCGAGGTTTTTAATGGGAGGAAATATCAATGTCAAATATCAATCACTTCTCTGCTTTTGGTCTTGTATCTTCGAAAATATTTAC
This sequence comes from Ophion costatus, assembly GCA_951751655.1. NCBI lineage: Eukaryota > Metazoa > Arthropoda > Insecta > Hymenoptera > Ichneumonidae > Ophion > Ophion costatus. The sequence goes on along the minus strand of OX632367.1, from coordinate 2,107,558 downwards.
AATTGGCCTCTGTAACTTTGTAAATATGTTCTTGGATAGTGTATCTATCGAGTTAAGCAATAAAAAAAACGATTTCTCCCACCTTCTAATTCATCCTCCGGTCTTAAGGGGTTACGACACCCCGAGATGCTCCAACGAGGACAATTTTTTTTTAACTGAAGAATTTTTTCTTCGTTACCTATTATATAATTTCTGTTAATTCCGAATTCTATAGCATATGTTTAATAAAAATGTGTGAAGACTAACATTTAACAATAGAAGCGTTGTCTTCCTAGTGCGGGCCGGCATAAGCTACAGTGCTCCATTTCAAACCACTGTAACACGGTCAATTTTCGAAATTGATCTCTCAAATTAGGCTTAAAATATCTCGAAAAGTACAAACTTTGAAAAAATTAAAAAATAAGTTGCCCGTTTTCAGGGTTCCGTACCCAAAGGGCAAAACGGAGCTCTATTAGTGTCCTGAGGTTTGGATATTTCGTGTAGAACGTTCACCCAAAACCGAATATTGAATTAAAAATTAAATCAACGGGAGATATACACGTAGGAGCCGGAAAAAGGTCATTTTTGTGAATTTTTTAAGGGGTAAGGCCACTGTAAATTTTTTGAAAAATCGATTTTTTTTTATTGGCTATAAAAAAACTATTCGCAAAACTTTAAACGCGTTTTTCTCGAAACATGGTTTTTCAAAATGGCACGCAGCATAACTCGAACAATTTTCATTTTTTTTACTTGAAATTTTAACCAGATGTGAAAATTTACATTATCTTGAGAATGTCGATCGGAATTTTCAAGAACTTTATTTATTGATTTTTTATTAACAAAAAACTTGCCGTTTTTTTCGTCAAGAATCAATTTTTTTTTTCAAACGCACGCCAAATCCACAAAAATTGATACTTTTTAAAATCCGATCGACATTCTCTAGCTATAGCCCTCTAGATTAATGGTTTTTTTTTTTTTGTTCTAGATTCAAAAGTGCACCAGTGGTGCTGCGTGCCGCGGAGCCCTGGAAGCAAAACATGTCCCGGGAAGATGGCTGTGGAACCGCCATTTTGTTTCTTTTTTTACTGTAAAAAAATTTTATAATAAAGTTTAATGTATGCCCGATAACACCATTAAAAGTTTTTTTTTCAAATACCTTCAATTTCGGGAGCAAAAAATTAGTGAAAAAACCTTTTTTTTTGGGCCGTTACAGTGGCCTTACCCCTTAATGATAACCTGAAAACGATAACCTATCGGCGTCTATGCTACCCGGTCACGTGCAACCGAGAAGGGCCACCGTACACATTCGTCCGGTGACCACAGTGCCGGGAAAACGCGAGGAGCGCTTAACGGGACATCAATCTACCCACAGTCCGTGTCCGTGCGAACGTTGAAACGCGTTTATCAACGATACGAAATCGAGGATAAATAAAATTGAAGGAAAAGAGCTGCGGTAGCGCATGGACACGCCTAGCGGTATCCTTCAATATTTTAATACCCAGCAATTTTCGCGAGTACGCACGTACAAAAAAAAAAGGATCCTTCGAGTGCGAGCGAATCGATAAGAGCGTGTAAAAAGAAGTCACAGTAGCTATCATGCGTCCACGTCGCATCCGCCAGCTTCGAGATCCGTTATGGACGGGTTTTTTTTATTTTCCTTATCAGAGTCCATTAGCTGCTTCCGTTTTCTGCTACGTACTCGTTATAATAATGGATCAATTCCGCTCCTGTCTCCTTTCTCCATTAATTGCAACGAATGCGCTCGCTAAATTTATCTTTTGCGAAAGTCCTCGATCGATATTATTCAAACGGAGAGCAATGAGTGTGCCGCCTTAAGGATGTTGAGTCCCTATGAAACATGTTAATGTTAATTGTTCAATAAATAGCTTCTTAATCGTCATGAAATTTTTACACGACCTCCTGAATACATCATGTAAAAACATACCAAATTTTCAGAATTCTATCGTCATTACTTCAACCTCCTTAAGGGTTGAAATAAAAAATGATAAGAAAATTCTGAAAATTTGGTATGTTTTTGTATGAAGTATTTAAGAGGTCGTGCTAAAATTTCACGACGATTAGGAAGCTCGTTATTAAAAAATTAACATTTTGTTAAGAACAATTTTTGAAAGAAATAAAAAAAAATTTATCAATAAACTTCGTTTTGCTTCCGTTGCTTTCAGTATAATGTAGATATCACAAAAGATATATTGATATATATATACATGTACGAAAATTTTTTTTTCCATACATTCATATCAGGAGAGGGCAGAGGCTAAATTTGCATATATTTCCGAAGCGCGAATCAACTGTTCGTATTTATTAATACTTTGGCCGGATACTTTGGGCTTTAGATCTTTTTGGATTTTTTGTTGTTGTTTCAAATCGAAAGAAAAAGTTGCGATGCAAAGGAGTCATTGGCACGAACAGCATTGACGGCTAGTCAGCCGTTTTGTCTACTCGGCGGTTTAGTGTTTTCAATCCATTGACACAACTCTCGGTTCGGTCGAATAAGGGGTAAGGCCACTGTAACGGCCCAAAAAAAAAAGGTTTTTTCACTAATTTTTTGCTCCCGAAATTGAAGGTATTTGAAAAAAACCTTTTAATGGTGTTATCGGGCATACATTAAACTTTATTATAAAATTTTTTTACAGTAAAAAAAAAACAAAATGGCGGTTCCACAGCTATCTTCCCGGGACATGTTTTGCTTCCAGGGCTCCGCGGCACGCAGCACCACTGGTGCACTTTTGAATCTAGAACAAAAAAAAAAAACCATTAATCTAGAGGGCTATAGCTAGAGAATGTCGATCGGATTTTAAAAAGTATCAATTTTTGTGGATTTGGCGTGCGTTTGAAAAAAAAAATTGATTTTTGACGAAAAAAACGGCAAGTTTTTTGTTAATAAAAAATCAACAAATAAAGTTCTTGAAAATTCCGATCGACATTCTCAAGATAATGTAAATGTTCACATCTGGTTAGAATTTCAAGTAAAAAAAATGAAAATTGTTCGAGTTATGCTGCGTGCCATTTTGAAAAACCATGTTTCGAGAAAAACGCGTTTAAAGTTTTGCGAATAGTTTTTTATAGCCAATAAAAAAAAATCGATTTTTCAAAAAATTTACAGTGGCCTTACCCCTTAAATCATCAATGTCCAATAATCACGTATCGCGAATGGTTCGAATCAACAGTCTATACTACGTGACATCCGAAGTATGCCCAATAGGTGTTGCACTACGGTAAACGTAGTCTTTCTCGAATTTAGGTTAAACCAAGATCCAAAAGTAAGATTCAAGCAAGATCGAAGATTGAAGTTAAAGCAAGATTCAAAAAAGTCTTGGGCGACACGCGAATGCATCGATTTTGCAATCGCCAAAAATTTGTGGGAGGGAATAACACGCAGAGAATACGTGGCGAGTAAAAGTTTCTTGTGTTCTCGCAAGAGGAGCGATGCTGGGTGTCGGTGAGCATGGAACGATATATTCGGGCAAGGCCGCGCGCCCCGACGAAACGAGTTCACTGGCTTATTATTTTTTAATGCGTAGTGATCTCAAACGTGCGATTGCATCGCACTCGGGGCAAATTTAATGACACACGCCAACATACACTCACATACATATCGGGAAAGATTATTTTTAATTCGTCATGTATACGCGATGTTGACTCCCACTGAATCTCGGTATTCTGTTTGCGTATGGATGATTCTTAATTTTTGAAAATAATTATCGTTGACTTTGAAAAAAGTACGGTCGTTGAAATTACCTTTATTCGAATGTGTTCGCAGTCATCTGAAAGTCATTTTAACGACATTGGGGTAACGTTGGGGTAACGGGGCATGTAAATCTGGCACAATGACCATGGGGACAGTTAACATAAACACGTGACGCTTGTCCGAAACAACCCGAACAAACCCAAACAATTAACATTGACAAATGTTGATTGTCCCATAATAGGCCAAAAAACAGTGCCAAGTGATGCTTGTCCCAAGCATCACAGCAGAAAGGAAAAAACAAGTGAGCTCATTGTCCTATGAAGGCCCATAACTCGGCTAATTTTTTTAAATTTTTACTTGCTCGACAACGAAAATATTCGGAAGAATTTTTCTTTCAAAAAAAGCAATAAAAAAAAATGGTTTTTTCGACCCATCGCAATAGACGACGGTCTTAACATTGCCGAGCAATTCTTCGGAATTACTTTCCCCTTTGTATACGTGTATGTGTGCTGTGCTTACACGCGCACAGAAGATATTTCATAATCTCTCGACCCATCGCAGCAACGTCACCGAAGAACAAAGAAAAGCACAATCGCAGCGACACTTGCGTCGTTTGTTGTCCGGTCGTCGTCCTTCACGATTGTGTGAGACGTAGTATTGGGGGGAAAAGAAATTTCGTTGAGTGACGGTTGGTGCGACAGCTCATCGTACGTCAACGTCGTGAGGTCGCTCGCGGTCGCGCTATTTTCTACGTATGCATTAATGTAGCCGTTGGGCGAATAGCTGCTCGTCATTCTCTCTCGTTCCGTCGGCTCGGTCGCTCCGGCAAAGCTCTCCCCGTCATTTCGATCGCACACTGTACGGACCATCGGACGATGGTACCCCGCGGCTCGTGTACCCTAGTGTTTTTCGCCCTGCTTGTCGGCGTCCACGAGTGCGCGAATACTCATCGAAGAAACACCGACGATGGTTGGGCCAAATTCGAGAAGTTCCTTCATTGGCCACGAACGCGAATGGAAGAGAACGACGCGAAGACCGACGTGGTGCAGGAATCTTTGAATCGCCGAGAAAACTTCGATGGTAAGGAGAACAACGAGGAGGATCCTCGCCATGCTCTTCTGTCGGGTAGATCGATCGCTGGAACCGTCGATCCTCCACCCGTTGATCAGCCCGCTCTGATGGGTCGATACATCGTCAACCAGGCTGGTAAAAGTCCATTTTTCTCCACTTTTCTCCTCGCTCTTTTATTTCTTCGTGAAATAAAATTGCTTCAATGGCCAATCGCTGGTCGGAGCCCGATGGTGATGAACTTGACATTGGCCACGATCAGCTGTTCCGCTTTGGTTCTCGTGTCTCGTTCGATCTCGAGAATGAGCTTCAAGATCAAGTGCAATTAACATTCGCTCAGCTGTTTTGGCGACTCTGCGATCAGCTCTTATTTGGGTGAACCGAAGCGTACGTAAATTTGGGCGCTCCCAAGTTGAGAAATCCAATTTATAAGATAATCTGTGCTGATGGATGATAGTGTAGCGGGCGATGATTCGATTTTACCGTGTTACACTTCGAGAGTCGATGTACTTGAGGGAGGCTAGGTATGGCTTAAAAAACAGGTTTATTGACGAAAAAATAAAAGATATTTACTTTTTCAATGTTTTATTTTTTTGTATAATATATATATGTATATACTATAATATATTATTATATATAATATATTTATTTATCATTATATATTAATATATCATTTATTATTATTATATATACATATATATACATATATTATAATAATACAATGATATTGTTTATACAATTTTATATACACTAAGCGCAAAAATTAAAGGATCACTTTTTTTTCTACGAAAAATAGCCCTTTTTCAAACGGCTGTAGCTCAGTGAAAAATGATCGGAAAAAAAATAAAAAAGCAGTTTGTGGCGTCAACCTTTAACTTTAATAATCTGATTATGAAAAAAATTTATCGTCTGTTTTTAATAAAGATATTTGTTGCTAAACAAAACAAAACATAAAATCAAAAAATTTGCTCAAGTTGCTCAAGCGATCTGAAATTTGGTGGAGTATTTCTACATACCCTTAACTAAAGAAAAAGCAAAAACCTTTGGTGCCCCTGCATTTGTTATAATGTTATCACATGATAAACAAAAAAGTGTGAAAACGGGCAGTTTACACACTTTTACGCAATAAGTTTTATGATGCTGAAAAAACATTCAAAAAATATCCAAAGTAAAGAGTTTTGTAGGGGGGGAATCCAAGCTTTCCAACGATCTCAGTCTGGATGCTGTGCGATGATTTGGACCAGAGTTATGACAGGTTGAAGTGGAAAATGCATTTTTTCATTAAGCTGCGATAACTTGGCTAAAAAAACGCACAGAGGTTTGTAAAAAATTGTAGGGGAAGGTGCGAGCTTTAGAATGGTCGGGACAGATTTTTGAAAAAAAAAACTGTTCCCCTTGCACCTTGTCAAACTTGAGCAATTTTTTAAATTTTGCGTGGTGTTTTGTTTAGCAACGAATATGTTTATAAATAAAAGACGATACATTTTTTTTATAATCAGATTATTAAAGTTAAAGGTTAACGCTACAAAATGTTTTTTTTTTCGATCATTTTGCACTGAGTTACAGCCGTTTGAAAAAGGGCTTTTCATGGGGTCGTTCACATATATAATTCATTTATATATACATATATAATAGCAAAATTTATAATGATGTTGTTTATACAATTTTATACATGCATTATATATTGATGTGTGCTTATAAATGAGTACATTTGAACATTTTATTTCTTGATAATAGATTGGACCTCGGTGGCGACCATCAGCTCGCGCAAGGATATCTTTTCTTTCCCGATTGCTAATTTGGTCTCCGTGAGCGATGGACCACTCGGCAATGGCACTGGAGTTCCTTATATGTTTCTCACGCCGCTGGACTACACGGCCCAAGACCTGGCTGTGAGTAATAAACATCGCCTCCTACATAGCGTTTAACCGAATTTAACCGTGTGGAGGTCTTGGGGCAACAAAAAAGTCATTTTTCGAACAAGATTTAAAAAATTGTTATAGTGTCTAAATAATTTATTGCGAAAAAAACAAGATCCTTTTGACCAACTTGCGTAGATTTCGTAGCAGGCAAGAAATGAAAAAATTAAATTCCATCGTTGTGCGAATGGAACTTTGCGAGCTTATTTTGATAAAAAATTATTTATGATTGTGGCGACATCCAGCATCCGGAGTAAATCACTTTCCATACTGAGTAGTAATACCATTGAACGGCGATTTTGTCTCATCTTTGTTCGTAGAGTATGTTTATATTTTTCTTTTTTTTCAAATAAACGCTGCCAGTGCAGTCTGACAGCAAATACATTCTCAATGTAATTTCGATATTAGGAAATGTAGCTCTGAAATTGTGATTTTTAAGTATTCGATAATAGAACAGCTCCTTGGCCTTGCTGATAGGCTTTCTTTTGATATATATATATAGATCAATTAATTATACGAATTGGACCAACTCATTTCCAAGACTGAGCTCTAAATCATCTTTTTAAATTTGCACCAATTCCTCTGCTGCAACGTACAAATTTGATGCGTCCGTCTTCTCCAAATGATTGAGGAATTTCAATCGCGAACGTAACGCATCGTATACATTTGGTCTTTCAGTCAGAGAAACAGATAGTCGATCTGCAATGAGGCTTGACACTTCAAATTTCCCGTTTGGCCATAGGCAGGGTCGAATCTTTCCATGTAGAGGGCCTAAGGCAACAAAGAAGTGGGAGACTTCCAATTATTTTTCAAACAGGATGCATTTTTTCTATAATCTTTAAACAATTTGCTGCGAAAAAATGAGATCCGATCGAAGAACGTACGTTGTTTGAAATTAAGGAAGGAAACGTTTCCTGACATCAGCTAAAATCTATTACAATCAGGTTTTTCAATTTTTTTTCACGTGAATAAATTAAGTTTTTGGTTTGTAATTATATAGTTTATAGCGTAATACATCGTAATCATATACCATACACTACACATGAGTTTGACTCGTAAATAATACAGTTTTTTCCTCTTTGTATTTATACACTTTCAATGTGAAATATTTTTAGATAAAAAGTACATACTGGCCGGTGCAAGCGTCTGGCGCTAATTGCTAGAATTGCCATAGGGGGTTTTTAGCTGCTGTGAAAAATGATACGAGAAAACAAACATGTCTTTTTCCGCCAAATTGTGAGAAATGAATGCTTGGCTCAATGCACGTGACGTAGTGTTATTTTAAAAAAAAGTGCTGCATGGAAGCGTGACTATTCTCCTTTCTATGCCAGATCCATGGAGTGATGTTGTTTCACTGAGTCTTGCACACGGTTCTCCAGCAAATTTTACCTAAAAGTTTTTAATTGTGGCGTCCCATTTCTTGTGATGGCCCTGCGGCCCTGAGGGGGTCAAGCCGATCCTGCATCGGGTTACCAGGTCATCAAAATCAGAATGTCAAAACTTGATGACAAAAGTCTTACGATTTTCGAGATATTGCCAATTTTTACACAATTGAAAAATATTACATCGTATCTCCTTTTTTATTCTCACTTAAGCTCGACGATCGTGCGACTCTCCTGATGTCATTGGCTCAAGGATCCTACTGCACGGGCAAAGATATGGATCCTATGGATCCTCGATGCGCCAGAATTATTCTGGCTGGCAGAATTCAAGAGGTTCGTATAATTCTTCGGAAAATAAATGATTGCGCGATCATTGACGCGTTCCTTCGCTCAAAAAAATGTTTACCTACAGGTCACGAAGTCCAGTCCCGAGTACGAAGTGGCGAAAAGTGCGGTGTTCGGACGTCATCCTTGGCTCGCCAATATGCCTCCGGGTAATCTTAGTTTGTATAGCAGGGCTGTTGCGCATATGGAAAACCTGGAAAACTCAGGAAACTTCTTTCCTCTTGGAACAATCAGGGAAAAGTCAGGGAATTTTGGAAATTCTTCGGAATTTTCTTAAAATTTACGTTTTGCAAGAATTACGTAAAAATGAAACCGACTTGACAGAAAACTGAATAGTATGAAAATAAATATTTTTGTATATTTTGAATATTTATATTATTATTCACTATACAAAAAAAAGTTGTCAGTGCCAACCATTGCAAGTTTAAAAAACTGATAAATAATCTATTGTGAAGCTCTATATCGGCATTCGATCTGCCGATACACAATCACATCATTATTATTGGAGATAAGTGTTTATATTTATTTTTCATTTATTCTCACCGGCCTAGAAATTCTGCTTACAATTTTAATAAAACATGTTCTGTATTTGCTTTTAACGTGTTTTTTTCTACTTGACGGGGTTTAAATAATTTTTCGAATCTCAGCTTTTTAAATTTTCATTTCAATTTATAACATTTCCGTATATTTGATCTTAAAGAAAATTATTTTATCCAGTTGAACATAATTTTTCCATAGAAGGATCGAATTGAGAATTTCTATTCTTCTTTCAAGTCGGTTGAATTTGTTTTTTGCCAAAAATGACAACGCTATTTCCGAGTAACGTTTGCAAATACTAGTATGGTTAAAACGAGACTTAACTTGTGGTCTTTAGCTTGAAAAATATATTTGATGAAAACAAACCGTTCTTTATTTTACCATAATCTGGGTCATTTGCAAAACCTGGAATTTTTTAAAAACCCGTATGAAAAGCCTGGAAAAGTCAGGGAATTTCTGAGTCAATAATGCGTAACAACCCTGTGTAATTACGTTTATTTTAATAATTCCGAAACTGTTGACGTTTCTCACCGAGTTTGTGTTGAACATTGCGGGAATGGACCACTGGCAATTTTCGATCCTATGGGACTTTGTATTTCGTTAATCGCAATTATCACATAAGGGCTGCTGTTGAACTTTCAGATCATCACTTTTTCTTCGCCAAGCTAAAGATCGCTTCGATCGCCGTTCTGGACACCTTCGGTGGCCCGAAATATGTTTCCGTGGAGGACTACATGCACCCACCGTCACCGGAGATTCATTGGCCCAGGCATCGCGACAACTCGCGAGAGGAGCTTTCGAGATTCGACGACAGCAACGAGACAAGAGCCGTTTACCGAGTTTGAAGGAAATTTGCACCACGCGACCAATTCGCAAAAGCAAATGAAAAGCGATAACCCGGAGGCGTATTCGCGATAGGCTAAACTGAGTACGCCAATAATTTTTTGTTTTTTATTGAAAGTATCGGGACGACGAGATCGAAATTTTACCCACATAGTCTTGCCACCTGAAAGGAAAAATGAAAAAATGTACTTTTGGTATAATAAGAAAACTTTCGTATGATCGGATAGTCTTGCGAAATTCCGAAAATTACGAAAACGCCAAGCCGCAGGAAAAATAGTTCGGTTTTCGACCACATAACAACTTTCATAATTTCTTATTAACAAATGGATGAACATATGTTAAAATAAGTTATAGTAATACTTTTAGATAATTAAAACCCCAATCCGAAATTTCAAATAGTTTTCCTTGAAAAAATTCACAAAAATTACCTTTTTTCCGGCTCTTAGGTGTACATCTGCCCTTAACTCTACCCGCATTGTTCGTTCCCTTTCGAAGTATGTACTTCAATGAGCGCCTTGGAGGAGGTTCGGCTTTCGTTATCACGTCGGTGGGTGGCAAAAACAAACGAATTATATTCAACAAAACGTAAAATATTCAAAATTATGCCCACCGATGACGAGTGCGATGGAAAGTGCAAGAGAACGAATGGCGAAAGAAATAATTCTCTCTCCACGAGAAAACTCCATCGCCTGCCCTCACATATCTGTTTGGGGAAAGGAGATTTTCGTGTCTTTCGACTTCGAGTACCGTCCTTCCGCTAGCTGATTGCCATCTGCGAACTCAACGTTACAGAACCCCTAGCGTCTTCAAAGTCATCTTTGGATGGAGGTGACGTTCAAGTCCTTTTCCCAACTTCAGCGGTTCTGAAATTTGTAAGATTTCTAAAACTTGCTGACTTGTATGCAACACCGAGTGAAAAAAATAACTGCGGCAGTCTGAGAAAAAAAGTGACACTTTCATCGAGCACTATTTGTAAAAAATAACATTCCAAAGTGCATCCCTTTAGAAAATAATAGGAAGCACTGTGAATCGTCTATACAATAATGGATTCCATGGATTACAATTTTTTTTATGTCACTGATAGAGCCAACCATCTTTCAACATCTGGCAACCCTTTTATTGAAAAAGCGGGTCAAAACGGGTCAAGTTTTATTCCAGTGATCGATCAGTTGCCCGTCCTTCTGTACTGCAAGACTGTACGGATACGATGCTGTGCGTTAGCTATTCGGATAACTTAATTATTTGGCGGAGATAGATGCAGCAAATTTGAACGCTGCAGCAGAGGAATTGATGGATGTTTACAAAGATGATTTTCTGAATCGTCATTCTACTCAGTTCCACCCAATCTTAGACATCAGTGGGTCCAATTTGAATAATTAATTAATCTCCACAAAAATACCAATCGAAGGAGCTGTTCTATTAATGAATACTTGAGAATCAGAATTTCAGAGTTATATTTTCTAACAGCGAAATTATATTGAGTATGTATTTCGTGTTGATGGTGTCGAAATGGACTGGGGACGGCCCATTTTCAAAAGCTAAAATAAGAACAGATTTGCTGCGGACAACGATGAGACAAAATCGGCTCAAAAATTTGACACTACTCAGCGAAACACCGGGCCGATTAACTCTACATTTTAGAAACGTCTTCGCCATATCGAAATCAGTGCTTCGGCAATAGATTTTTTCCTAATCTATCCGCAGTACGTCTGCTCGTTACTCCCTTTTTCCAGCGACTGTCGTTTCTGCTCACGCCTCGTTACACACCTCTGTGAAAATGGCCCGCCGAAATCAACATCTGAGATTTTTATGATGACAAATCGTTTGTTGGTCACTGTTGGATCAAATGCAATCTTTGTTGCAATTGATCCTTCGATTATGGCAACGGATCCGCAACGGATTCAGTATCACCGGCAAACGACCATCAACGATTCGTCATAATGAAAATCAGGGGAATGCGGATCCCTTGCGGCATGTTTTGTCAACTGCTGGAGCTGCTCGCTGATTGGTTAATTCCCGAACACTTATCCGATTGGTTAGACATTCTGTCGACGCAGATAGTGCGGACGCGGCCCTATGATTTTATGATGTCATGTACCACGGGGATGTACATTTCATCTATTGATTTAAATAATACGGAGAACCAACAAAGCTTCTAATTATGATATTCATAACTAACAAACGATTGCGCTTCGATTGCACCTAAAAATAGTTGAAATATTAAAAAATCGGTCAATTTCACGTTAGATTTTCTTTTTCATCCTGTGCTTTAAAAGAGGCCCAACAAAGATTGCAATTGATCCTACAATGACCAACAAACGACCAACAAACGATTCGTCATGATAAAAAGCTTGGATCTTGATTTCGGTGGGCCATCTTCACAGAGGTACTGTACTCGTATTTACTAGTGTGGCGGTCTGTTAGTTCCACCAACTCACCGCTACGCGGCTACATCGTTCCAGTGTTTCACACAAGCGGTCGCAGGGGCATGCGTTCCTATATTTAACAACCGCCTTTCCCCTAGATCCTAACACCCAGCGCGTCTAGGGCAGGGTGCAGTGACACAGCCCTACTGATGAGTCTGTCACTGTACCCGTCATGAATCGCACAATTCTTTTCTTGCCTCCTCCTATCTTACCGACCTTCCAGAACCTGGACAAGCCGCGGATAACTACGGGAGTAGAGAGGCACCGACCGAATCTCTACACTAGTATCAGAACATTCCTATACCTGCGTGGTTCTGATTGGTCCATTTATCCTTCAACTTCGGTTAACCAAAAGTCGTGAAACCGGCCCTAAATAATGACAACGAATGGCAAGGTCATTTTGAATCAAATCAAGGCTGCGAGTCTCATAATAATGCTTTAGTTAACTGCAAACGATTTAAATAGAAATTTAAAAATACAAATTCGTTGCCAAGTTCATGCAGCTACTGAAAACGCATTGGCGCTCGTGTCCCACCGCGGCCCCTATGCGGGCATGACTGCACTAATTTAGAAGACCAGGATTCAGAACATGGAGACTAGATACAGGAGACCACACTCGGCCTTTCAACTCGTCCCCAAAACGGTATCACGATAGATGGCGCTGGGGTGCTCCGGACCACGTGTATAGATATACGCAACATGGGTCCGATCAGGGAGGCAAGCCTCCATGACATTACTGTACATAGGGCCCGCGGCATCCCAGCGGCATCTTTGTTGGAGCCATTTTTGGGAACGCTTTTTTCGCCGGCTTTGCACGGGAGTTTGGTCTCCTGGTATCTAGTCTCCATAATTCAGAAGATCCAAATAACAAAATCGTTCTATACTTCTATAAATAAATTTTAGCCACAAAATTCATGAGTGACGTGATTTTTGCCCGAAATATTGCGACCTCCTTAACTTCTTATCCCGTCGTGTAGCTCGTCACTATCGGAGGTTGATTTTTACACATCCATTGTAATTTATCAGTGTAACATGGCCGGTGGCAGCCGGTAGTCGAGTCGTCGATTATTCCAGAGGAATTACCACAAATACACGAACAATTTCGTCATTCTTCACACAATTTAGTTGAAGTATTTATGAATTTAAAATGGCTCATCAGTTATTGTCATCGGCTAGTAAAATAGAAAGATTAATACTGAATTCCGTGCAAAAGGGACGGCTCGATCATCGCCAGGTGAGAATTATGAATATCGCGTATCTTAACCTCAATCTTTCTGGTGATATAACAAGTGGTGTGGATTCAATCGAACGAGACGGAATATTGCACAATTTGACATGGCAAGATTGTCACCGGCTTCTTGGCCCATTCTACGATCTCTCCTCGAGCGTTACGAACCAACTTTGACGCGATGTTTTTCGTTCGTCGTCAAATGTACGCGCTCGTGTCTCGGGCGTTCCCTGATATATGCTCCTCATGCATTTTCAACGCTCTGCATAGACTCGATTCTTCCTCGATCGTCCGATCGTTCGTCGCAATGGCTACTCTAAAAGTAGTTCCTTCGTTAACCTTGTCCGCAATGCCACTCTAAGCACACGAATTTTCGTGCAACAATTTTTTTTCTCAATTACATAATCACCGCTGCGAAAATTGTGAGAAAAAATAGTTATTTATTTCGCAGCTGTGCAGAACCTTGTCTATATTGAAGAATGGCACGAATCTCCGACTCCTGGAACAAATGCAATATCAATGGAGAGTCCTCATGGAAAAGCCACCCAAAGGCTTTGAGAAGTTTTTCAAGCCAGGCGGAGCCAAAGAACCACCTAAGGCTGCGGAATCCAAACAAGGGAAAGCAGCAGAGAGCAAAGAAGCTTCTTCCAGCAAAACCGGCCATCAACCACCTCCTTCCAATAATAAACAGAACACCGGTGGTTTTCCCTTTGGTGCCTTCGGCCCCAACACCAAATCCGGTCCCGGCGGAAGTGGCAAACCGTTCGAGGGAGGAGACAAAGAAAAATGGATGGTTATAGGGATAATCAGCCTTCTTGGTCTGTTCGGAGGAGTGTCCCTATTCGAAGTTGGTAATAAGGAGATTACATGGCGAGAATTTGTTTACAGGTCAGCTATAAACCTCTGCTTTCATAATTAAGGGGCTACATCTACCTACGGGTTAAACAAATTGCCCAAACTCCCATTTTGTTTTCCTGGTAAACGGTTGGTGAAAAAGACGCATTTTTTCAACGCAAAGGTACATGTGTCGAGAGCTTATAAAAAAAATCACAAACAATACGGAAAAACAACAAAAACATGATTGCTGGCAGATGACGAAGGTTTTTTTACAAAGTTTTTACAGATTGTACGGTCCATCCGAGATCTAAAAGTAGAAGGAATTATTCAAGTTACCAATAAATATGAGCTGAAGACAATTGTCGATTTTTAAAATCACTTTTTTAACAACCCGGTGACGAACTGACCCTCAAGCATAGGCAATCTATAAAAAAAGTTGTCGCCTTTACGTAACTATTAACAAATCAAGATCGACTTTAGAAAAGTGAGATCGCCAATGGCCTTCAAATGTTTCTCATTGTATCGTCCGTCGATTTGGAAATAATCCATGAAGTGGTTCTCGAGGTAACATGTCGATCGACTTTGAAAACGTTGTATTGAAAAGAACCTGTTTAAAGTTCGAAGTATGGTGCTGCTACCGCTCACCCAGCCAACTGTTAGAAGCTGTAGATCATTCATTTTTAAGTATATTTGAATGAAATTTTAAGGGAATATGGCTAAAGCGTGATACCATCGAATGTTATTCGAAAGTGCAATTTTTTTTATCCACCTAGGTAGATGTAGCATGTTAAACTCGTACGACCACGCTTCGCTTCATTATTAGATTCGCCCAATCTTCAGATGCTAAAGATAATTTGCACAGGCGTATGAATTCGAAGACTCAAATTTGCTAGCTTTTTTAGCTGAATAAATTGAAGCAAAAAGAGATTTGTCGTTTTTTTTTAATTATTGTAAACGCATTGTCTCTCATTCAGTTCTATTCACGTTTTGCAACTAGATAAATATAAAAACGAAAAGTGCGCGTTCTAGAGATTTTGAGGATTAATATAGATTGGAAAAAATTGCATTGATCGAATAATTCTATTGAGAATGCTGTAGCAAACTGGCAATTAGTCTGCATATGTAAGACTCACTGCGAACTAAAATGAGTGAAGAAGTAGGCATAATAGGAAAAAATGATTTTTTTAAATTAATTTTTTTCTTTTATTTTATCATTCATTAGTTTTTTTTTACCAAATGTGATCGTACATTTCTAATACAGATACTTAAACACATTCCTGTGATTTCCATAGTCCACATTGGCAGAAGAAAGATTTGTGCAATCTATACATTAAATCTCATTCCATTTCAATGATGCAAAATTTCAATGTCGTAGTTGGTGAAAGTTCTGTAGGAATGAGTAATTTGCGAATTTATAGTCAACTGTGAAACGATAGGGTCAAATTTGCTATACACAAATACATTTTACAGAATATGTTCACATGACGAATTTTTTTCTCAGTCTCCCATTGTTAGTCAAAACAAGCCTTGTCTCCATAACGTACACATAGAAAATTCGAGTTGAGTGTTTCCATGCACATGTACAATTATGTTTTATCATATTATGATTTTTGTTGTATCGAGGCACGAAAATTAGAACATTTTCATAGTGAAACTTCCTTTTCCTCGATACTGAGCATATACTATCTTAAGTTTGAATTTTAGCTTCCACTCCGTGGCCACAATCTACTGTGGAAATGCACCCAACCTATGTAACGATATAGATACCAGTTCAAGAAACCCAAATATCCATTTCACTTGTCCAAATTATTTCTCATGCAAACATTTGCTATTATTGCTATATAAATGCGTCAGTAAGACGTGGCTGTCGGTCGTAATTTTATAGAAATATATAAATATGGGCGACAATTTAATACATTCCAAAACACATTTCAGCTCATGACGAATAATTTAATCTTCCTCTCTTACAATAATCGTCTTTGTAAAAACTTCTATCTATGGTAACGAGTTTCTTCTTAATTCAATTAATTCTATCCTATCATGTTTTTACTTCCAATGTTCCTTGCCATGCCCTTGGAGGCATTCACTATCTCTCTATGTTTACATGGTGTTGAACTTTGCATCGTTGCAACGCAATGAAATTTCTTTTTTACGTTTTATTTTCTATTCTTTTATTATTCTGGAAGATCGTTGTTTTTATACATTTATACCGTAGATCCCAAATCTTCAAAACAAGTTAAAGGATTTTTGTAGGCAAAACCTGCCAAAAATATTATAAGGAATTCATAAATATAAATTTTCATTGCCCCCCAACGATGCAAACTTTAACCTCATATTTTTACCTCACCCCAAGGTGTTGCCTCCAGCTCCTCGTTTCTATCGCACGACTTTCTGGCAATTATGCAAGTGTGTAGGGAAACATATCTGTACTGATGACTTTCAACTGCGTTACAATAGACATCTTGTGAAACTGCCTTCTGCACAGTTGGTTCGCGAGCGAGTACACGATCAAGCGGTCTCCCATCCAAGTATTGGTCCGGGCCAACGCTCGTTAACATGGGAGATCGTTGACGCCTGACTGCATATTCTGCCGTTATTAATTACGCTATCATTCTATCTTTGTATTGGATTTTATCTTAACACTTGTTTTTATTTGCTTTCAGTTATCTAAACAAAGGCATTGTAGAAAAATTAGAAGTCGTTAATAAAAAATGGGTTCGAGTGAGACTACTGCCTGGCCATACAGTCGACGGTTCAGTGAGTGTTTTTTTCCTTTCGATGTTCAGTACTTTTTGTCTATTCTAATGGACGTTTTCAAACGATAAAAAAAGATCGAGAGTCTTCACGAGTGAAAACTCATGTATGCTAAGGACACCGTTTGAAGGATAATTTTTTTCGCGCTGAGATTTCGACCTTTTTTTTCGAGCAGCTATATCGCTGTGAAAAAAAAATTATCACAGAAAATAACAAAAACATTTGAAAACGTCAATCTTCATCTTGAAAAATCACGATTGAAAATAATTTTCGCATTTTTTTTTTCTACGACGTTATTGTTTGTCGATCAATAAAACCAGAAATTTGGAAAACTTGTGCAACTTTGAGATTGTGGACGAGAAACGGAATTGTTTTTTAGGAAACCCACTCCAGCGGTTTTTAAGAGTGTACATTCCGTTTGAGAATAATTTGTTGGAATTGTCGATTGCCAAAATAAAAATTGAATGTTTCGACTTTAAAAGGCCATAACTCGGGTCAAAAAAGTCGCGCAGACCTCGCTGGAAAATGATGCCGAAGCGGAATATATTAGGTGTAGTAAAAAGAAATTCATTATTTTCGCATGAAATTGAATACAATACAGATATTACTACGCCTAGGATGTTCTTTCAAACCGTGCCCCGTGCACAATTTCACAGTTGCGGAAATTCTTTCACTTTCCGCTTTTCGCCGCTCAACGAAGGATACCTTTTTCTATACACAAGAAAGCGAAATGTTATCAATTTTATCAAGTTTCTATATATTTGGTCTTAAAAAAATTGTCTTATCCAGTTCAACATAATTCTTCAATAGAATCATCGAGTTGAGAATTTCCTTTGTTTCTTCAAGTCGGTTAAAAATGTTGTTTTTTTTTTCACAAAAGTCAGTCATTGCTAGTTTTATGTATATAATTTTCCCGTACAGTTTGTAACGTTTACAAAGACTAATTTACAAAGACTAATCTCTCTAACTCAAAAAATATATGTTTAATGAAAAGAAAGTGTTCTTTATTTGACCCCAATCTGGCTAGTCTGCAAATGCTGGAATTTTTGCAAAACCTGTATGGAAAACCTGGAAAAGTCAGGGAATTTCTGAATCAATAACGCGTAACAACCCTCAAAATGCCAGTTACAAAGCTACAACTCGAAAATTACATTCGCCTAATATAAATGTATACTTAAATGTACAGCGCTTTGAAACGCGAGGTTGTAAATGCCACTTTTCGATAGGTCGAGGCTGATGAGTCCTGGAGAATGTTCAAGCTTCTATTACCTCTTTCAATCGGGTACTTTCAAATACGTGGATACAATGGAAGATACCAAGAACTTTATTTTTCACTTTCCCGTGTTTCCAGCGTTCCCTGTGGTTCAACATCGGCAGTGCCGACACCTTCGAGAGGAACCTCGAGAACGCCCAACTGGAGCTGAACATCGAGCCACAGAATCACCTCCCCGTTGTTTATAAAAGCGAGCTGGAGCCGTCGCAGTTGATATCATATTTGCCGACTATATTATTGATGGGTAACTATTATGAAAAACTCCTAGGTACAAAACTTGGCACACCTAGGCAAGAGCGTACCCAGGATCTAAGCTAGAGGGGGGAGGGGGGAGGGCAGCAGTTAATAGACTTGATTTTTTCTTCTAGGGAGGCAGGGGGGCAGCTGCCCCGCGCTGGGTACGCCCTTGCACCTAGGTCTTTGGTTTCCTTTGTAGCCACGCTTTAGCGGAACAATTATGTTCTCGGAAATAAGGGATCGAGTTCGTATGTCAAACACGCATTAAACTGGAGATCCGTTGTTTGTTAGGTACGCTTACGATGGTAATGTTGAAAAAAAAATTTCATTCGGACACCTTGCAAATCAATCTGTTATTCATAAATCGTCAGTAATTTACAGACTCATATAGTCAAAAACACTTGTCGAGTCGAATTTCGCGTACAGTATTTAGAATATGGCAGATAAAAACGTCACAAATGAAGAGCGGTTTTACCTTTTTTTTCCCAAAGGCAATTACTTCACACCAATCGCGATAATTTCACTACAAACTATTTATTAAATGGTCTTTTGATGCATTATTTTGAATTTTTGAAGCAGAGAGTTACAAGAATAGGCGCGGTGTGGGGGGAACATTCCCATAACTTCGGAGGGACAGTTCGCGCAACTGAAACGAAGCATTAATTTTTTAAATACAGTTGACTAGGATTTTCAACGTCCTGTTTAACGATATCCGATTCGATGGGGTACGCAAATTTCTTTACTCTGAAAATTTCTATCTATCGGAAGAAACGTTTGAAGAGGGAGATGCCTTTAGGCGAAGAAAAAATGGCTGATTTTCATGCTTTCTTTTCAAAAGGCAAGATTTCTCCACCAATTTTGAGACTGGGTATGTTTTATTACTACTTTTGGCTTTTACATGGTATTTTTTTTTTCTTTAATCTTCAAAAACGAACGGCGATATGGCACGGTCTTCTAAACGGGTTGCGGCGGAAGTTGTCAGATGGCGTGTCACGTAGCGTCGGCAGGATTAATCTGAAAAAAATAACCAACAATTATTTTTCTTTCATTAACACTCATACGCAGAATATGAACCAAGAAAAAGTGAGAAATGTTGAAAAGCGATAAAACGGTACGCTTTGAAACAAAAAAGTTGAATTATCCGAGAAAAAAATTGCTACATTTTGCAATAAGAAAATACGTTTTTTTTATCTTCAAAAGCATTTAGGGTTATGTTTTGGACACTAAGGTTAGAAAGATTTATACCAAATTTCATCAACATCGGTCGATCAGTTTCTTAGCTGTCGTCACGCCAGTTTTGAAAATGCAGTTTAGAAGACTGCCATGCAATAGCTAAAAGTAGTAATAGACCGTCTCCATGACCGATCGTGGTTTTTCTGCTCACGTATCCAACTAAACCCATGGGAAATACAAGAAGGTTTCAATTTCCGGTTGTAAATGGTCAGAACGACGAAATAGCTCCCACAGCCTTAGCGACGTCGCGAGTGACAGCTGATGCGTTTGGCGAACATAAGCCAGCTTTGTTTTTGAAATTAATTTGAATAGAAGCCGCCACAAAATATGCAAACAATTTATGGAGTTTTATCATTTATCACGTATCAATAATATGTGCAATCATATTCTGCCTATCGTGTTAATTCCGCTGAGGTAATTCAAATCTATTATAATAGGCTTGAATTTTGTTACGTTAATATTATTACGAAGATTACTACCGAGTCGTTGACAATCTAATTTTTCAGTTTTTATTTGTTCACGTGGAATAAATTCATCATTTACCACAACATTCGGCACACTATAATCGATAATACGAATAATCAACATAAGTAAACATCAATCGGCGCAGCTTCGGGTAAAATCAATTTAAACTCTTTTTTGACCCCGTGGAAGTGATCGTACCTCCTTGAGAAGATTACTTGCAAAGCTATCATCTCACGTGATATCATCGTGTCTATCGAAAGCGTACGGTCGTCAAGTTTCCGTAGGTTAGATATTAAGTTGTAGGAACTCTGAAGCGGGGACGGATGGTCGTGACGAAGGTATGACGGAACTCGCAAAGGCGAATAACTGTCGTGCCGATGAGACGTGATTCAGTGTGGTTTTCGTCCTTTCTAGCAAAAGACTCTCTTCCCAATTGGTATTTTTCAAATAATTACGTATCGAAACAGGTCTATTGATATACGGAATGCGCCGGTCGGCCGAATTTATGGGCGGCCGCGGAGGTCGAAAGGGTGGCTTATTCGGTGGCGTTATGGAGTCTACGGCGAAGCTAATAAATTCTAACGAAATTGGCGTTCGTTTCAAGTATGTTCGAGCATTCACGTATAGCCCAGTCTTTTTCAACGGCCTTGAAAATAAAATAACTCTATAGATTTGTTGCATTCAAAACAGGGACGTAGCCGGATGCGAAGAAGCGAAGATCGAGATAATGGAATTCGTAAACTTCCTGAAGAACCCGCAGCAATACATCGATCTTGGCGCCAAGATTCCAAAGGGAGCTATGCTCACAGGTTCGTGGAGTAACGTATTTATTATGTCGACAAAATGCACGCAATTTCAATCTTGCATATATTACTGTATAGCCGCGTTACCATCTCAAACTATACGCACGCAGTACTGGTAACGCCATCTGTTGGAGAACAGTGAAAACTTATTGAACGTCTCAATACTTGGCTCGATTACCCACCTCCCCTTAATGCTTAATCTCGTCGAACACGCAACATTTGTATCACAATATAAATTTCTGGTGATCTTGGATCTTCGAGGTTTTTTCGATTTAAATATTGGCGCCCAATACGGCTATTACGATTTGTCAACTCTCGCGGCGAAATGACAGCGATCCCGCTGGTAAAGAAATCGATGAACGGTTTCCATAATTTGTCTCAAAAACGGCTGGATCGAATAAGTTGACATTTTGTATGATCGACGACTTATTACTAAAGACAGGACCGCATTTACATACCAGGTAGTAATAAAAAAAGGGTTGGGAAATTATATTTCGTCTCGGTTTTCTCGCGAAGTACGACTCTGAGAAGCAATCGCAGAATGAACGGAGAATAAAAATAAAGAATGCCGTTTATGTTTGCAAATTCGACCGTTACCGCAGTACGGTAATGGTAATGGTGATCACTAGACTACGAAAAATCGCTAAACGCCGTTCCCCCCGGAAATTGTATGAAATATATCATTGGCAGGTCCTCCGGGTACCGGAAAAACTCTGCTTGCAAAAGCTACGGCAGGCGAGGCGAACGTGCCGTTCATCACGGTGTCCGGTTCCGAATTTTTGGAGATGTTTGTCGGCGTCGGTCCCTCGAGGGTCCGCGACATGTTCGCGATGGCTCGGAAACACGCGCCGTGTATATTGTTCATCGACGAGATCGACGCGGTCGGTAGAAAGCGCGGTGGTCGAAGCTTCGGCGGTCACTCCGAGCAGGAGAACACTCTGAATCAGCTCCTCGTCGAGATGGACGGTGCGTAGTGATGCGCTCTCGTACCGCAATTCCACCGAAATCGATCAATTGGGGAATGTATTCGATAAATATTGACAATTTACAGTATAATTTGTGAAATTTTCCGGAAGGTTTCAACACGACGACCAACGTCGTTGTATTGGCAGCGACTAACAGAGTTGACATTCTCGACAAAGCGCTCTTGCGTCCGGGACGTTTCGATCGGCAGATATTCGTGCCGGCCCCTGACATAAAGGGACGTGCGTCGATCTTCAAGGTTCATCTACAGCCATTGAAAACGACGTTGGATAAGCAACAACTGGCCCGTAAAATGGCCTCTCTCACTCCCGGATTTACAGGTTCGCTAATGCGTTTTCACTCAAGCGAGCCCATTGGGTTTGTTCATTTCAGTTGCATTTTACGATCGCCAGTGTAAAACGATCTAGGGTAGTTATTCTCGTGAGTGCCAGTGAGTGTTGCAAACCTAACGGGAACGTAAATAAGGCGGTACAAGTGGAAAGCCTCAAAATGCGCGGTTTCGAGAGGCCATGTCTACCTAGAGACCCGAAAGAAATAACCAAATTCCCATTTCTCTTTTCCGGAAAACGGTTGGTGGAAAAGAAACGCATTTTCCTTTAACACGAAGGTACACATATTGAGAGCCTTAAAAAACAAAAAAGCACAATCAACAAAAAGATGGCCGCCGGCATATGATGACATTTCTTTCGCGACGTTTGGCGGTGGCCACCAGCTTAGTCGGTCAATTTTAAATGTAAAAACCGAACGGGTTATTGAAGTTAACAATAAATACGAGTCTTTGACGATCGTCCATACTTTAAATTATTTTTTTAAAGAAAGAGACGACGAATTGAAACCCGAGCATACAAAATCTATGAAAAAAAAGTCCCCATTGTTACGTAACTATCAAAAAATGAAGATCGATTGAAAACAAAGTGAGATCGTCAATGACCTTTAAATGTTTCTCATCGTATCTCCTGTAAATTTGAAAATAGTCGATCAAAGTTTTTGCTGTATTTTCTGGCCGTTTTTTTAAGGCTCACAATATACTTTATAAAAAATGTTTGTTTAAAAAAAAGGTTCTTTTTCACCAACCATTTCCCAGGATGAAAGTCTGAATCGCAATTTTTTCCATTCCTCAGTTCTTGGAATCTACATTGATTTGCTATATTTTTAATTTATTGGAAATTCGAAATCAATTTTACGATGCACTAGCAGATCACTCCATTTTGCTGTCATTTTCATTGTATCATCGTTGATGAGAATCATAATCGATACTTATTTTTATTGTATATGCCAGCACCCAATTTAAATACGAACGTCTCAAGCGTACTGAAGTAATTTGAGCGATTGAAGGTATGTACGTTGTTGTCCCGATGAGCTGATAGCAGTGAACATTTTAGGAGCTGATATTGCCAACGTTTGCAACGAGGCGGCCCTGATAGCGGCTCGCGATATGCTGGATAGTATACAACTGAAGAATTTCGAGCAAGCTATCGAGAGAGTCGTTGCGGGTATGGAGAAAAAAACGAATGTACTCCAACCGGAAGAGAAGAAGACGGTTGCCTATCACGAGGCGGGGCACGCGGTGGCTGGTTGGTTTCTTCAGTATGCAGATCCATTGTTGAAGGTATTTTTCAGGGTGACAAGAATAGAAGAGTAAATTTGCGGGTTCGTCCAGATCATGAAATTGCAGAAAAATGTTTATTTCTTGATTTTTATTACTATCTAAACTTTGCATTCACAGTTTTAGGTTATGGATCCTCAATAAGGATCTTGAAAAATATTTTATTAATATTTGTGCCGCAATGTGCCGAAAGAAAATAGGCAATACGAAAAAATAGTTAGGCCACTTTTAGGCAATTATTTTGAATAGAAGCCGCCGCAAAATATGCAAACAACAATTCATGGAGTTTTATCCTTTATCACGTATCAATAATATGTATAATTATATTTTGCCTATCATGTTAATTCCGCTGAGGTAATTCAAGCCTATTTTAATAGGTTTCCGGCTGCCTTTTCGATATGTCTATTTAGTCCGCTTTTAAGGTAGACATGTTAATATTATTATGAAGATTACTACCGAGTGATTGACAACCTAATTTTTCAGTTTTTATTTCTTCATGTGCAATAAATTCATCATTTACCACAACATTTGGCACATTATAATCGATAATACGAATAATCAACATAAGTAAACACAAATCAGAGCAGCTGTGGGTAAAATAAATTTAGACTCGTTTTTGCCCACGAGGAAGTGATCGTACCTCCTTGAGACACTAAAAGTGTGCAATATAAACTACATTGTAAGTGGACTATCAATTGCACTGTAATGTTTTTAATGATGGAAAAAGCCAATCATGATTCGGCTTCAAGTAGCAAAAGCGTTTTATACGTTTTTCGTTTTTCCGAAATATCAGCCGTCTCGGAGATGACTGAGAATTTACAAATCAACGATCTCCCACGCTTACAACCGCTCGGTCGCTGTGACACTCCGCCCTAGAGCAATCGCACAAAAAGAAGACGAAAAAAATATATTTCGTCACGTCTTTCAGATTGGACAAATTTTTGGCCGATGTTTCGTATCGTCTAGAAGGAAGAATGCTCAGGCTATCGGGGATTTTTACAACGTGACCTTTTCCCTTTACTTTTAGGTGTCCATTATTCCCCGTGGGAAAGGTTTGGGATACGCGCAGTATTTGCCACGTGAACAGTATCTCTATACGAAGGAACAATTGTTCGACCGTATGTGCATGACACTGGGTGGTCGAGTGTCCGAGGAGATATTTTTCGGCCGGATTACAACAGGCGCACAGGATGATTTGAAGAAGGTAAAATCTTTCTTTTTTACTAATAATTTTTTACGGGACTTTTCGTCGTATGTTAATTTTTTTATTAGCAAAAAATGTCGCGTGTACCCGAAAGAGTAGGAAATTTCGTATGATTTTGCAAAAAAAAAACATCGATGTCCGAGCTGGAACTAAAAGAAACATTTCATTTATAGACTAATTTTTTAGTGTCCTTGATTAAATAACTCGATTCAATCAGTACGTACAATGTGACGGAGATTTTTTTATATTAATAATTCCCACGACGTTTGAAGATTCGTACTTTTCGATCGATTAAATCCATGTTTCTAACGAGGAACATCACTCAAGTGTCCGTCTTCGATTTTGTCGAAACTCCTATGTGATAAAAAATTGAAAGCTATTAGACACGTATTTTTCTTCATCGGTGGAAAAACGGTTTTGAGGACGGAAAAGGGGGGGGGGGCTTTTTCGGAAAAAGGCGCTTCAAGGGATGATTTTGCAGTTTCACCCACAAGCAGTCCACCAATCTAAATGAAACTAAATGAAACAAAAATCAAAATTCTTCTAAGGTAAAGCAATGGAAAATCCACTATAAAAATATGGAAATAAATTGAGGGGGCGACAAGCGTTTCATTGTGGGGCGGTTTCCCCCTTAAAATCCTTTCACCGCCGATGAAAAAATACGTGTCTAATAATTGTCAATGCTTCAACACGCGTATGACTTTCAACAAAACCGATGGCGGACTCTCAAGCGATGTTCCTTGCACTATTTTACTTTGCGTATTTGTCCGAAAATTCATTGAAGCGTTACTTTTTAACGACCTGATCGGCTTTTCCAATTGAAGATAACGCAGAGCGCCTACGGCCAGATCGTGCACTTCGGAATGAACGAAAAGGTTGGCAATATTAGTTTCGATATGCCGCAATCGGGTGACATGGTACTCGACAAGCCGTACTCGGAGCACACTGCCCAGCTGATAGATCAGGAGGTACGCGAACTCATCGACACTGCGCACAAACATACGAGAAAATTATTGGATAGTCACAAGGAGGACGTGATCAAGGTAATGAAAATAATATTACTTGTCATATTGAAGACTGTGGTACAAGCGCAAAAAACGTAGGCTCGCGGCAAAACGTCTACCATTTAGGTATTTGCAAACAAACAAAAACAATGTGAAATGAAACTCAAGTAGAAATATGTGAATACAAAATTGTTGAAGTTCGTGAACGAGCAGCTTAATTTTGGACGTTCATCGAGCACCATATACGTGTACTCGGTTTAAAATGAATGTGCGGCGCAGCGCCATCGTTACGCAGACTTTTATTATATGAGTGGATACGCTCAGACTTTATGGTATGCGCGGGTTCGCATAAACTGTCCACCTACATTTCTAGCACGTATGTGAGTCCAATCTTAATAGCGAGGCCAAAGCACATGACGACCTATTCCGGGGAAAACTTTTTCTCACTTTCCGCGATTCGCAAAAGTCTTGGCGCGTCTCGTGGCCTAAGGCAGAAGCTCAGCTGATATAGTAAATTGCGCAAAATACCATTGACGATAGTGGACAAAATTTAAAAAACGGCAAATTACTCGAGCTTCTGCTGAGTTTCAGAGTGCAAGACGGATCACAAAAGTAAATTGCCGTTCCATAAGCCACCTAAAGATAAAGTCTTTTTGGAAAAGTGGTTATCTGTTCTGAGATCGACTCTCTTTAGACCATTAAGACGAATTTGTAGTCAATCCCAAAGATTCTTTCGTTCCAAGTTTGTATCTTTATAAATAATAAATCGAGCAATATTGAGAGTTATTTCTGTAATGCACTACGCATAAATATAATTTCGGACGTCGCCTGTAAAAAGTATACACCGAAAAATAAAATCACTCCTTCCCGAAACGTGCGCGTGACGCTCATAACCTTAAAAAATCTAATCCAGATCTGACAGAGCTAAAAAAGAGCGGAAAATAAATTATTCACTAGAGTAGCATCTTTGCAATGTACCATGGAGGTAAATTCAATAGCCAGCTCGCAGATATCAAGAACGAAGTAATTGTTTACGTTTGAGGCTATTCTTTGACCGGCCATATTGAAATATCGCTGCGCCACCTCTAGGAAGACAACAACGCGAATTACAATAGAGAGACCCGGTTGCGCAACCAAATTCATTCCTACGAACTAATAATCTTGCAGGAATGACATTAATTTATCTCCGCATCATATTATGATCTTTGATGATTTCGCCTTAGTCTTGCAGTTCAGGGGTCTTCTCGCTTTCGACGCTAAAAAGGCTATTTTCATGATTTTTAAAATATATTTATATTATAGATATTGATATAAAAGTTGTTACACTCAATAAATACACTTTCGAAAAACAATTAAATTTTTTTTAATGTATTAATATAACCCAAACAAACTTTAAACACTTTTTTTCTCGAAACAACGTTTTTCGACGGCTCGTTGATAAAATCTTCGAAACTACTGAACCGATCCTTATGAAATTTTAACCACATATTCTTTGCAGCTACAGCTATAGCGCATATCAAGGATTTTAAATTTTTTGTTATTTACTTTTTTTGCCAAAAACAGTGATTTTTTTTTTCGATAAATGTCGGCCATTTTGTTATTTTTTCATAGATGAAAAATCGTTTGACATGCGTTATAACCATCAACATGCTGAATCTCTAAAACCGTTTGATTTTTTTGTTTCGGATGATCCATTTCCGAGATATCATCAACAGCGCAGACCTACAATTTTTTTTGGAACATTTTTTTAACTACCATTTTCATCAACGGCGCAGACCTACAATTTTTTTAGGACATTTTTTTAACTACCATTTTCGTCTATAAATAGTGACTTAAATTTAAAAAATAAGTGTTTTAAATGTATATCGAAAGTGCATTTATCAAGTGTCAATATCTATAAAATCATCAATATCTATAAAAAACGCCTATCAAAACAAAATCATGAAAATAGCCTTTATTGAGCGTCTGAAGTGAGAAGACCCCTTAACTATGACCACTATGAAATGTATGCTCCACGACAACGTTCAAGATATTATATTCGAATTGTTCCATCGATTGTCCATTTTTCCATCGTCATTTCCAATTGAATAAAGAGCATACTTGTTCCCAAGGTCGCCGAGCGTCTGCTGCAAAAAGAAATACTGAGCCGAGACGATATGATAGAATTGCTCGGTCCGCGGCCGTTCCCCGAAAAATCGACGTACGAACAATTCGTCGAGGGTACGGGTTCCTTCGAGGAAGACACGACGTTACCGGAGGGCTTGAAAGAATGGAACACGTCGAGGGATGCCGATACACCAGAAGGCGGTGAAAAAGAGACGGATGGACAAATTTCCAAAGGTGGTACCAAAAGCGAAAGTTCGACGTCGTCATCGTCCTCATCAACGACGGAAAAAAATAAGGATCAACCGCAACAGAGCCTGTAATTATTTGTACCCCAATCAATCCTGTAGATTATAGTCTCACGTACTCTTCTTATACTTTGTATAATAGTAAAAGAAAAAAGAACCGAAAAAAAGTATATATGTTCTATGGATCATTTACGTTTGTGAAGAGACGCCGGCACACTGCCAGGAATTAGATGGGAATTGTACCGTACTCTTGGCGGCTGTTGCTTGCTTTTTCGAACGTCACAGGCAAGGAAAATTCGAAGCTTCTCACAGCTATTGCGGTAGTGGTCCGTTGGTTTGTGCCGGCATAAAGTTTGTGCCGATACCGCTGAAGGCGACCGCCAAGCATTCCCGTATATTCGAAAGGGGTTGGGGGTGTCACCTCATCAGAGACGCTCAAATATGCCTGCTTTTGCAGATTTCTTTTTACAAACGAATGCTAGATATCGGGTGAAAAATCGCACTCGGGTCACACGTGATTCAACTATTAGGACGTTTAATAAGTTCTCGCTGTTTTCCGACAGGTGGCGTTACCAGAACTGCGTGCACGTAATTGAAGATGGTAATGCATCTATGAAGAAAAGTACTATAAGCAAACTTGAAATTCTGCGTATGCCATTTCGCTGAAGTGTAGTCAACTTTTTTTTCAAAGTATTAAACATGTCAAATTTCGTGCCAAAAAGAGTATTTGGGAGGAGTTTCACTGCATTACGAGGGTCGTTTGATAAGTCCGTGCAAAAATGTAAACTACTAAGTTTTTTGGGATGAACTTTTTTTATTTTTCAACACAGTCTCCTTTTAGGCTTATACACTCCATCCAACGCTGCTCTAGTTTGTTGATCCCTTCCGTATAATAAGATTTGTCTAAGTCTGCCAAATGGACATTCCTTTCTGCAATCACCTCCTCGTTTGAATAAAATATTTCTCCCGCCAGCCATTTATTCATATTGGGGAACAAATAATAGTCCGAGGGCGCCAAATCTGGAGGCATGTGAAACGAATTGGAACCCTGTTTCTATTAATTTTGCCCCCACAACTGCTGAGGCGTGCGCTGGTGCGCTGTCGTGATGGAAAAGGACTTTTTTGTGGGCCAATCGTAGACGCTTTCCTTGCAGCTCGGTTTTCAAACGGTCCCATAACGATGAATAATATGCGCCTGTAATAGTTTTACCCTTTTCCAGATAGTCGATGAGGATTATTCCTTGCGAATCCCAAAAGACAGTCGCCATAACCTTCCCGGCCGAGGGAACGGTCTTCGTCTTTTTTGGTGCTGATTCCCTCTTGCCAACCCATTGTTTAGATTGTTCTTTGGTCTCAGGAGTGTAGTGATGTATCCATGTTACATCCACAGTGACGAAACGACGCTTAAAGTCCTGCGGATTCCTTTGGAACAGCTGCGAACCGTCCTTGCAACACTTGACACGATTTCGTTTTTAGTCAATCGTGAGCAATCGCGGCACTCATCTTGCGGATAGCGTTTTCATGTCCAAATGTTGGTGCAAAATATTATGTACCCGTTCATTCGAGATGCCCACAGCACTAGCAATCTCACGCACCTTCACTCTCCTGTCATCCATCACAATGTCATGGATTTTATCAATGATTTCTGGAGTAGTGACCCCAACAGGGCGTCCAGAACGTTCAGCGTCGCTTGTGGGCATATGGCCACTCGGAAAATTATGAAACCACTTATAAACTGTTGTAATCGAAGGTGCACAGTCACCATAATATTTATCAAGCTTCTCTTTAGTCTTCTGAGGCATTTTGCCTTTCATAAAGTAATGTTTAACCAACACACGAAATTCTTTTTCGTCCATTTTTTTTAAATCACTCGACTTCCTCGGTTCAAACGAATTCCAAACACATAGAAATACATCGATCTAGCTGAAACTTCGTATGTTTTCTTCCAAGAGATGCTACTGACTGAAAATAGCTTCGATACGTACCAGTAGTGCCATCTCTCTGACTTTGCACGGACTTTTCAAACGACTCGAATATAATGATCTTGATGTGTTGAATTGGAGGCATTACTTCATGAAGTCTCATGTCAGACGCTAGCTGAACTTGCAGAATCATTAGGAGTTGATCACACAACAGTTTCGAAACGTTTGAAAGCATTAGGAATGATTTTTTTCCATAAAGCATGCATTTTCACGAAAAAAAAAACAGCGAGAACTTATTCAACACCTCAATACAAACAAATTATTTCGAAAAGATTCTCAAGCTGTTGTCATAAAGGATACGTGTATTTACAGCGCTGCATAAAATCCACGGATCCACTATACACATCGAAATCACCCGTAGAATTGCCTGATCTGAAAAAAACTAGGAAGTTTATCACAATATGTGGTCGTTGCAATCATGGACGGAAACCATTTCAGTGGGTTTTCCCATAATTGAAAATGAGTTTTTTGAGTGTCTTAAGGGAGAACACCACTGTGAAATTTTCGAAAAATCGTTTTTTTGAAAACACTTTTGAAAATTCCTTATAACCTTCAAAAATATGATGCATATTCATTTATAGCTGAAAAAAAACAGTTTTAACGTGGTTACCGAGCTACTTTTCTAAAAAGTAGCTGTAAAATCTGATGTGTTCGGATTTCCAAATCTAAATATGAATAGAAAATTCTTGAGATTAATGAAAATGTTGCGGGAGAAAACCGATTTTTTTACTACTGCAGGGAGGGGCTCTTTCAAGCGTGTGAACAAAAAAAAAGTACGCACCGGTGTAATGTCGATATTTGCGCTAGTATGTACGTGAAAATGATAAACAGAATAGGCATCGAGCACCCCAGAGGAAAGTTAACTAGTCTGCACCTATGTTTTCACACAAATAATATCGAAAATATTCGAAAACCGTGTAAGATCGAATGAAACCTGTAGAGTGTCAAATTTACGTTGGACAAAACACGCAAAAAGGGTACGATTGTATTTTTACCTGATACGTTGTGTGACCACCTTTTGCTTGAATGACAGCTTGTAAACGTCGAGGCAACACTTTCAACAAGGTTGCAGATGTGCTGCTCCTCCATATCGTTTCACGCTTTGCAATAAGCCTGACAAAGTTTTTTTTTGTTCTTTACTTCGCCCATGTTGACTTGTTAGTCCAAGATCGACCACAGATTTTCTATAGGACTTAAATCTGGCGATTGCGCTTGCCCGTATAAAACTTAATCTGCGACGAACGAAAAAAAGCTACTGTTTTGCGCGCGAGTATTGTTGTCTCTGTCGCACACAATACTCCTCGATTGCAGCGCCTCTAGCGTCGAGCTTTGGCAAAGGAACCATGTGAACTAACGCAGTTTCCAGACCTGTATGTAAGACCGTGCGCCCCCGACTCCGCCGCCTTCGATATTATCAGTTTTCTGTACATTTTTTTTTCACGAAGTCGTTCTCCCGATTTGAACCCCACGTGTGGTCGCTGCTCACGACCGAAGAGATCAAATTTGGTGTGAGCACTCCAGATAACTTTTTTCCAAAATTTTGAGCCTTCATCGACGTATTTTTCGCGCATTCTAGGCACTTGATTTTATTTGCCTGTAACGAATCAAAGGATGACACTGTGCAAAACAATTTTGAAGTCCTGGTTCTCTCGGTCCCCTATGCACTGTACAATCAGAAATGTTTAGCCCTGTGTTTTCTAAAATGACACGGCTGGGGATCATCGGATTTTTTTCTGTTTCCCTGATAATTCTACGAACATCGAAATAACTCGTCTTTCTTTTTCTTCCACGCCCTTCGTTATCCGTTACTACGACAAGCTTGATCGACCTTTTACATATTTTCCTCGTTGCAACTTCACTTCATATTTTCTTCCGATTTGCCTATGAGATAGACCCTTTGTCTAATCTATTTCTAATCTATTCCCTATGAGACAGACCTTTTTCCTAATCTCTTACACGTTTCCTGACTTGAAACGAAATATTCGGCGTTGCGCATTTTTTAAAACTGTTCACTTTCGCAGAACAACGATAACTGGCGGAAAATAGTTCCAATATAATTGTTTACCTTGCACGCCTGTTCATTCAAGCAACCTTGGTGCAAAAATGATGTGATCGTTACCTACCTATGAAAATAAGTAACCACTGCGGTGCCTACTTTTTTTGTCCAATGTAAAATTGGTTTAATGACGTACAAAAGGTTTTCCAATATTTTCGAGATCAATTCAGTGAAAACATAGAAGCAGACTAGTTAACTTTCCTCCAGATTGCTTAAGGAGGTTAGAGCGTTAGCCACAATCCAATACTTAATAAAAATAAATATATGTTATTGCCTAGACTATACTGAGTCTTGGCGAGTATTTTGACATTTTTTCACCACGAAACACCAGAGATAAAAAATAGTTTAACGTATATAATTTTACGTGCAGCAAGATGGGCAAGACGTTCACACTGCGAGTGATGTCATTTTTTTGGTTATTTAGCACTAAGATAAACCATTTCTAACGAACGATTAACCGATTAACCGATTGTAAACATCTAGGAAAAAACCCATCCTTTCCTTCGTAAACCATATATATTCAATATTTAACCTTCATGGTTGGATAAAAGATTACGAATCTTGGCTGGCGAATGGAGAGCATTCTTACCAACCTCAATGTCCGTGCCAGTTATCGTATTTCAGCAACATTCAATATTAATTAACGGGGTCATCCCACGTGACAGCTTTTTCCGCTTTTCTGGGAATATTTTTATATGAACAATTAAATCACACTATCTTAGAGTTTTTAACACCCATTTATTAACGTATTTACAAACGGTGTGCTGGACCAGTGGTTAGCTTGCCTCTGAACCAGAACATCGGGAGGTTGCGGATTCGAAGCCCGATCTCATAGTCTCGAAGAAAAATAAATACGGGCGCGACGTAGTTCCAGTTCTACACGGATGTCACGCACACGGACCAGTACTCATTTGAAATAAAAAAATCAAACGGCGCTTTATTTTGTAGACTTGCGGCTATCGCTGAAATTAGAGTAAATTGAGAGTATCGAAAATTGCATTTTTGGCATGGTTTTAAAAGTTAAGCTCCAAGTTTCGTCATTTATTTCCACTCCTTCAGCTTAAAAACAACTACGGCAGATGTCAGAAATATTCTAGTTTGAGTGAAAGCTATAGATGTGCTGAGTATACCATTAAGGAAGCTTTCCAGTGTGACAGCCCGAAAAATCGCTGTTTTTCGCGATTTTTTTTTTTAAAGAAAAAATAATCTAATCGGTCTGGTTTTTTTTTGTATATTAATTGGGTATTGAAGAATACAAAACAATTTTTTAAAGATCGATTTATTTATTAATTAATATATATAAAAATGATGAAACAATTGTTGCAGAAAATGCACTTGGATGTGGTGTCCACGTTGGGGGTCACAATTTTGATCTGAAACAAAAAACACAAAAAGATTATTGATCGGTATATAATTGGCTTTCGTGCTATGGAGCCTTTTTTTTTTTTTTGCAAAAATGGCGCCGGTTTGAACAAAAAGTATCGATTTTAGCATTTTTTTTTGGCAGTTTTTTTTACAAAAAAATAGGAAGATGTCAAAAAAAAGCTTCCATAGCACGATAAACAATGACGTTAAGAATATTGTGTAAAAAATTCAACTCGATAGCTTTAAAACTCTGCCCTCCAAGTTGGACACCGTTTTGAAAAATGCTGTTTCGAGAAAAACGCGTTCAAAGTTTCGCTGTAGCTGTAGCGCTCCGTTGCCTTCTTCCAAGAAATGCTGTACAGTAACCGAAATAATCTGAATTTCGGCATGAAAATTTCAGGGAATATTCGGAAGAGTGTATATTATTCGATAAAGCAAAAAAAAAAAAAATCGATTTTTTGAAAATTTCACACTGGAAAGCTCCCTTAAAATGGCGCGAAATCCGTTAAACAGTTTTTAAGATATGGAAGCGCATTAAAAAAACAATTTTGAGAAAAACGCGTTCAAAAGTTCAAGTACCATTTACACAAAGAAAATGTTGACTCACCGTTGGTCTGCTGTGCCTCGTCCACATAACGCACACATCCTTTGCAATTTGCGCAACAATTTTTTTCCGCCTTAATGGTAATAATACATAATCTCGTGACATGAATATAAATAGGAATAATTATAAATGACTCAAAATTTCATTCTGAGTTGTATAAAACATTCACCGGCCCAGTTTTTTCATAATAATCATCGATAATGCTATACTTTTTCAAGTTGGTAGTAGCACGAAAATTGATTTTATTCACGTGATGAAAATATATAAATGCATCATTTCGCCCGTTAATTATAGATTTTATGAAAAATTAGCATCTACGGAATAAATCTATACCTCGTATGTATTTGTTCGAGATTATTTGAAAAAATGGCTCAACCCTCATTTGACTCAATTGGACCGATGTAATCTTAATGCCTACTCTATTTATCATTTTCATGTACACATTAGCACACACATCGAAGCTACACCGGTGTGTACTTTGTTTTGTCCTGTACCGTATACTCTGTTAGCGAACGACGCATACATAGTTTGTCACAATTATCAATAATTATCTACACTACAGGACGCCCTATATTGTATATATTATATACAATATAGGGCGTCCCGATTGAGTCGATTAAGGTCACGCATTCCCATTCCAATTTCATGCACTTCGTGATGCTGCCCACCAGCATCACTTTCATATGCTGAGTCTACGGATTCATTATCCAGTTCGTCCAATTCTTTTACTTCCATCTGATCGATGTCGTCACGGGCGACCACTAGCACAGCATCAGTATCATCATCGGCGATGTCGATAACTTCCACTTCATCGTCGTCAACATCGATGATATCGGCAATCTCAGCTTCACCATCATCGGCGATATCAGCAACTTCGCCTTCATCATCTGCGATGTCGATAAATTCTGCTTCATCATCAGCGATATCCACCACTTCTACTTCATGATTATCACCGGAGATATTGTTTACTTCACGACTTTCATTAACCATTATTTTATGTACTTTATGTTTTGACTCTTTTCGTTATCAGAATAACACCTCGGAGGTTGGAGACGAGAATGACGAAAATCGCTGTCACGATCCTTCTTAAGATTTCGATTTTTGGATCCTCATGGGCTTATAGTAGGGTGGGGGGTGACCAACAGGATGTGTAAATGGTTTTACTTTTCAACATCAGTTGAAACTTGTAGAAAAAAAAACCTTGCAAGATGTTGCATCCTGACCAGGGATAAACGAAAAGTTTCTTTCTTATCTACGTCTATGGGGTAGGCATCTACTGCCCAGCAAAGTGTGCACTCGTGGAGGTGAAAGCTGGTCAGGCTCTCCAAGCATTGACTTTTACGATCTCTACAGAACAGCGTCCAGGTCATGGTGACTGAACTGGCGTATTATAAAGAGCATCGGTTGATTTGATACGTAGACGTATAGTTTGAATTTTTCTTTTAATTTAACATCAAAATTAAAACTATGCGTCTCATTCGCAAGTAAAATTTAATTTGGAGATGTACGAGGCAAATCATACCGATTCCGATTTGGCGATTTCGACTAGTGCGGTTATTGTGTGTGTGCGTGTGCGTGCGTGCGTGCGTGCGTGCGTGCGTCCCTGCGTTGACGAGGAAAACATTAATCAACTTCCCACAAAAATCGTACACTCGGTTTTAGATAATGTATCTAAGAGCATTATGCCCAAATTTAAAGTCAATTCCGATGACGGTGGTTTTATTATTTGGCCTACCTTCAGTCAACGATTGCTGGCCCATTTAATTCTCCTTTGGTGCCTCCTTAGACATCTTAGGCCTGCTTTTTAAAAGGGCTCGCCGAGTCAATTTTGTGCTCGGAATACCCATTCTTCTAAACTTCGGCAATTATACAAACGGTAATATTGGCGACAGTTTATATTGCTGGCAAGACTTCAAAGTTAACTACAGCAGAAGAAAACGATTTTTTGAAAATTTCTTGGTTATCAGATCCCTTGAAAATTACGTGTGCCAGATGCTAATTTAAAGGTGGCTATGAATTTCCTAAGAGCCTTGTTTGAAGATACTGCAACTGCAGAAAACTGCATCTCCAATGTTATTCCCAAGCCCTCTTCAATCAACGAAGCTTATTTTTTTTTATCAGTAATAAAACTTGCGGCCAAAACTTCAGCATTCTGAAAAATATTTAAATTCCATGTTAAGTCCAGACGAAACGAGACAGTCAGGTTCCGAATACGAAGCACTGGTGAAAAACTTATTTCGAACTTCCCACGATGAAGAAACGTCTCATCAAAAATTGCTACTAAAGTGAACAATCTGAATCTAATTCCTGAAACGAAGTAATTGAGCTAGACGGGATCAAAGCATAGAGAGTGGCAGTCTGTGGTTATGACAGCGGCAGCCTTAGGAATAAGGTCGAGACTCATACGACTGGCTGGGGAAAAACGGACAAGATTAGCATAAAAATCTCCTAGGGTACCTCCGATCCGTAAAATTCAAATACAAACGTAACTAGTCGAATAATATAATATCATACCCAAAAATGGAAAATTATTCACATTGGCAGATTCGTTTCCCTAAATTAGAAAGGGCCAAGCCTGTCATTATTTTCCCACTGAGATCAACTACTCCATTTATACTACTTTAAAAAAAGTTATATTCGGGGATGAATCCAAGTACGAAAGAAGACGGACCAGCCGTTGAAGGTGGAGCCCAGAAAACATATCAGAAAAGTTCGATCCACCTCTCGCGCAGCAGCCAATTCGGTTCCTACAGGAATCGAATGCGAGCTGAATACAAATCTCAATAAAAGTAACTTACTTACTTAATGCTTGCTTGCTAAACTTAATAATAGTTCATAATGTAATCACAATAAAATAGTAGAACCTTTCTTAACCTTGTCCGAATATAAGAAAATAAACCTTCTTCAAGCACTACCGCGAGAGAGGCTAATGAAAGCAGCTAATTTCAAACGCTTGTCTCGTGAAGTTTCTATCCAATGCGATACAAACTTAGGCAAAGAACTTGTAACATTGTAGAATATAGAAGGACCGAATGAACATGAGCATTTAATATAAATGTTGAAAAATGAGTTATTCTTTTCTTTAAAACGTCATGGTTAGCGCCTTCTTTAATTTTAATTTATGAAAGTCATGGTTGATACTCTAGGGATATGACACAAAAAAATAATAATATCATCCAATAAAGCAAGATTAATGCAGTTAATATTATTGTCGCTATCATTACCGCTATTATCATTAGTTGGTACTCGTTGTTTTCACAAAAAAATTTAGACGGTTGAAACACTCGTGCATGCAGAAACTTATGTAAATATTACTGCTCCGTCATTGCATTCCGGTCACAATGCTTCTTCCCACTAGTAGGACGTCTTTTCAACGGTGCAATTTTTTACATAGGATGCTTTGTGAGCAAAATAAAATGATAAAGAGGCAATGCACACTTAAGTCGTTTGCACCATTTTTTTCTAAATCTTCCTAAAAATGTAAAATACCGTTTATGCTGTTTTTCTACAATTTTAATATTTTTTCTAACTTTTCTCATTTATGTAAAAAAATTCAGGCGAACATAACATTTTTTTTAGGAATTCTGAGCCCTTGCACCAGTTTTTACAAAGGTTAATTCCAACCGTTTTTTGGCCATTAATTTAATATTTACTAAAGTTTCTCGAATCTAAACTCAATTACTTGCACAATATCTTGCTGTATATTAAACAACAGTGTTTTACAAGCACCGATGTTTATTAATATTTGAAATGACAATTTTATTAAATCTTATGAAGTTTCATGAAATCTGCGCTTAATCTCTTTTTGCCGAGTTTAGTTCCAACCGCTCTGCAATAGTTCGGTTCGTTGACTGGAGATGCTATCCCGATATCTCAACGATTAAGAAAGGCGTGCGGTTCCGAATTTCTTTGAAAACAAACTTTCTAAATAAATGTTAAGCCGGTGCACCAATTGTTGTCGAATTTAATTCGAACAGTGCTTTCGCAGACAGTTATTTGACCTATGACTTTAACAAATCTTGAGATATCAGGATGAATTTTTTTAGACACAGCTAGAATGTAAAAACAAAGAAATTCCATAAAGTAAAATACATATGCATACATCCGGGCATTTTCTAGGATTGTCATTTTGCAAAGTATTTTTAACATACTCCCAACCATATTTTCATTCAAATATTGACAAAAGTGTTCGCACCATGCAACATTTTCTCCTCGAGGGAGAAAAATAAAACCATCCAGGTATAGAGATTTGGGATTGCAAACATGGGTCATTTTGTATCCTCGTGATCATCAAGAAACTGTAGAAAATTTCATTCGTTTTGAGATCGGCTACTAGTCATGCTTTTTCATCCGAGTAAGCATTATCAGAGTTGTTCATTTGACTTTGATTTTTGCGCCGTAGCACAAACTCAATATCAAATTTTACCAATTTTTCAAACTCCGCTTTTTAGCGCTGCTTTATAAAGTAGTGCAGCAGTGGAGCTCATCAAACTGAATGATTGGTTGATTGCAGAAGTCAATTAAACAGGACGGCGAACGAGAAGATAAATGCGAAAGGATCATTTTCTCGTTTGGATATACAGGTGCATGCAGAAACGACGCATTTTGCAACGTACAATTTTTAATTAATAAAGTTTACAAATTTGATGCAATTAAACGGTTCCTTTTACCCTTAAATGCTGTAAATACATATGAGGTTTTATTTTACTTTTGCACATTGCGTTGAAACTACACTCGTGGATTTTCTTGGGTTTGCGGGTTTCGTCATCGGCTGCAAATATCGATGATCCACGGCCTCCAGTGTGGTCCTTTTCTTTCGTTAACTCCGATCATGATTTACATCTTCCTTCTTTCTTTTTTCTGTCAACTTTTTTATTGCGAGAATCACGTTTCGTGAAGTTCGAGAGCTT
This sequence comes from Ophion costatus, assembly GCA_951751655.1. Taxonomy (NCBI): domain Eukaryota; kingdom Metazoa; phylum Arthropoda; class Insecta; order Hymenoptera; family Ichneumonidae; genus Ophion; species Ophion costatus. The sequence continues at coordinate 2,068,454 of OX632367.1, read as the reverse complement.
GGATTCATTTAGTGGTAAATAATCGGCTTTGTACTTGAAGTTTTTTTTTCGTTTTCTCTCGCACCTTATTGAATTCTGGGCGATTATTGTTACACGAGGGAATGTTATGTGAAAAGAGGCGTGGGGCAAAAAATACAACGGTGTTTTCTGCCCTCAGGAAACCGACAACGAATCCTTTCTTTTTTCTTCTCATTACGTACTATAGGTCGCGATAAAATTGAATAGCTAACCTCCCATAATTGAAGGCTCATTAAATCGTATCGACGTTGTTTCTGGTTCGAACATTTTGCAAGCTGTCCCTATTCGGTTTTTCGCACTCGTTTGACGAATTACTATTATTATTTTCTTCTTTTTTCTCTCATTCCGTTAGATAGCGTATACAAATTTGGCACCTACTCAAATGATCAAAATAAAAAGGAAAACAACGTATCAAAATCGTGCCAATAAGCAAAGCAATCGTTGAACGAATATCTGACACAAATGTTACAATAATAGCCGGTGAAATAATGTAAATTGTATACGTGTATGCAAGAAACACTTCGCGTAAACGCTCTTATCGAAGAAGCATTTGTGTCGCGCTCCGGATTGTTTTTCTTTTTTTTTAAATCCTTTTTTTCTTCATTTTGTTTCCACGACAGTAGTATACTCTCTGAATTGGAAATACGTTCATTGCTCTTCTACAAAACTATATAGTTTTCATCGAGATTATATATATTTTCCGAAAGTATCGTAAAACTTAGTCCTATAATCACTAATCAAATATTATACAATCACTAAATTATTGCTTTGTCGTACCTTGTATCACACTAATCTAGATCCTATGTGATCTCACGTTATTCTTCACTTTTTTCGCCACTTTACTTCAACTTCTGGCTTTGTTATATACTTTTTTAATGAGCCAAGCTCAGGCCCGACTGTCTTTTCGCTTCTGCATTTCGCGCTCTTTTGCTCTCCGTTGAACAAGCCACAACATTGCAGCTCCATGGTTGATAAATACTTTTTTGCTTCATTTTTACGCAATTTTTGGGCAGTCCTCGAACGAAGGAGAAGATTTTATGATCGTAATCAAAATTTTATTGAATTGAAAATTATTTATCTTACTAACGCTTATTCTATTTTCATTGTTCATAATTAGATGCGACAATGGTAGATATTATGATATTTCGGTATATTATCGAGGAAACCGAATCCTGTTTTTTCCTTCTGAATGTGAAACAGATGGTGAGATGTTCCTCTGCAAAGCGGCGAAATGTCAGTTCACTTTTTTTTTTTAATTTCGCAAGTCTCAATTATTCCCAAACATTCCTTTTTCCCCAAATATCCTTGCCTGTCAACCTGCGCAGGCGCGCATACTCGTACTTACATTCAATATTTTTTATGAACGGAAAATTTGGTGTGTAGGTATAGAACGGAGTATTGGTAATGATAATTTAGTTACAGATCGTTTTCTTAGTTTTGTACGCTCCAGGCCATGATGAAGGAAGGGTGCGAAGAACAATTTGCTTGAAAAAAAAAATCTCGTTCCATATTTTTCTTCTCATTCGTTTTTTCCTCCGGAATGTTAAATAAATGAACGTCTCTGTCCCATGTCCGAGTATCATTTTCAAAAAAACGTCTTACGCATTATTTATTGACTACCGTTACGATTTTATTAGGTATACGCATTCATAAGCCGGTTGAAAAAACCACGTTTCGTTTGGATCTAAATTTGGTCGGATTAGGACAACTGCAGGAACTGAAATTTATCATTTGGTGACTTGAGTTTTAAGCGATATGTCCAATGTTTACGAACTTGGCGATAATGTTAAAGTTTTACGTTTATTCGGAATTTTCTTCCTGGGCGTACTAACGAATCCTCAATACATTTTTAATCTAGCGTATTGTAAATTCTAACACATTGTGGGATACGATAAAAAAATCTAGGGGGTTCTCAGGCTATTGATCTCCAATCGCAATAAAAATGGTTCCGAGTAATCGATAAATAAGTTTTTAAAAACGCGTTTAAATGCCCCTTTGTAAAAATGAATGACTTTGTTGATTTTTCAAATGTACCGTCTTCGGAAACTTTTCGACAATTGTTAAAAACAATATTGTTTCTAACAATTTTCGAAAAGTGTGATACCTTTTTTTCCGCATTCTTGCGGAGACCCCGCGTAAAAAATATGTCCAAACCAAATTGAATGCTAAACAACTTTCGTAATAATCCAATCCTGTTTTTCCCAATTTTCACAGCGGATAAAACCTAATCTTCGTAAGACTTTTCAACATGTAGGTAGTCCAAAAATTTCATTTTACTTTCCATGCTCCTTTGATTTGATCGTTGCAGCGTATAAAGATGAAATACTAAATCCAAATGATAAGAACATACTTTTTATTCAATTTTATGTGCTGATATCGATGAGCCTTGATTCAAAAAATATATTTTTGCACAAACAAAAATGAGTACTTTTGAGGGTAACCCGATGAACAAAGCGATCCAAAGGGAAAAGTGGTTTTTGCAGTCAGCCTAATATATGTAAATATTCGATTGACTCTCGAGTACTGCTGTTTTATCATGAAAATGCAGTCTATTTGCGAACGCTTAAGGCCCGATTTACATTATCGGTCTAAAACTAGTTTGAAAAAGATGAAAACATTCGCGAAATAGTGGGGTGATCGATAGTGTAGATCGGTCCTATTCTTCTCGCATCATACATCTTTAGCCCTTTCAGCTTTATGCAAAATTTATTTGCTTCAAACTGAATCGGGTATCGGGTGTTCGTATTATCATTATTTTTTTCCTTCTCGTCTTCGACGCAATTAATTGCGAAAAGGTGCAATGTCGTTAATTGCTTTTTTTCCTGTATCTCACCAATAAATTTTACAATTTTACAATCGTCCGCTTTATGCTGATCGCGGTTCTAATTTGCGATATGACCAAATTTTCGAAAATACGAATTATCAATTTCTCTCTTCAACTATAAGTTCTCGAAAAAAATCGTCGTCGCCAATAAATCTGTATACGCGTTATTTCACGAGGACCGGAACGATTAGTAGCTAAGGGGTAATCGATTTTCGCGCTCACGCAAAATTTACTTCATATTTGACCTCCAAAAATGTTTGTCGCCGTTTGTCCCAATTAATATTGGCACGAGAAATACAGCGATCGCAAATATAACGATTTTTTAAATACCCACAGGTTTAATTTCGTATAGTTTGGTTATGAATTGACGGCACGAAAATATTTTATTGTTCCAAAGCTATAATAAACAAGTCCTAATTTATTATTATTCATTGATTCATGCTCCAAAGGTGTATAAACTAAAAAGTCAATCCAAAAGCCTTGTTCGATTGGATGTAAAGAGTCAATTTCATGTTCGTACATTTTTTGTCTCAATATAGTCCTAAAATTCTAAGGGATTTATTTGAACGTTTCTTTTATCATATTCATGTGCAATGGGGCTTTGTAAAAAGTAATATTTTTAATCAATATTAAAACGCTGGTTCTCAGCTGCGTTATTACAAATAACAACATCGCGGAGAAACAGAATTTATAATTTCTTGATATCGCTGTAAAAAAAATCAAGTCTAAAAAAATATTCCGATTCACAGAAAAAACATTGTCCTCGGTAACTTATGTGGTAGAAAAGTAACACGCGTTGCTCCTTAACTTGGATTTTTTAAATTTCAGTATTTTGCGGGTTCAAGCATTCATTATTGACTTTACGCTTTACTGATAGTACTTTAGACTAAAATGTAAGATCGATACCAATTTGAAAAAATAAATATATAATTTTTCGACTCATCAAGTATTATCGAGGAAAGGCTGATAAAACTAAAATATTTCTGAATCTTCAAATGAACATGTTCAATATCGTATCCGAGGTCAACGAAAATATTAGAATCAAGGTAAATATCAACAAGATTAGAAATTAAATGATTTTTTTAGTTAAACAAATGCCAACATTTTTTTTATTTGCTACGTATTGCATCATGATATGGCAATACATTTTTTCCTCGAACTCCGTTAGATTGCTAACCCAACAAATGACCTTGTCGTCAGGGTACCAAGCAGTCATTCTTATGAATTCGTTGCACCAAAAAAAATGATCATGAAAATGATACCACCTCTTTCTCCAACCTCAAAACAACAACTATATTGTGACGATTGAACATTGAAAATGATTAAAGACGCATATTTTTATAGCTTCAATTCATGGGGTAAATCTTTTCTCCAGTGATTCATTTTCAAAGTACACGAGGTCAAACACATGGTGAAAAATAATTATGAAACATTCGTGTTCACTATATTCGTTGTGAAAATATTAATTGTTATCGACAACTATGCCGGTCTCCCTCTACGCGACGAAAGAAAGTCAATTCTGCACGAATACCGGCAACTCCGGACTAAAAAAGTCTAACAGCCGCGGCATATGTAAATGTACGCGTTTACCAATCGACCCTGCTTCAATTTCGCTCTCACTAAACTTACAGCTAACTTTCTATTTCGCTTCGTTCTAGCTCAACAGCTTGAACACTTAATTTCCTAATCGATTAATATCCATTCGCAAAAAAATAAACGATAATGCTTCCTAAAGAAAAGTGTTCAGACTAGATTATCACTAGGTTATCGTTAGAAAAATAAATCACTACCGTGCTTATATCGAATTGCAGACTAGAATTCAAGGTAACGCGATTTTTTCTTGCTCGCCCTTTTTCACGGCTCTAGCCTGGCCTCACAGATTGCGAATGTAGCATCCTTCGGTCCCCCTTTAATAGATTCTTTTTTTTCAAGAGAGAAGAGCGTAAAGAAAGTCGATGGGGCAGTTACGCAATCCATAATGTATTTAACGTCCAGTATAGTCGACGAATTTTTCATGATTCGGTGAAGTTCGAGGTTCTCTCTTCGATCACAGCCCCTAGTCGATTCATTGGTCATCGCATATAATCAGTACTTTAGATTCAACATGTGAGCCAAGTCTTCGTGTAATTTTTATGAACAATCGTTGTCAAATGGACAGAGGCTTTTTTTAAAATATATTTTGTTATACGTTTATAACTCCATGGACCGAGAAAAATATTTATTTTAATCACGTGTATCAGAGACTTGTCTCGGTCAATTAATATTTTGTTCCATTCTAATATTTATCTGAGCAAAGTAAAATTCGTATCGTGCTACTAAATCATTTTTCGTACTTTAAATGCGCATTTGTCAGTAAAATAAATTTTCCTTTTTACTTTTGGAACCTTCGAGCCGATGGCGACTCTCGTCTGTGGTGCCCACAGGGAGCGATCATTTCTTCTAAATCCCTCATTGTAAACTTTTTCTTGAGAAAATGATGGGCTCCCGGCTTGGGTCGTATCAAAAACCCCAACTGAGCGTTTACTCTCTAAACCTATGGGAGAATAAATAAACATTGGCATGTCTAAACGAATAGACAAGCGGATAAAACATTAGACACAAAACTAAATTTAAAAAATGGTTATCCGACTAGCATGGACGTCTCTTTGGTTTATCGTTACAGGCATGTTACTCTAATGCGCACAGCACGCATGTGTAGCATCGTTTAAAAGCTTTTGCAAAATCACTACCCTGGACTCAATCGAAAGGGCATACTTTTGTATTTCTTTTTTCTGCTTCTCTTTCGAAAAGAAAACTACAATCTTCGTGTTTTTAACAGGAAGCATCCCCGGCCCTTTTTCATCTGATACACAAAATATATCTACGCAATTTGTCCATCTTTTTTGCTCCTTTTCGTATCTTGATGATCGAAGTTCGTATCGATCAGCGTTTCATTATTTTTCTCACTTCTTACCGCTGGATAGGACGTCAGGATTGCGGGGATCAGAGGCATTTCGACTTTCGATGTCTTATACACGTATCTACGTGACAAAGGGGAAAGTTTGTTTTTTTTTTGTTCCGGCCGTCCGAGCCTTTCGGACGTACTATGCCGAATCCTTTTTATGCCTGGACAAAAAAAGGAGGCGAGCAGGTTAAGAGAAGTCTCCGTTGGCTGGCGAATTTATTATTCGCTCAGCCCATTTGCGTCATTTTTACCCTTCCAGCGTCGTTGACGGGCACTTCTTCTGCTTCTTCTTCGTCTTCCGTGTTTTCTTCCTTGTTCTCTTTCATCCCCCGAAAATTTGCAGTGAAAAAGTGTCTGGAATAGGTTCAAGTGCTCTCCCCATTTTCTCTGCACATCATCCGTGGAAACGATTCGTTCTGGAAAAGTTAAAAGCATAGAGGAACGTATAGAGGTGGAAAAACGGACGAAGTAAAAATCGACGATATAAGCAACCGACGCTGCTCCGAATAAATTTGACTTCAAGTGTGCGGTTCAAGGAGAAAGGCAGATCGCGTAAACCGCGCCAAAACTTGCTCGAAGAAGTTTTCCTCCGGAGTTAAACTTTTTGCTAACTCGATAAAGGGGATATCCAGTGGCCTACGACATTTCCGTAGCTAACGATGGATTCTCTACGGGGGTACTTTTCTCACCCCGCTTGCGATCGCGCTAGGAATTAAGGATAGGCATGTGTTGTCCGCAGGTGAACGAATCATGCCTTCTTTTATCGTTTACAACTATTCTGATATTCGATTATGTCACCGTAACGTCAGTATTTCCCATATTTATTGGTTAAAGAAACTTAAGGGCCGTTTTACCGACGAATTTACAAAAATGATTTTTTTACCCTGTCAATATGTGAAATAAAAGTTAACCTCCAAATCTTTCATAATATCCATAGCGTCGATTTTGCAACAAAAACCACAAATAAATCAGAAAAATGAGCCCGGTTGTTTATGACAAATTGATGAGCCGTAATTAATATCTCTTGTAGACATATTGAGTGCATCGCGTAGAATAAAAAATCTAGCACCGTTGACGTTCGTTTGTAAAGCACTGTGTTAAATAATCCACATGTATGGACATGTATGCGTTTATGTGAATCTCAATATTGATCTTTTATCGAATATAGCTGCGTTTAAAACATCCGTGTTCTCTAACATTGATAACAATATAACAATACCACTACGCCACATAACTGATTTCTTGAACGAAGAATTACTAATGTGAGGTACAAAACAGGGTCGGGGGAATTTTAGCATTTTATGCCTTTTTTCATTTTAATATGTAGAGGGAGGTTGGTTGATTAAAAAAAATATCTTTGGCCTTTTTCTGTCATTATGGATCATAGGTATGTATGTTGGGTGCCTATTGACATAAGAAATTCTATCTCTATGAATTTCTGACAGTTTGGGTTGAAGACCGAGCAACAAAATGAAAATAATTGCAGGGGCCTCGGAAGTTCTGCGGTACGCGAGAAACGTAATGCAATGCCTCTACTCTTGTAAATATTTTGGTTTCTAAATATGCGGTTTTAAAATATAGCAGCCAAGCTTTTGGCGTTTACCTCGTCAAGAATGCGGAAAGGAGTTGAGAGAAGTTAAGGCGAGACAGCACTGGAATGGATTTTAAAAATCGATTTTTTTTGTATTTTATGAAAGTATACATATTGAAGAATACGTGAAAAAAATTGCAATTTGAAATATTTAAAATTGCGAAAGTTACGGGCGATTTAGTAAGAGTGGGTAGCGCAGGGATATACATATACTAAAATTTCAATTTTATGTTTTTCTCGAAACGACTTTTATCGACCTGGCCGGAATCATAAATCTAGCTATACTTAATTGTCCAATTTTCAATTTGGACAAAAAAAATGTCCGTAATTGCAGTGGCTATCGTTGTACGTAGTCCTTCTTTTATTTTGAATGTCTTAAGCCCCTGATTATAAGTAAAAAGTTCGCTAAGATTGCACCTTTTTAACACCCAGAAGGCTGGGTGTTCAAATGAATTTAGTGCATTTTTTTCTTTCGAAAATCGCCTACGTACAACGAGAACTACATTTATATAAATTATGAAACGTTTTTATTTTTACGCCCAATCATTGTCAAGTTATCGATCTGGCCGTTGGACCACATTTTTCATACAGAGGCTCAATGATACCTCAATAACGTTGTGACTTAAAAAAAAATCGAATAAAAAATTACACGAAATAAATGCAATGTATGCTTAATAAAGTACATCGTTCCGAATCCCTAACAAATAATCTAGTAGACAAAACATCGGAAAACGACCTTTTTCGTTCCGTCGCAGTAGTGACGTTCTTTGAATTTTTTTTATCAAAGTTCAAATTGCGAAGGGAAACGTCGGGCTTGCTGAGAAATTTCTAAGCTTATGAGTATAAAGTGAAATCAGCTGAAACAAGCACAATCCTTCTTATCGCAAAAGAATCGCCAAAGAATTCGAGTTTGTTAGCGGCAAAACAAACAAAAATAAAACGTTATAGCGATAAAACCGATATTTTTTACCATTGAAAGCTAAACTCCTTTGTAAAATGGCAATGAGAAATTTGCATCTCGCTTCTCGATAATTAGATCATGCATGTAATGTTTCGGATATGAGCTAGAGGATTTTTCAATTTTATGTTCGGCATTGAGGCTAGAAAGAAAAATCAATACGAGGGGATATGCAATTTTCTGTTTGGCACGATTTATTTACCTGTTGAATCCTAAAATTTAATCGTAAAATAATCGAAATTGAATAGCCCAATATATCAGTGGCAAGCAGTCTAATCGAAAAAAAGTAATCGAAAATTGTGAGATTTAAAGAGCGCTGAACAATTGTCACATTGTCATATGTAACAACGCAAGCGTCAAGATTAAGTGAAGGTCACTTTCCATTTTTCAAGAGCAAATATATGTTTTGGATTGGACACAATTGTACTCAGATTTAGGACAAGTTCTATGAAAGAAAAGGAATGATGCCTAGCTTGCCCACTATGGCCACCTATGACGCTTCCGAGCAGCCACAAGTGCAGCCCCATTCACTGCCTGTATTAGCAGTATCTGAGCTTTGTACCACGTGGAAGCTGCAACGCCGTATGTACAAGCCGTTCGTGTACATGTGTGAATGTGCAACAGAGCTTTAAAACGCCACGACTCTGGGCTTTCTTAAACTGAAGACATTTTTTTTATGGTTCGGCTTGTTTGTAAACAGAGGTGACATTTACTTGACCTTGATGTTTTTACCACCATAATCAGGTTAAAAGGTTACGTTTACTTGACCATGCCTCCACCATAATAGTTGACTAAATAGCTATTGTTTTTCCTTTCACAACTTTCGTTAAGAAAGTTTTTTTTACCAGGATACAATTTTTTCCAGTCTCTACCAATCCCCTCCAAATAGGGAACATTGCGGTAGACATTAAAAATTCGAAAAGAAAATTTCACGTGAGCGTAATTTAGTCTACGGGGTAGGGGTAAATTGAATTCAGGAGTAACATCAATCGTCGGGAACAATTAGTGGGTCATAATAAAAGCAGTACCTCAGAGTTGCAATTATTCGAAGATAGGACGACTCCGTATGAACCAGGTGTATCCACATCGTTGCTGCTTTCCTCACAGTTGTCCCGCTGACAGGCCGATTCAAGATGTTTGTTGAGATACGATTTGAGGGCGAACGACTTGTGACACTTGGGACACTCGTAGTTCTTGTCTGACGAATGTGTTTGCATGTGGGCACGTAAATTTGATCGATCAGCGAAAGCTTTGCCGCAGTGAGCGCAGCCATATGGTTTTTCACCCGTGTGACTTCTCAAGTGACCCTGCAACAGCCAAGGCCTGGAAAACATTTTCCCGCAAACGCCACAACTGTGGGTCAGTTTGTGAGTTAGCACATGCATCGCAAGAGCTGGCATGCTGACATAGGCCTTCCCGCAGTGAATGCACTTCTTTGCAGATTGCGAATCGATACTCCGATGCGTCTGCTTGTGTCGTGAAAGGTTTGACGAAGTTGCGTATTGTTTGCCTGCGGGGAGAGGAAAAACAGGGGATGATTTATAATTTAGTCTCGTCAAAAGACTCCAGTAAGGAAAAAGTAATGGGGCGATTTTAGGTATTCATCGGATGGGCTGACTTAAGAACTATGAATTGATACTGCCTGTAACGTAGTATTTTTCAAAAATCTATTACATTGCGTTAGTGTGTTGAATAACAATGTCGGTTAAACGCGATAGGTTGGATAAGACTGGGTAGGTTTATCACCAAGCAATGACTTCCTATTAACAGCATGAGGATTTTCAGTCTAATCGTCAGAACAGGCCTAGCTTTGAGTTAAGCTGAAATGGATGGAACCACATTCGGCAGTTTTTCTCTGTGCATTCCAAATGTTCATGTTGGCATGAGGAAACCCATCGTTCAACATTTTGTTTGTCCGTTGTTCACATGCCTACTGATATCAAAGGATTGTCTTCAAATTTCTTTCCTGTTCGCAACTGATCTAAAAAATGTAGGACGAATTTCAACGATCTGTCTGCTAATCTATAATTTCGTTTGCGAATCCCTTTGGATAGGATCATTTGCAAAAGACAATGCTACAACTGTTCGTGTTCATTGGGCAGAGTTTACAAAATACGATGTTCTCAATAGCATGAAATTACTGCTAAAGAAAATAACGATTATGTGAAAAAGCTCACCGCATTCACAACACACGTATCTTCCTGATTTCGGTACGTCCGGTAGTTCAGAGTTGTCATTGATCTCCAGGTTCTCGTTTTGGGTCGTAGTTTGGCAAACTGTAGGCTGTTTTTTGTTTTTGGACCTCCCATCGGCAACTAAAAGCGTATCGTACGTATATGATCCGGTCTTGATCTCGGGCTGGTCCGTTGTAGTTTGTACCTCCTTGTCCCTCAGACTTGGGGGCTGAGAATTTGGATTACTGTTCTCGATATCGCTGCTGCACTCTGAGGCCGGTGGTGTAAGCGGTGGTGCTTCTATCGGTGTAGGTTGCGTAGCTAGTATCGACGGGATTCCATTTGAAGCGTTGGCGTAGGTGAAGAGTATTTCTTGGACTGGTGATAATGGGATGAACATTCCGGTCGAGGTTTGTTGTACAAAGGTGGCGGAGGATACAGGATCATACATTATTCCCGAAGGTTGTTGCTGATACACCGTTGCTGTTCCGCTGCTGAGATCTATGGTGTTCAATTGATATATCGGCGGTTGCTGAGCAGGTTGATAAATACTGATTTCCTGAACGTTGTTGGTCGGTGGTGTTTCGATCACATTCTGCGGACCAATAGCAATGCTGGGTGGTGGAAGCGGCGGCAGTGAGCGGGAAAGTTCTAGAAGATCGTGGGCTGCCTCCGTTTCCGCCGCTGATCTGTCACGAAATATAGGAGGTTCTTGGATGGCACTACACCTCGGGAATTGACAAGCTGTTTGAACAGGAACGCCCACATCGAGACAATTCGATGAGCAATTTTGATTCTTGGTGTCATTTAGCCTTGTGTAACACAATTGATCGGATGAATCCGTCGAGATTACGGACGACGTATTAACTATCGAAGGGTCAACGCCGTTTGTCGAGTGATCACTTTGAAGCGGTGCTTGTAGTCTTTGGGGAACTGTATGCTGTATCGTTTCTATAGGCACCTGCTTGGACGATTGGACAACTTCTGGAGATAAACAGCTGGTTCTACTGCGATATCGTCTGGTCATTGTTCGTCTTGTTGCTGTTGTTGATGCTGTTGTAGTAGTAGTAGTAGTTGTTGTTGTCGTCGTTGATACCGTTGTTGTTATTGTTGTCCCTGCTAATGCTGGTATTGATGCTGCGATCGCCGTCGTCGTCTTGGCCGATGAATCGAATGATGAACCTTTCGGTTTACCACTTTCGTTGCCGGTGACCTCGATCATGTAGGTGGTCCGCGACGAACTGGTCATGGAATCTGAAGATTCTCGATGTTCATAGTGATGATGACGATTCGACGTTTCTCTATCAGGTGACGGCGGCAAAGCCGCACAGGTCGTCACACCCGTAATTGTGGAACATTCCGCCGGGTCGGTTCTTCGTGAACAGGAGGCCGTGCACGAAGAAATATTGACTTCCGATATCTCTGGCGTCGATTGATCCGGGATTATTAACGTTTCCGAGGCCGTAAAATCGGTCAATTGCGATGAAAGACATTCTGAGGAACACAATTTTTTTAACATCTATCATTTTGAAATTAGCTTCACTAATTTACGCCGTTGTAACATTTTTATGTCAATGCAGTTAATACTTGGAGGGAAGAACTGTTTGGTGTAAAATTGAAAAGTAAGTGGAAATCGAATGACTGAGCTCGCTTCCGTCATTTATGCAATTCGTTAAGTATTCGATGAAAGAAGGAATTGTCATGGACTGAGAAAGTTCCGTTGAAGACGGGACAAGAGCTTGGACCTCTATGTGGTTCGTCGTTGCTGTTTGAGCACGAATAATTCATGCAATTAAGCTTCTAGTATGACGACTCAGTGAATTGATTCGAGTCAAGCAGGCGGCGGTAATTATTCTCCGTCCAATCCATTTTGCTTATGTTTTTCGGCGACTTTGTTCCAGGATTGGCTCAACGTACGCTTAACCCTCATACATTTTCCTTATTATATCCGATTATCTCTGTACAACATAAAAAAATCTCTACTTATGAATCTCACATTATACAACATAAAATTAATAAATTTCAAAGAAAGTCTGCATGAATTTTGATGAAAGATTACGATATTACAATAATCGGCGTTAGTGCAGTACGCGAGAACATCGCTCGATTCGATATTGACGAAATAATGAGGTTTAAATAAATTTGTAACTCATTATTATTATTTGTGGGCATCAATATAAACAATCGATATTTTCGTGCGATTAGCTATTAATATATAAATGTAAAATATGTAATGAAGTACAATGAAAAATATACACGAGTTCCTCGACGTGTGTCAATGATCAAGTCAAACGTAAAGACACAGGCACAACATTGGCGTAAATACAGGGGAGCATAGTTAAAGAAAAAAGCCCATTAATATTTTCAACAACACGATGAACATTTATAAAAAAATATTGAATACTTGGTTGCTTTCAGTTACAGTTCTATGTCGACTAAATTTTTTCCCGAATCGTCGTTGCGGACACAGTTCAAATTTCGTCTTCGAAGCAATCACTCGAAGCGTAGATATCGTCATTAAAACCACCTTTACATTTTGAAAATCATTTAAAATATTCGTTTCATATGGCGCACCGATCATATCACCATCAGTTCTTTGTGTTTTTTTGTATCGGAAATAATTTCTTTGACGACGTATTAATCTTTTGGGCATTAGTACACTCCGAAATTTCGACTATCGTTTGTAATTTCAATCTCACCATATCTCTATGCAATGTGGCGCAGAGGCGAAGTATACCATGGACCATTTTACCGGTTGGATAAATTCGGATATGAATATGATAGTTTAAAAAACGAAACCTTTTTCGAAATATTTGTTTTTGGTTTTAGGTTCTGTAGGTACTTGCTTAAACTTTCTTGAATTTCAAACTCAAGTTTACGAGAGGGATATTTTTAAGTCGACTTTAGTGCCGCGAAATTAAGCAACGTGCTAAAATATTCAGCGTAGCAATGAAATTGATGAAGGCTTCGGCAAGTACGCGTAAACGTTTCCCAATTTATCGCTCGTTGAGTTTATGAAAACGAAAATAAAAAAAATTAAAGAAAAAAGACGAATTAGCCCCACTTCTTCGTTATTGCTCCACGTTCAAAATGCTTCGATAAGGTGTTGCAACTCAAGAAGTCTTGCGAATCACATCATTTTATGAGAACGTATAACGAAATAGTCTTTATCAGCAGAATTTTCATTCGTAAAACTTCCGGAGCACTTCGTTTTGCTTGGGATTAAGAAACATCGGACAAAAGCTTTGCTCTGCTAATATAGAAACGTACCTTGGGCATCAGGAAGTGCGGTACATGCTTCAATAGGCGACACCAGCAATTGCATCGCTGTTGGCGAAGGCGAGCTGTCTCTTCCGGAACGTCCCCAGCTTTCAAAGCCTCTAGCAGCATTCATATACTTGTTGCATAGAGCTTTCTTCACCATGTAACATCGTGGCATTCTGACTCCTCGTATTTTTCGAGGTCGCGAATTCCTCGCGATTCTCGTCGATAACACGAAGTATCAGATACGCAAAATCGATTGCCGGAATTTTCTACCGTCTGTATTACGTGTGCAGGCTGGCTGGCTTCTATTTTTTATTCTCGATACACCGATTTTATAAAAATGGAAACATCGATTTTTTTCTGAAGAGAACGATGATACACCGACTGAATTTGTTGAATCACGATCAATTCGGAGTCTAGGAACATGACCTAACGATCCATTCTAAGTTTTTGTTGCTTGTTTGTATCTCCCTTTTCTTTTACCGTTCCTATAAAATCCAGGTTGCCGCAGCAATCAAGTATATCTTACACTATATTTGTCGTTGTCACGATGTGTGTGTGTGTTTTCCGCACACGTATAAGTGTTGAAATCCGATCGAATCTAATTGGTCGAACTACAATACTAAAATACGTTCTTAATTTATGTTCCTCCTAATTACCTTTGTCTCTTCTCATCAAATGAGCCAAGTAATATTACACGTTCAATGAAGTAAAAGCCGCTGTGACGTTTATCACTATAATAATATAATTATTAAATTATCATTATTATTGGACTTTGTCAAGAACTGTTCTTCGTTTCACAATATATTTTTCTTGTATATTGAAACACCCGAGCCGACTACCTTCCTCTCGTTCTCTTTGGGCCCAAAATGTGATGTTCGCCTGCTCGATAGTTTTTGTTGTTGTTGCCTTCTTGTTGTTAATGCTCCTTTGTATTTTCGCCTCCACTTTGTTTTTTCTTCTTTAAATTACCTTGTTTAGTATTGCTTTCGTTGTATTAGTGTGGGTGGGTATTCGTTAACGTTACATCAATCGCACAAAGTGTCTACTGTGTCATCCATGGTAAACATCGATCTACTCATGAGTCTTCTTACTTTCGTCGCTGTCCTCGTTCTCGATCGTGTACACGATATACTACAATATAATAATAACAATACTAATAATGTACATCGAAGTCTATCTTTCTCTCTCTTTTTGATGCTCCCTCTCGTATTATTATTCTCTCGTCCTCTTGCATTTGCGTTTCGTTTCCACGAGTCTATTTTCCACGTCCCTTCGGTCCCCTCGGTACCGCGACATTCCTCGATAACGTTTGCATCGCGTTTACCGTATCGCAAATGTTTTTCCTCTCTATCGTCGCGACAGAGGGTCTTCGATGGTAAATATCGGGGCATGTTCCTCCTGTGTTGTCGCTCGAGGAAGACATCGTCGGACGACACCGGAAGTCGACGAGACGAACAACCCAAGGGCTCAACGACGGCTGTTCCGTAAGGGCGGACGAATAATACGATAGTCGCGCAACCGCCTCATTGTCTCTCGATCCTTTAGCGGACAGACGTCAATGGCCTAGTCGTTTTGTGGCCCGGCTAACGCTGCGAGTGCTCTACGACAAGGGAGGCAACACCGTGGCATTGCTTGAAAAGCGGCTGGTGGTGCCGCAGGGTCGAGCAACAAGTTGGACAACAGGTCCGCCTTCCAGATACGAACGTGTGCGTGTATGTGTGGCTGTGTGTGTGTCTGTGTGTGCGTAAACGCGCCCGCGCGCTCTTCTCTTTCCGTTTGTGAGTGCGTGCGTGTGTGGGTGAACTGACACGAGTGTGCAATTGCGTCTGTGTGAGTGTGCGCGCGACGTGGTCGATAACTTAACTCCCACGCGGCATACGAGGGGGGGGGGGGGGGGGGGTAGTTACTACGATTTCACGTACAGTGTTCTCTCCCTTGTGTGGCCAATGCTATTTTCATGGTGGTGTTGCTATTTTCCGGCTGGCACGCCGAATCGATTCGGAAATTAATCGTGCCTCGTCGTTGTTGCACGGTGAAATCCACGAAGAGTGCAGAAACACTGCGGGCCGAGTGAGTGGTCGATAATTCCACGTTGCGGTATCGGAGTGCCCGTTGTTGGGGGCCTCGATACTAACGCTCGTTCGATACGCAAAAGACACGAAGGATATCGCAGAATCGATTTTCCCACGAAGAATAACAAACGCAGGGACGTCGTATCCGATCGTTTCGGCGTTCTCGTTTCGCTTTCGTAAGCGGAAGTTGGTTGAAACACGATGAGCAGCTACTCGGGAGTCAAATGCAGTGAGAAACTTGATCGGAGGGTGTCTAGTGGATCAGGCCAGGTAGTGATCAGACGCGAAAAATATGTTGCACCGGCACGAGGGGAGCACGAGGTTGGCGGTTGTTTCACATTGCTCCGTTTTGCTTCTCGCGCTGTAGTTGCCTGTTTTCGTGCAACCCCGCGCGTCCGGCTCAAGGGGTGGCTGGAGGTTTCCGTAGTTCGAGGCTCTCCCAAGGACACACGCGCGGCAACGTTAAGCGGGACCGAGTGACGGAAGATGGGCGAGAGGGAGAACCACCGATCGGGTTCGCGAAAAAGAGAGGCTTTTGTATCTAGTAGACGACAAGATAGACGCGGGGGGGGGGGGGGGGCGTTTGTAAGTCACCGGGCACTTATCGAGTATGCCGGAAGGCGAATTCGCTCCGGGCAATGGTACAAGGGGTGGCAAATAGCCCTCTTCCGTTGTTCTCCTTTCAAGCCACAACGTACACGTAGAAACGGACACATGTACGTAGACGCGTAACCATAGTACCGATTACCATAATCCAGTGGATGTCGTCGAGTTGAAGGGAAGCGGCGGAGGGTGAAACGGCGCCAGGCACTAGCCGGAAGTCAGGGCTGATTCCCGTAAAGAAGCGGAAGCCAAGTCGTTGTTGGAAAATACATTGGAATACGGTACAAGGTACAGCGATTCGCAAATGTACACGTAGGATGATCCGCCAAGTAGGGGAAACGGCGAATGAGAGTTCGTAACGACCTTAGCGTGGAATATTATCGACAAGAAACGCCGAACGAGACAGTCGGAATGAGCGGCAATCTTTTCTCCCTTTTCGTTACTATGTGTAGCGCATGAGAAGCGCGTATGCACGAGTAGCCATATATATGTTGCGTAACGTGGAAACACGAAAACACACGCACCCACACACAAGTACGGTAACCAGCGCGCCCTCTGCCACGCTGCACTGCTAGAAATCCGTTCGGCCACTATTATCAATTGTCCACAATGATCGGTTCACCCGACAGCGATTAACCCCTCAAAACCGCACGATTTTTTCCAAACGCAAGGCTTTCGTGTCTTTTGTTTTGGCAACCCACCGATCCGTAACTTCACTCCAGCCATAAAATGCCTAGGCTGCGCGCCACATACCTCGAACACGCTTTCCCACCATCGGACCCCCCGCGTTTTGTGCAACGGCCTCTCTCTTTCCCTCTCTCGCTATCTCTCACTCCGTTTGCCCCTCGTGAGCGAACCTTTTGGTCGGCTAGCCCTCGCGGAACTACCCTCCGCGTATCACCTGCGCCTCGCACACACCGCTCCCCCATGAAACACACGGACCACCACGAGCCAGTCGTCGCTGATTGCACAACTGTACGCACCTTACCCCGGGACCGAAATTTACCGAGCTTTTTGCGGTAAAGAATGCTTTCACATTTCAACCGGACGCGTAAATATCTTAACTCGAAAAAATTGGTTATAAAAATTCGACGGGGTGTAAATTCGCCGATGCGAGGGATGATCGCCAGATTGTTTTCTTCGCGAGCTCTTATCTCCCTTCCCTATCACCCACTCGCTCGGTTTCGCATCCCTTGCTCCCCCATCGCTTTCGCGCACCACTCTTTCGATACTTCCATATATATGTATATATTTGTATATACATGTAATTTCGTTTTTCGTTTTATTTCCGCAGTGTTGCGGATCAGCGCGCGTAACCGCACCGCTTTGACACGACTGTCGAAAACGCGTGATAGTGGCTGATGGCACGATTGTACGAATGTTGAAAATCAACGAGACGCTTATGTGATACTTATAAGAAGGTAAGGTACCACCTGTGGGCGCAGAAGCAACAATTGTCCGCCGTAGTGCGGAGGGTAGATCGACTACATGACTCGTCCGGGTGTGGCTGGGGTGCAACTGCCGTTTCGCGTATACCACCCCCTTCTCCCATTCCTCCCCTACTCGGAACCCCTGTAACATTCTCGCTCCCTGTATCCTTCTCTCTCCCTCTGTCGCTCCTTCTCCCTTGGACCCGCTATTATTCGCCCTCGCTGCGAATTCACCCCCTAGCGCCCGGGTCGTCAAAGCGCCTGCGTCCTTCCCCCCCCCCCCTCTCTCACACCCCTCGCTCCACCTCCATATCCTTCATACATCGACTGTGCACCGGATAACACGGCGTAATTGGAATCGCTCCGTGTGTGTCAAATTGTCCGGGGAAGCCGTTTTATTCGTAACTGCGATAAGGACTTATATTTATAAGTCCTTATCGCATAATACCGTAACAAGTATCAGGAGGTTCAAGGGCTCGTCTTGCATAGTGAACAATACGTGGAATTCCATAGCAAACGTCCTTTTTCATATTTATGAAAAAGGACGTTTGCTATGGAATTCCACGTGTTGTTCACTATGCAATACGAGCCCTTAAACCTCCTGATACTTGTTACGGTAGAGCTCCTTAGCGGGGCTTGCATTCGGGCCCGCGACACCATTCGCGTGCGAAAAGCTACCCCGATGTGCAGCTTTTTATCTTGGAAAGGGGACACCGCGGCCTGCGTGAGACTTCCGCTTTGAGCAGCGGCGAAAAACTCGCTACCATGACCAACGATGTTTTGATCCCATTTGTACACTCTACTCCCGTCTTCCAATAATTTTAGGCCTTTTATCACGCTTCAACGTGTGAGCTTTGCCTTTCCGTGAAGGGATGTATACCTAGCCATGCTGTAGTCTTGCTGCAGGCTGGTCCCGCTTCTCTTTTGGGGTGGTCTAGAAGCCGGGGCCGCGAATAATGTTACCACCGTAGATTTTGATTCGTGGCTGAAAGGAGGGGCATATGTACTTTTGAATAAAAAAAAGTACAAAAGTGCAGCGTGCGACGAAACTTTTGTATTTATCATGGTCGTAGTAGCGTCGCCCCGGCGATGCGCCGTGCATCGATTTTACAAGTTCGGGGTACCAGTAGAGCAACACCTGTTACCGTCCGCCCGCACCAGCCAACAACTATATAGCAAACGCGCCGTCCTACCACGCCATGTTTCCAACTGACTCCCCTCACCCTTTTCATCCCGTCATTTCCCTTCGTATCCGCGAATCTACCCCTGTATAAAATCCCCTCATCTCATTTTCTCTCGCCAGCTCTCTTTGCCGCTTTCCCCGCTCCCCCCCCTCTCTCGCTCGTTCTATCTGCAGTCTCCAACTCTACCGTGCTAGTGCCCATTTCGCTTCATCCCTCGCTCTTCTCTATCTCTTATCGCCCTTGGACAACTCCCCGCTTCTATACCGCATGCCTATATACAACACCCTCTGCAATGCTTCTCGTCCTTCCTCCACTCGCTTTTCCATCTCGCTTTCTCGCTTGCCAATCGATAACGACGCCGGCAGACGCGGCAGAACTTGTCGTGCGCGTTGGCCACCCAACGGCTTGCACACGTACGTCCACCGATTGCAAACAAAATGGCGTAACCCACCCAATTCAAGGCGCACGCGTTTGTAGAGGCTAGGACTTTACGTTTGCCAGCAGCCGATAACGCTGTATAAATATATTACCGGGTGTTTTTCGTACCAACCAACTCCCGCCGAACCACCACCCTGCATATACCGTCGACTACGACAACAGCACCAGAAGCAGGAAATACATCGTCGGCCTCTACAATCATTGCATTCACGTTACGTATCAAGCGCCGAGATATTGACACTGCAAACGTTTTATTCAAAAAAATATTTATTATGCAGGTGGCTATACAAAATTTCAATCAGGTTTTAGGCACTATCAAAGTTCAGCGCAATATGGATTTGTGATCAGTTCTTCAAGATTCATTTATAGCGATAGAAAACGTCTGGATTTGGAGAGAGTATCCAGTTTTCCATGTTTCAGGACATCAAGAGAAGACACGTTGAGCTGTCGAAACATTTGCGTAGGCGGTACCATGCACGCGGGGAAGCAGAGCTGCTTACTCATTCCAAGACACGCTTGTGGGATTAATCAGTTAGAATCGACCCGGCTGGGACCTTCATCACTACTTTTAGTATGTTTTTGACACCAAAAAATTACTCGGGCTGACTAAATTCGTTACCAGAGAGTGCTAATGAATTATGTATTAGAAAAATGGAATACTGGGTTATTTTCAGCATAATTTATTTCATTGGAGCAAGAATTAATCGGAATAATAAAATATTGGAGCGTTTCATTTCAATATTACGTTGATCACTTGTGAATGAAAAATTCCGTTGATCCGAGGATTTTTTTTTTCGCAAAGGAACAGGAAAAAATAAATTATAATAATCTGTGGATAAGGAAAAAGAGTCTCGTAGCAACGCTTCGAAAACACACCACGAAAAAAAGAAGACTTCTAGATTCGTAGCTAGAATACGTAGTGATAAAACTTTTCCATTGAGTTCTTTGAACAAAACGGCAACATTGATCCGCGTTAACGAGAATTGCGGTGACTCTAGTTCAGAACTTACGAGCGAATTAACATTCAAAACGTTATCGTATAACGATTTCAACCCGTTTTCCCGTAATTCAAGTACATGTCAAACTCACGTGGAATATTTCATTTTTCAAGGGGTAACACTACTATGCTGGGTCGATAAATATTTTTCTAATAAATTAGATGTTAAGCTTATAGAATGAAGAATAATATTCAGTTCCAGAATCATACCAAACCGAGAAATCTGAGATTTAATTTTTTCTTTCACAAGCCTGTGCTTTTGAAAGCTTTTGAAGCTTTTCACAAGCCTGTGTGTTTATCAAATTTCCAGTTCTCCTTTTCAGACACTGCCACAGGTCCGAATTGCTCAGTAAAAATGCTAGAAAATGTATCGGTATCACTGTGAAATTTCATGATGTTAAATTAGATCAATCGGGTCGCCCCGACGCACGTAATTCTATCAATATAGTAATAAATCAATCCACGCAGTAAAAGTGACCATCGCGTTGGCATGGAGACGACACGCCATGATTCATTCTATTCATTATTTCTAACCACGTGAGTATACAGGGTGTCCCAGAATTCTGAGTCGATTGATATAAGCATGTATGGCCTCAGATCAAACCCTGAATTTTTATTAATTTTTGAAGGCGGGCCTATCGATCGACTGTTTAAAGGATCATCACAGGGTAAAATTTTCAACATATCGATTTTTTGCACTATCCGATAGTACAGACGGTTATAAACATGCTGTTCAGCTTTTGGGGCGAAATCCGAATTATTCCGGATGCTATGGCCTTTGTCAGAAAAAAAGTCGACCAGCTGTGTGAGACCTAGCGCGGATGGATGCGTTTTTCTCGAAATGCCATTTTTTAAAACGGTGTACACTCTCAAAGGAAGAGTTTTCAAGTTATCTGTCTCAAATTTTGACACAACCTTCTTCACGCCATTCTTTATCTTGCCATGGAGGCTTTTTTTGATCTTCATATTTTTTTAACGAACAACCGTCGAATTAATCGGCTTAATTCGATATTTTTTTTTCAAACCGCCGCCATTTTGTCAATTTTGATTTCTAAAAAACCTCAATAGCAAGATACCGACTTTCATATGGATTAATAATCTTTTTGAAAATTTTGTTTTAGATAATATTTTCGGCCGGAACCATGTACACTGCGAGAACTCCCTTTTTCGAACACATTTTTAACCGTTAAAAAATGTTTAAAAAATTAAAATAAACGTTTAAAAATATATTTTCTGTTCATGAAGGCTTTGATTTGACATGAAGAAAATCAGACAGATTAGCGTATTTTAACCGTTAACAAAAATCGCGAAAATGAGCTATTTTTCGACTCGTTACACTGTGATGACCCCTTAAGCTAGAGAGTGTCCACCGCCAAACGCCGCAAAAAAAATTCAGTATCTTTTGGCGGTCATATTTTTGTTGTTTTTTAGTATATTTCTCAAAGACTCTCAATATATGTACATTTGTGTTAATGAAAGATGCGTTTCTTTTTCACCAACCGTTTCCCAGATAAAAAATCGGAATTCGGCCATTTTTTCGGACGTCTAGATGGATGTATCACCTTTAAATTTTACTTGCTGTTCTGTCGTTGTAATCATACGTTTACTTTCAATCTGCGATTCTTGCACCATGTGTTGGACTTTCCTCTTCAATTTGAGGTGCCTCAAGCGACAAACGAGCGTTCGTCATTTTTACAGTAGCCTATAACCCGTTAAAACGTGGCATAGATATACAGGGTGTCCCAAATGTCACGCAACATTCAACATTCCTACGAGGTGCTGAAGTGTACACCACATTTGGTCTCCCTTCCAGACAGCTTCACGACGACTGGTTATATCACCACGATTTTTCACTTTTTTTAAGCAACAAAAATCGGTTTAAAAACTCGAATTATGTCATAATAAGTACCTATGACCCTGAAAAGATAGATAAATTCCTTACCCTAAAAAAAAAATCACGAAAATTGACTAAGATTTGGCGTTCCATAGGGAGTGCCTCCCTTATTCGGGGTTTTAAGGTACTTGCATTCGGTCCGCGCGCGTTACAATACTTTTTATGATCACATGACCATAATAAAATATCCGACAACTTGGCTTGAAGTTTAAGGGAGCTTTCCAGTGTGACAGCCCGAAAAATCGCTGTTTTTCGCGATTTTTTTTTTTAAAGAAAAAATAATCTAATCGGTCTGGTTTTTTTTTGTATATTAATTGGGTATTGAAGAATACAAAACAATTTTTTAAAGATCGATTTATTTATTAATTAATATCTATAAAAATGATGAAACAATTGTTGCAGAAAATGCACTTGGATGTGGTGTCCACGTTGGGGGTCACAATTTTGATCTGAAACAAAAAACACAAAAAGATTATTGATCGGTATATAATTGGCTTTCGTGCTATGGAGGCTTTTTTTTTTTTTTGCAAAAATGGCGCCGGTTTGAACAAAAAGTATCGATTTTAGCATTTTGTTTGGCAGTTTTTTTTACAAAAAAATAGGAAGATGTCAAAAAAAAAAAAGCTTCCATAGCACGATAAACAATGACGTTAAGAATATTGTGTAAAAAATTCAACTCGATAGCTTTAAAACTCTGCCCTCCAAGTTGGACACCGTTTTGAGAAATGCTGTTTCGAGAAAAACGCGTTCAAAGTTTGCTGTAGCAGTAGCGCTCCGTTGCCTTCTTCCAAGAAATGCTGTACAGTAACCGAAATAATCTGAATTTCGGCATGAAAATTTCAGGGAATATTCGGAAGAGTGTATACTATTCGATAAAGCAAAAAAAAAGAAATCGATTTTTTGAAAATTTCACACTGGAAAGCTCCCTTAACCAGTATATTAGGATGTATTTTTATTTCATTATAGACGAATATCAGTTAATCGTTTAATGTTCGAGTTCGTGAAAGGAATACCTTAAAGGATTTAAGAACTGTGCAATATTCAAGGTTTCAAAAAATCTTCATTTTGAATGTTCGACCGTCTGGAATTCAAACAAAAAAATTCTCATTCAACAAGCTTTGTAAGGGAAAGAAAATTATGAGATAGCAATGGCGATTTCAAGCCTAAATAGTTTTTTTGTCATCGTTATTTTCGTATTTGCACACCGTCACACGAGCGTGTGTAGCCCCACGTGTGCCATGTGCCACTGTATTTGACATGTACCGCGGCATGATTCATCGAAGATATAGCCATTGACGTCCATCGACCGGATTTTCCCCCACGGAGAGACACACGCGCCCGACTTCTCCGTTATTTTGAGAGCATTTAAGGGTGTAGAAAAGAAAGTAGGCATGTGGGCACAGGGGACGACGTAACCCTGATATTCCACCTTTTTTCATCCCTTCACGGTCCTTCCCTCCACTCATTCATTTTCTGGGATGGCTATAACTTTTTTGTTATCTCTCGGCGGTTTTTCTCCCTCTTGTATCGTCGTGAAAGGGACGAAAATCGCACGGGGATTTTATACAGCGGGCTTGCATGGTTATTGTACGGAAAGTTAACCCCTGAAGGATCGGGCTCTCTTGGGGCTATTGCCATTTTCGAGAAGGATGCACATTCTTCATTGGATCCGTAGTCCAATTTCCTTGCTTTGCATCTGTGTTATGTATATTCGCTTACACGGAAGGGAATTTC
The DNA here is from genome assembly GCA_951751655.1 of Ophion costatus. Classification (NCBI taxonomy): domain Eukaryota; kingdom Metazoa; phylum Arthropoda; class Insecta; order Hymenoptera; family Ichneumonidae; genus Ophion; species Ophion costatus. Next base: position 2,044,326 of record OX632367.1, on the reverse strand, counting down.
GCAAAGCTTTTTCCTGCTTTTTTACAAAATAATCCGCCTTGTACTTACACGGCCATGGACGCAAGCTGCTAGCCTAAGTTAAGCCATACACGTAATACACAGGGTATCACATTTCATTTGGAGACCCAAAATAAATCGCCAACATGAAGTCGGATCAAAAAGCGTTTCTATGGTCGATGATTTTTTTTTCTTTGTATGTCGCCCTCGAAACCGTAAATCTTCTGTAAGAAATGTTTTTTGATCCGAATTCATTTGCGCAATTTATTTGACGTATCCCATTAATTATAAGTATATAATTTTAAAAAGATAGCAGTCACATCTAGTTCGATGCAAGTTTCTCTAAATGATGGTTGTTTTTCTAAATGATGACTCTTATAAACTTTATCTTTTAACATGATTTAATGTCACTTATCACGTATCGAAGCCCAACAGTGCATTCTTCGCACTCATATCTTGTGTCTCTCTTGGCATCTTTTTTTCACGCTTTTGCTACACGCAATGCTACACGCAAGTCCTGATCTGCAGTTCAAGTCGTAAAGTAATAAGTTTCTGTGTCCGATGAATTCGCCGATGATAGTTTATCATTCATTCTTTTTCTTTTTTTTATTCATTTTCTAACCGCATTCGAATTTTACCAAGTAAGATGTTCGGGGAAAAAATTGTTCCTGGCATACTAAGCGCTTTATAACGTGTAACGTCAGATTTTTTTTAACTCAAGGTGACCGGCCGATAAAGTTATTTCAGGCCAAACGTATAAATGTGTGTTTCCAGAGCTAAAGGGTTAAATTATGGCAAAAAAATAGTGCATGTCTGTTTTGCTTTCTGTCTGCACATTTGCCCGCTCAAGAACTACCGGTTCGATTTTAACGAGTCTTCTATAGTACTACAGACTTAGGCTAATAAGCATTATGATAAATAGTTAATTACAATTCCAACAAACAAACAACAAACGGAAATGGCGCCAAACAAAACAAAACAAAAAAGAAATAACAGTCTTTGCATGATGCGAGATTGAGTGTAATTTCCTAATTTTAGAACACTTTCACTACAGATAATTATTTTCAGCAAACAAAGAAACTACATCAAGCAAACAAACACCGTTTTTATAACCGTCCACCAATTGAACACCGTTTTTATAACCGTCTAAACTATCGGATAATGGAAAAGAAATCTTTTTTTTTTGTTGAAGATTTTACACTGTCATGATCCCTTAATATATATTTGTTCAAATATTTTGTAGCAACAACCTTAAGTACGCACACAGGGTTTTCTCATGCCAAGGTGGCAGAAATAAACAACTCTTGAGAGTAAATTTCTTTTATTTTCTTCATTATTTTTTCAACTTCATCAAGTGACTTTCACTTTTTTTTATTTGACGGAGCCAACCAACCTGTGAAACATAACGTAACCTAACCTTATCATAAAGTCCACGCACACGAGGTCGCGGGTGCTGGTAGTATATAATAAAAAGGAAGGGTTAGAGGTTCAAATGCCGAATGGCTTGAGTGTAACTACTGAAAAGCGATTGGAGCCACGGCGGATGAAATTAGCTTTCTTCCTGGTAAGCCACGTCCGCCAATTTCGGACAAGAAGTATCTCTCTCCCATATGCCATTGACGAGAAATATTTTATGCGTAATTGCGGTAGGGGAGAGGTATATGAAATCAGTAACTATATATCAGTAACACATAGAAAATGTCAAAAATGAGAGAGCGAGAAAAAGAGTATCGAACAAGGCCATGAAACCGTTGCATCATTTCTTATTTTCGTCCTATCTCGCTTCCGCTCCCCTTCAGCATAAACAAATGTCTTATTTCGAAGTTCGATATAGTAGTGGAACGATAAAAAAGCTAGCGGATTGTGAGAGGAGATCTGCAGCTGGGCGAGAAATTTGCGCCCACACACACGCACACATATGGCTGCTAGTAGGTACTGCATAAATGTACGTACATATATACAGATTAAATGGCAAACGGGGTTGCGTGTACACAACCCAAAGCGCCGTTGGACGCTTCTTGTCTCTCTCTTTCTCTTTCATTCTGCTATCCACAGGTAGTTGACTTTACTTCGCTAGGGCACTGTGTTTTCATCGAGGCAAAGATTCGCAACTGGTGTGCGCGAGAAGTCCCGTGCTTTCATTGGATCGGGATTCTATGCATTTTGCAGAGTGGTTACTTTTTCCATGTGTGAGTTTGTATGTAAATTTGACCCTAAAATTGTGGGAGTTCATGTTTTCTTTTTGTTGCCTTGCTTTGACTTACTCGTCTATATTTTTCGTTTGAGAGCCATAGAAATGCTGATTTAAGGTAAAGAGCATGATGTACCACGCCATAGGCATGGCAGAGAGAGAGAGAGAGACAGAGAGAGCTGCAAATCCGTTTCTACCTTTTGTCTTTTCTCTTTACCCGAAATGTTAACCTTCTTGAAGATATTCTAAAGGTAGTAAAGGTAATAAAGATTCAGTTCTCATGCTAATTCACTCGGAATTTAGGCAGAATGCGTGACTAGGGTTTCCATCTTCTATACAAAATGATATTTCCAAGAGAGGGCCAAATGGGCTTTGCAGCAGCCTTACTTGCAGTCGCATCGCTATCTAGCCTATGTTACTTCACGTTAAGGCCGAAAACAGCCGCAATCTTGACTTGGAGCAGCACCATGAGCGACCACGGATCCCTCTAGGAAAACAAACATTCTCCAACGATGATGCAACGCCTTGTGGCACGTTCATCCCTGACACGTTTTGCAGCGAGACACCAAAGCAAACGAGTAGAAAAATCTGGACAACGAAAACGGACAGACCTACCGCACCCCATTTTCTTCGCCAGCTGATCGTCCATTTGTTGCCCGCTTCGATCAAACTTGATTTTCTGTCTATACTGTTCTTCCCCGTCCTTTTTTTTCGGACCAAGATACTTGCTACAAATGCAGTAGAAAAACGTGTTACCTCGAGTATTTTAACCAGGTGTGCGTTCGGGGGCGCAGGCGCGCGTGTGTACTCGAACATCGTTAGGGGAGAGTTGGCCTGGGTCAGTGGACGAACGCTCGAGATCCCGCAGCTATAGCACCCCACCGCAAAGGTATAAAAAGGAAAGGCTGTTGGGATATTTGATACGTATAGTACATGAGCAAAGGAGATGAGTAGTATATGTGCACCGGGTGTGTACGAGTGACACGAGAGCGAGTGAGAGAGCATATTGTGTGGCGTCTGTGGCACCCTCGGATGGCACGTGGGGTCCGCTACCAGGTGTTGGCTAGCCGTCGGGTCGATTGTGATTGTTGGCGCATGTGCCAGACGTCCTCTCCCCACTTTAGACCACGTTTCGCCCTCGATGATTATTCCCCTACGTCGGGGTTCAGCGAGAGGGGGGTGAGGGACAGAGACGACGATCCGGAAAGGAGAGAAGACATGAAAAATGAGAATAAAGGAGGGGGTAGAAGATATACCCCACTTTGGTGCTTCCACTGTTGCTTGCCTTGCTCCCTTGCCGTTCATCCCTTCAACCCTCTCTCTCTCTCGCTATATATATATATATGTGTGTGTGTGTGTGTGTGTGTTTTCTTCTCGACGTTTTACCATCTCCTTTCGTGAAGCACCAGTAGCTCCCCTTGCAGACTGCTACATCACTGTTCCTTGATACACGTCTGTTCTGATTCTCACCGACTGCAAAGACAGAGGGCGGGGAGGCCATGCGGGGGTTGCGAGAAGAGACACGTCGAGATGGATAAGGGAAAAGTAGATCCTACAAGTTTGCGTAGATATTTTTCGGTCCAGGAATAGCAGTGAGGTCTTGCAAGAGTAGCTACCATGAAGCGCGGTATCTTCGATTGAAGTATAAGTCCCCCGTGCCAACATTGAAAGCTTTCCCTTCTCATGGAACCACTTCATGAGTGGTTCACTCGTGGGACTTCCTTTCTAAGCGCGTCGCAATGAATATTTTATTCCTCGGTATAAATTTTGATCTTGCGCACTAGATTGCTTGCAGTGCAATTCTTTCCATTCGAAGCTCCCTGTCGATTGATCTTTATTTCCATTCGGAGCCATTTCAATACCTATCGTTCGCGTTAAGAGACGTGCGTGCAGTTTTTCTGACATGTACTTGTGTTTATAAATTCCGTTTTGTCTTGCTGTTCGCGATACAATGGCTTCTTTTTTAACGATCTTCGTGTAAATCCTACTTTTCTCGGAGTGTCTAGTTGTATCGATTGTCTCAGCTTGACGAACGTGGATATGATTTCCAATTGCGGCACGCAATGTCAGTGCTGAATAAATATAGCTGGGTTTCTCAACTGCTGCGTGTGATATGCCTCAACTAATTCAATTTCCGACGATAATATGCATGCAGGAGAAAGCGAGGTGGCGAAGAGCAGGATGGTAAAAGATTAATTGGCAGTATATGCTGATCGTGGTACATCATATATATCTTCTACATTATTCAGACACACACACACAAGAACACACATTCACTACGTATACATATACCCTTCATGGCAGGATTGAGGGCACCTGGAGAGAAATCGAAAGCATAGAGAGAGAGAGAGAGGGAGGGAGAGAGAGAAAGAGAGAGAGGGAGGTAGAAGAGAGAGAGAGAGAGCGAAGCTTCGGCACAGCCACTTCATAAAGCTCGTAGGTAAGTCCTCCACCGAGACAAGAGAATTTCTGCCTTTACCACCATCGCCAATGCTGCTTCTCCGTAGAGACGTAACCGCCACTACCATTACCAATGCCACCCCTCCGAACAAGCAGCCAGCACTCTGCGTGTTACCCCAGCTCTGGCACGAGCCAACCTCGTGCCACCCAGCGTTCCGTATAGCCTGGAAGCGTTGGGTGGAGGGGAGAGCGGTAGAATAAGATAGAGACCGACCACTAGCCCCTTAAGCCTCGGCGCTCCAAGAATTCGCATATATCATATTTCTATCTCTCTCGTTCTTACGCTCTCTCGGACATATACACGTACACACATCCAGCATCAGGATCTTCGGAGGACGACCGTGCCATCGTACGAATACTGGTAGGAGCTCAGCAGTATGAAGACACGCGGGCAAACACAGTCATACTATTTTCCTTTGGGCGAGGAAGAACGCCGCCACTCTTGAGCTTGCAACTAGTACAGTACGTGTATTCACCACGGAGGGCTGAGGGAGTCGAAGCGAACAAGGGAATAGGGGGTAGTTAGGGGGAAGAGCCGCAGTGGCGGAGACTATGTGCGCGCGCGCGCTGTACCCCCTGTTACCCCCACCCCCATACAGGGACGACCGAAAGGCTTGGAGAAATGTTTTGTTAAAGTACCAACGAATTACGTCTATGCTTCTTCCAATTCGTATACTCTGCTGCAACCGTTAGGTCAAATGAGGAAAAAAGAAAAGGAAAACCGTTTATTGTGGCGTTCTTTTGGGGGTGGGGGGTCGGAAATGTCATGCGATGTGACGAGCTATTCTATATGATATAGAGTAAAAGAAAATTGGTTCAGAATTGCGCCCGTAGGATGCAACGGATAAGCATATAATGGGAAGAGCACTAGTTGAGGAAATACATTTTTAATTTATAAATCTCAATTGCCATTCATTATGCTGCTGTCGACGCTGTGTCACGAATATTCATCTCTCTCTCTTCCTCTCCCTCTCTCCCTCTCTCTCTCTCTCTCTCTCTCTCTCTCTCTCTCTTTCTCTTTCTCTCTTTTCCGCGGATACTTCGTATCTTTTTGAACGATTTCAATTCTGCCGAATTGCCAACACGGCACACCTCCCACCTCCTCGTCCGCCCGCTCCCCACGACGACGTCACTGAACTACTCGCTGTTGTAGGTTCATAGGGGGTGCCGTCGTAGCGTTGAATCAGCGCGTCACTAACCGCGCGCATGTGAGAGGACGGAGGGGCAGAAGATCTTGAATTATAAGCGTGAGAAGGATAGCCTCGAGGAGCGACGCGAAAGTTAGACGAGGAGAGAGAAAAGGGGAGAGCGAGCTAGAGGTTAGCGAGCATGTGTGAGGGCTGCCGCCTGACAGTAGCGCTTGCACCCCAATATTCCGCGTAGTGTGCGGACAACAGCACGGCAGCGGGGTTCCGAGGCCCTCCCCTGTTTCTGGCGCGAGCGCTACCACCGGGGACAGGGAGAGTAGGAAAGAGAGAGAAAGAGAGAGAGAGAGAGAGAGAGATATGGAATGGCAGGGAGGGGAAGATCGAGTGTGGAACGGATGGAAGGACCAACGAACGAACAGGGCCTGCAAACACACACGGGCGAGGGGCTCTGAGGGCGTTGAGGACAAAAACTAAAAGTATATTACAACCACTGTCGCTTTGCTTGGGACAGAAATCGGGGAGTGTTTGTGCTATCGTGATTCGTCGTCGTCGTCGTCGTCGTCGTCATTGTCGTCGTCGTTGCCATCGGCGTAGTCGTCGGCAGCGAAAAAGTATGTGGCCAGGAATTCGTAAATTCACGTGAATATATAACTATAAAGATAAACCGAAGCTAATTGTAGAACAATAACATTTACGAAGCCCAGGATGAGATAAAAGGAATATATATAACCAAATAGCGATAATAGTAGGACAAGCAGTGTCATAATCACCATCGAAGCACAACAAAAAGAAGTAAGCGACGGAGTCAGTGGAAGCTTCGGAGCCGTGGGCCGTGGACGCTATTGCATATAATAGGGTCCTGGCACACTGGCATGGTGGGGAACTCGTGGTCCAAGGATCGTTGAGCCGATGACGAGGTCCCGCGTTTCCATCGCTCCACCAAAGCTGGCCTGCACATCGCATCAGAGGAAACTACTTTTCCGTGGAAAGCGCAACCGGCGGAGACGTCGTCGGGGACGCCTCGACCTTCCACCAGGACACGGTGGTTGTTCGGATACCGGGAGCCTAGGCTCGGCTTGTGCTGCTGCTGCTGGTTCTACAGCTGTGCCTAATAACAACAGTGCTAATGATCGGTGTCCTCATCCACGGGAAGCGAATATAGCGAGTGCGAGTGAATTTTTGTCGCCAGCGTGTCCGAAGAGACTCTGCAGTGTGGGGACCTTCCGAGGATTTCCCATAGTTGCACCGGGCGAGCGACAGCATCTCGTCTATTCTCGATTTCGTGTCCAATCGTTGAGCCATTCGTGGGGTATCATAGGCGAAGCGTGTCATCGACGATAACACGAAAGTCCCACTTCAAAAGAGCTTGCAACCAGCAGCAGCAGCAGCAGCAAAAATAACGTAAGAACGGTGTAAAGAAACGAAACAACGGTATCTATCATTCCTGGGCTGATCAATACTAACATCCGAAATGCCGCGTTGCCTAATGGCCAAAAAGTGGAAGGCCTATCCATGGCCCGACAGACAAGAAGACGACGAAATTACATCTAGCTTGCATCAGGAGATTGAATCCGGTGAATTAATAATCAGTGAACAGATTTCCAATACCGTCCAGGAGCAAATGAGAAGTAGACGGCTCGGTCCTGATACTGAGGACGAGGAGATCGACGTGGTCGGCGATAGTACAACGACGACTACAACCACCACGTCGACATTGAGCAACAGCAGCAGCAACAACGTCGAACCAGGAGGAGGCAACAGGGCGAGTCAACAAACGTGCTGGGGTCCTCACAGTCCAACCGCAGGCGCAACCGCGCCTAGTCCACCGCCTCTTAATGCTTCGGGAGCCCTCTACTATCACGGTAAGACAACGAATTGTAACGATACGATGCTGGTACGAGTTCATCCTTCCTTTCTATAGATAATCTTTAGTAATGCTAGTAGCTGATTCCTCGGAGAGTATCCTCGGGTAATCAAGTTTGCTTGACGAGCTTGCCGAGCAGGGGGTTCATACCCATTTCTTATTGGTCCTGATGAACCTTCCTACAGTTCGAAAAAGATTCCATACCCCTTATTGCTCCAGTACAAAGGGTAAAACGCTATTCTTCGTAAGCAGAAACTGAACAAAGCTCGGACTCCTGCGAAAGCCACGCCCAAAGCCTCCGCTTTATTCCATGGCATGCTATCTCCTTAAAGCTCGGTGGGTCGTTCCTTCGTGTTGGAAGGATCGAGAAGGGCCTGGATGACACACGGTCGCTCACCTAGTTTCGATAGCTCCCTCTATGCTTTTGCACGATGGCAACTGCTATATATTTTGGGTTGTGTGGATCAGGATGACGAGAGGTTTTACCTTTGCGACCGGACGGAACTCGATACAACGCTACCGTCGCTTCGGACCTAGAGGAACGCTTTCAAAATGAAGTCTACGCTTCTATATACCGGTTGGGGGCTGAAGTGGTGGTCTTGTACTTACAAAAATGTCATCCATTCGCGCACACGCCAGCTATTCTCTATTCTATGCGTCACGTGTGGTAACAACCCCTCGGCGTGCGTGACGAGCAATACATAGAGGCTCAACGAGCTCACATGTATCATGGAGACGATGGCAGCCTTCGAAAAGGTGCTTTTCTCGAAGAATTCTTTTGCCTCGGCTTTCAGTCGATGGAGCTTCTCATGTAAGGTTCTGATATATGAAAGACCTTGTACAGCGTTGTTAGTATTCTTACGGAAGGTCGTTTGGGAGGACTTTCCTGGATGGGTGGATGCTGTTCTGTTTCTGCTACGATGTTCCTACTATCAATGAATGATACCGCTATATTCAAGATCTTTGTCGTCTTTAGTGACCCTGAGATTACCCTTACTCCCGCTACGAGTCTTACTCTGGTAATCTCGCTGTTATCTCCCTTTGCTTTTATGTTCGTTGCTTATCCATTCTTCCTGGCGGAGGGACGACTGGTAGGTTTGCTGGATTAGACGCTCGACCTTTGCCCGTAATACTTGTGGTAAGGCGACGAGACTAAGTCAGAGGGATAGAACATCGTATTGCCGTGGCTATATGGCTGATGGAATTTTAACCGTCATCCCAAATCTCAAGGATACACGACCCGTGCAATCAGCCCTCACATAACATCCTCCTTGGATCTAATGGCGCGTATACTTATTGTTACCTTACCGGTTATATCGTCTTCATTGCGATAGGTACTCAATAGGTACACGACACGTCCCAACAGCTACGGTAAATGTGGCGATGTCAAAGGTTTCGCCTACGGTAATGAAGTCACTCCTTGGTGGTTATAAACTTCAATGGAGAATATATAATAATTGTACGTATAGTTCATAGGAAAACAATAAACCTGGTCTACTTTTCCCTCGTACGTGTATAACTAACAGGATTGTGCAAGCAATTGAACGCACGCATATAATTGTTTTTAGGTAATGGACATACAGTCATTGTTCGTGTTATGAATTCCGCAAATATATTTCCTAAGTGGGAAAAGTCATTTTTTTGTTACGTCAAAGAGCATATCGGATGAGAATAATACAGATAACATTCTGCCATAAGATCGCCATTTTTTTTCAACTTAACAAACATTTGGAAGGTCGCGTTTTACAGGAAATAGCGTCTGTATCATGTCTTTTAGAGAATAGAACAATCGTCCATCCAATCTCGATACTATTGTAGATACTTGTGGTCAACTCGTGACAACTGCAAAGCTTTTAGAACTGTTCTGTATCATGGCATCCTAATAATAACGAGAATGTGGTTGAACGCTTGATTGTGTCAATCATTCGAGTTTGATTGGCGTCCATATCGATGGCGCTATCGACAGGTGTAGCATGACATGACCTAAGGGGTTATCAAGGCCTGTTCTCTTTTCATCCCTCGCTACTGCTTCGCTTTTGTCAATGATGTGTGTGTGTTTGCGCGCGCGCGCGTGTTTGTGTGTGTGTGTGTGTGGCATATTCATGTGGCTCCCGAACCGGCTTAGACTAGTTTTTGATACAGCCCGTGGCTTCGACCTGTACTATAATGTTTCACGATGTATTTATATATATATTTCCACACGTATACGCAAATACAGATATAAAGAAAGGTGTGGGTGGCTGCCGTAAGAAACCAGGCTGCTTGCCTTCTCACCTTTCTCATAGCCTAATGGAGGTGCTACTACCATCCCACGTAACGTTTCTTTTGTAAGGGCTCTTAGACGGACTAACTGTCACTGTTATCCGGCCATCTTTGCTTCCTCGTGACTGCATCTTGCGTAACTTCTCGTGTTTGTTGCGGATTTGGTTTGCCAAGGTGCTTATTAAAGATACGCCCTTGCGGTATAATTTTGTCATTAATCTTTTATGAATCTGCCAATTATCAAAAATCCATATTGAACGCACGAAAATAGTTTTGGACTTATTGCTAAAAGAGCTTGTTGTCAAATTGTTGTGTCGTCAATGCACGAAATCTCATCAAGGTTTTCTTAAGAAAAAAAAAGTCAAGGCTCTCACTGACCACTACAATCTAACTTCTACTTCGTATTACGGACGATCGTGGAACATAGTGCCTTTCCAGTTTATGCATTCAAATATGATTTTTGGACATCTCCACAAGAACACCTGACACCGCACACGAGCGCAGAGTCGTGGAAGGGTGCTACGACGATCGCATAATTGTTAATCCCCCCCAGATGCGCTTAAGTCGACGTAAGTAGACACTTTGCTCTCCCTTGCATCTGTACAACTTCATCCCACTTAATTCAGTCGAATGGTAACAGCAACGACCGGGGTGAATGTAACACTGAGACAAATGTCAATTAAGATGGAAATTTTGAAAGAAGTATCTGTCGTCTTGACGTCATGACTCTTTATCCTTTTACTATAAATACCACAGACGATCTGTATATGTCTTGTTCCAACTCAACAAGTGGTCTGTTGCGCTTTCGCCCCATGAAATTTTCTCACTCGATCAATTTGACTTTCGTTTCGTTTTCTTTGCACACGGTAACCAATTCCTACAATATGCTAAGAATTCTATCTTACCACGTGTTCTGTCGTGCCGTTTCGGGCAAAATTTGATTCAATTTCCGAGGTGTTTATTGTGCCCCAAAACATTCGTCATAATGTATTTACATGGTCATAATTTATTTTAAGATTTCATTTTTGTCACGACGTCACGCGAGGAGCGAATAAAATTATCCATCTTATCGTGCGTGTGTGCGCGCAGGTGTGCGTGTACACGCGTGTGTATTTGAATTGTCCACAATCGACTTGAGGGTCGCATTCGACGTTATTGATCCCATTTTCTCTGCTCTATATATGTCTGTTGATAAAATCCACGTGTATATATATATATATATATATATATATATATATATATATATATATATACCCCTCACGCGAGAGAAAGCCAGAAACAAAGAAAACACGTAACCCTCTCTCATTCTACGCCAGCTTTTGCGTATAACATAACCTTTTATGTTTCCGTCAATAATGGACAAGCGTCCACTTTGCCGGAGACGAAAGATCGATAGCACGAATTTTCTGATTTCTCGAACTTCCCTTGAACATTTGCTACAAACCTCGTTTTTTCTATTCATTTTTTGGCTGCTATCCGGAAGTCCTGGAAATCCCTTGAGGGAGCTTTCACGTTACCAATATAATGTCAAGTGTAGATGATTTTGCTGTTTCCTTGAGAAGGGTGATTGAGGAAGAATTACTTTTAGGCGAGAAAAAAATCGCTGATTTTCATAATTTTTTTTCAAACGGACAAATTTCTTCACCATTTTTGAGACTTAGGATATGTTTCATTACTAGTTTTGGATGTTACATGATATTTTTTTAGTAATATTTAAAAGAGATGGCATGGCACGGTGTTCTGAATGGGTTGCAAGGGATGTTGTCAGACGGCGTGACAGGTCGCGTCAGCGGCGTTAATCTGAAAAAAGCCAACGAATATTTTACTTTCATTAACGCTCATACGCAGAATATAAATCAAGAAGAACGTGAGAAATGTTGAAAATTGACGAAATGGTACGCGTTGAATCAAAAAGATTGAATTGTCCGAAACGAATGGCTACAATTTGCAATAAATTAATTTTTTCAATTTTCAAAAACATTCAGGGTCATGTTTTCAATAATAAAGTTAAACAGATGTATAGCAAATTTCATCAGAATCGGTCAATTAGTTTTTAACTATATGTCACGCTATTTTTAAAAATGCAGTTTAGAAGACCGCGCCATACCTCCGTCATTTTTAAAGATTAAGTTTTTTAAATACCAAGTAACAGCCAAAAGTAGTAATAAAACATACCCTAACTCTCAAGAAATCGTGAAAAAAACTTTCCTTAAAAAAAAATCACGAAAATCAGACAATTTTTGCCTCGCCTAAAGGTATCACGTAATTACGGAGAAGTCAATCACGGCAGCTCCTTTTGACGTTAAATATCGTAAACGGCTCTCAAAGGTTTTTTAGCCATTAACCCAATTTTTATGCTTCTGATGGAGAGCGGAGAGCTAGCCAGAGCGTGGGGAAAAGAAAAGGAAGAAAGAGAGATGCATTTGGCAAATTACATTAAGCCTGAGCTCTCTGTATCGATCTCGAGTGCTCGTGCCAGGCACATTATATCGATTTTGTATTTTCAGCGCTCCATATACCAAAATACCGCTTACTATTCAAATGCACTTGCAGGATAGAAGCGTCGATCCCAGCCCGCGTAGAGAAATAGAGCGTAGAGGAAAAGAAATGCCCTCTGGCATAGGCAAACGATATTTAAGGTTTTTTTAACCCCCGCCTAGTTACCGTGACAGATGCCCGCAAACGCTTTTCCGTTGCACGAATTTTTGAAAAAAAAAAAAGCTGATACTTGTATTAGAACGTATGACACGTGACGATGCATTAACGCAAATATTTTCTTCCATTGATCTTTCTTCTTCTCTCGTTCGGCACACCCCCCCCCCCCCCACACACACACACCCACACACACACACACACACACACACACCCACACACACACACACACACACACACACACACACACACGCGCACGCACGCACGCACACACACACACACACACACACACACACACACACACACACACACACACACACACACACACACACACACACACACACACACACACACACACACACACACACACACACACACACACACACACACACACACACACACACACACACACACACACACACACACACACACACACACACACACACACACACACACACACACACACACACGCGCGCGCGCGCGCGCGCGCATGTGTGTGCGTTCTCTGCAGCAAAGGAGCACATGCCGGGAATGCAAACACCTGGCGTTCATTCTCGGGATGCAGGATGTAAAATGCTAACGGCCCCCTGCATCGTGGCTGATTCACGAAGCGGATCATTCACGCACATGGATATATCAGTGATTAAATGTCCAATGTCTAACATATCTAAAGTATAATTACTGAACATATTCATGATTAGTCATTACTTATTATTATATTCATTTACAGAAGTGCCTTTCATTTACAGCAGATGAGCGTTGGAGCGTAGCGTCGTATACGCGATCGTCAGATTTCGTGCATGCTACCACGCATCTCTTTTCCTTGTTGACTTTCTTCGAAGCAATATTATTTTTTAATGGTATAAACTACACTCCGATCAATCAGTATTGTAGTTGTAGTTAATCCACTTTGTTTAACAAGACGATACGATTGCATTTGTTGTGGGTTGCTGGTAAAATATTATTGTTGCGTAATGCGAAACGGAAAAAAGGAAAGGAATTGCAATTGCGTACGTGTAATGCCCAATGAGCCCAAAATTGAATCAACTTCCGATGCGATATAGATAATAATGTTTATTTTTACATTGCGTATGGGGGAAAATATGATGATACTAGGTATTTATTATTTGTTTTCGTTGTTTTTACAACTAATCTAATATTGTATAGGATAGGTAAATAATATTGCGAGGCTTGCACACTTTTTTATATACCTCACTATTTTAGTTTTTTTTTTTGCAATTTTCATAACCATACATAATTTATATTTGATGGATCATGATCAAGTCAAATAATCTGCAAAAATATGTGGTGTGTGCATGTATATATATATATATACATACACACAAATGTACATGTTTATACATACTAAGCGCAACAATTTAAGAATCACGCATGTTTCGTCATCCGTCTCCGCGGAACATGATTGCAGAATAAGAATTTCAAAGCGTAAATCTCCATCTCTATATAAATTACACATTACACACGGGATGTTAACGGGATTGCCGCAATAATTTATTTGATTACTGAATTAAAAAAAAAACATACATATTAGTATATGTCTCTGTTACATGAAATATCACCAAGTCGAGTAAATTTTCAACAAGTTACAAATCTTCCATTTGCGCGTCAAACATCACACTTAAGGTCGTTCTTTCGCGAAGGGCCGTACTTTGTAGGGGCATGAGGAGGGCCCTTCTGAATAATTGGCTATATTATAGTGGCGCTTAATAGAAATAAGTCACAATCAATAATCATGCCCAGCGATGAGCTGGAATAAAAAAATTCGCGCAAATTTAGCAGATTTAGACATTTTTACAATTTCTCTGAGCAGTCGTTGCTACGAAAATTCTTCTGCTAGTCACACTTGTTTAAGTTTTATCCTTTACATTTTATTTAACATTCGGTGACCCCCTGTTTTAATGTCTCCATGGAGCCTTTAGATTTTTTACATGCGTGAGCAGTTTATATTAGGCGTGTATAATTATTTAGTGTATACATATTATCACATATAAATGTGGGCAGCGTATCATCTCCGTATGCTGCCGTCTAAATGTGACGATTTTTAGAGTCGCAGCTCTTCATTGAAAGTTCGATAACTTAGCTTGAAATTTTATCAGTATACCGGGATGTATTTTTACTCGATTATAGACAGAAATCGGTTAGTTGTTAAATATTCGCGTTCGTGAAAGGAATACCTTAAGCTCTGTAAAAGCTGAACATTGAACGGATCGAAGTAACATATTTATTTTTACTACATATTTGCGTACATTTTTTGGTATTTTGAAAATGTCCGAACTTATCTGAAAGTTAACAAAAATCGAGGAATAGCGACGATTCCAGCGCTTATTGGATTAAAAAGAAAATGCAATTTTATCATAGACACCTCGCGAGTTGTGTGGTTCGAAATAAAAAAAAAATACTTTAGTCATATGGAGCTACAAAACAAAAAAGTATACGTTGTAATCGGAAATACATGTTCATATTATATCCTGATTTAGGTTTCACAGAACTTGAATGTCATTCGATATAGAAATTAGAGATTCGTATATCTGTGGGAAGCTTACTTTATGTGGTGACGTTCGATGTAGCAAAAATCCATATAACAATCTATTTGTTATTCGGCAGTTGAAGAAATGCTCAAGGTTATTCCTTTTGTTTAAATTATTTTTCCAATCGAATTTATTGCAGGTAGGTAAAATATATTGGGGGTGAGAGCGAAAAATATTAGGCGTCGTCTAAATAACGACTACCCTGTATATGTATATGTCACGCGCACGCGCACACGCAAACATTTCTACTTTCGGCGTTTTTACGAAGGACGCGCAAGGTGAGAGAACTTTAAAAAAATCGCAAGCACCCTTAAAAATTCTACGTGGTTTTACTCTTATATATTTACTATCGTGTAATATCATATATGATTAATATGCGTGATTTATATTATATTGTAGATAGATATTGATGATAGATATTATAGATATATTATATTATAGATAGATATTGATGATAGATATTGATATATTTATATTATAGATAGATATTATATTATAGATATATTTATATTATAGATATTGATATAAAAGTTGTTACACTTAATACATATACTTTCGAAGTCCATTTTTTTTTAATTATTTATTTTAATCACTATTTATAGACGAAAATGGTAGTTAAAAAAAATATCCTAAAAAAATTGTAGGTCTGCGCTGTTGATGGATCTCGAAGATAGATCAGCGGAAACAAAAAAGTCAAACGGTTTTAGATTCAGTATGTTAATGGCTATAGCGCATATCATACGATTTTTGATATATGCAAAATTAACAATATGGCGGACATTTTTCGAAAAAACAAAAAAAAACGTATTTTTCACCGTTTTTGGCAAAAAAAATAGTAAATATCGAAATTTAAAAAATCTTTGATATGCACTATAGCCATAATTGTAAAGAATATGTCGTTGAAATTTCATAAGGATTGGTTCAGTAATTTCGAAGATTTTATCAATAAGCCGTCAAAAAACGTTGTTTCGAGAAAAACGCGTTTAAAGTTTTTTTGGGTTGCTTAAGGATGTTGAGTCCCAAATCGCAAATGGTGATAAAATTCTGAAAATTTGGTATGTTTTTGTATGAAGTATTTCAGAGGTCGTGTAAAAATTTCACGACAATTAGGAAGCTCGTTATTGAAGAATTAACATTCACAAATTAAATGTTGTTTTATGGAAACTGATGTAACTTTGCAATAAGTTTTTTTTGACCTCTCAATTTTATAATATCTACAATATACTGAAAGCAACGGAAACAAAATGAAGATGATTGATACATTTTTTTTTATTCCTTTTAAAAATTGTTCTTAACAAAATGTTAATTTTTTGATAACGAGCTTCCTAATCGTCGTGAAATTTTAACACGACCTCTTAAATACTTCATACAAAAACATACCAAATTTTCAGAATTTTCTTATCATTTTTTATTTCAATCCTTAAGGAGGTTGAAGTAATGATGATAGAACTCTGAAAATTTGGTATGTTTTTACATGAAGTATTCAGGAGGTCGTGTAAAAATTTCATGACGATTAAGAAGCTATTTATTAAAAATTAGCATTAACATGTTTCATAGGGACTCAACATCCTTAAATACATGAAAAAATTTAAAAAATGTATTTCGAGAGTGTATTTATTAAGTGTAACAACTTTTATATCAATATCTATAATATAAACTTATCAAAAAAATGCATGAAAATAGCCATTTTAGCGTCTGAAGTGAGAAGACCCCTTAAAGTATCAACCAACATTGGTCCATTCGTTCTGAGAAACTCTACCTAAGTTTCGACACATAATTCCCGCCAAAATCTTTCCTAGAAATATTGCATTTCATGTCCCATAGTCCTACCGTATTCTTTATCATGTAAAAAATGCCCTACGGCTATTTATCAAAGTTTGATAAAGACCACTTTCGACCCTGCTCTCAAAGAGGATGAAAAATATAGCAGTAGCGATAAAAGTGTTCGTAGAGCGCACGGTATGTTTTCGTCTGGCTCTTCGCACCCTCTATAACTTCCTTCCTTTTTCCCTCGTGCCGTCGTCGTTTTTTTTTTTCGCCACACTCATACTCACACATTGTCGAGCCCTTCGATCGTGCGCCACACATATCTCGAAGTTGGATCATTAGCCGAGAAATCGGTGCAAGCCGAGCGATATAGGCGTGTTCTGAATGAATAATGTACGGTTCCGGTGATCGAGGCGATTTATTACCTCGCCCTCACTGCGTGCGGCATCAAAAGAATAGTCGAGAAAAGCGAGAAAGACAGGCTGGGAGACCCCCGAGAGAAGCTTAAGTAAAGCGAAGAGTTTTTCGAAAGAAGAAGGATCGACGACGTATACACATATGTTACAAATGCACTCGCGGTGAGAGCCATCGACACTGTTCCGTCTAAAACGATATGGGTTAACCCTTTTATTGGCTGGCGAACACTACATTTTCTTCATCTATATAAGGCTGATGCGTATAATTTTTTCATTGATGACATTTTTATTGCTCGATGATTTATTATTAATTTTGATTAATTTTTATTTTCATTGATGAAATTGATGAAAAAATGATTGATAGGGATAATAATTATTAACCCTATCAATAATTTTTTCATCAATAACATCATCGTCTTCATAATGTTAATCATTTATCAATTTAATAAGTTTGATAAATGATTGATAAATGTGTCATTTTTATAGCGTTAAAGTTATCATTTAAATTATGTTTAAAAGTGTTCAAACCTTATAGATTTATAATTCCATATTTGTCGGTAGAAACTTGTGGTGCATATTTTCGGGATCCGCGTAAAGTATTCCGCGGCTCGTGTCTTGTGCAGTTATTATTAAGGCGTGAGATGCAGTCAGAGGCGTGATAAAACGAGCATATTCAATTTTTTTTTTATAGTAATTAAGTTTGTTTCACAAAAGTGGTTACACAGACTTTTTATGTTATATTTCAACTTGACTTGTACAAATTTACAAAGAAAAATATTGATTATTTATAAAAAATATCGCCATCTTTGTCGGACCCCCTTCGGCATGTAGTAACGTTGCGGTGACCACTATAATTCAAAAACCACTCGATGGATTTTGATGGAATTTGGTGTGCTTATTGATAGCATTCAAAACTAGTCGTTAATCGGAGAACTTTCATTTTTGTTGAAAATTTCTATTTTTTTAAACAATAAACAAGCGATTTTTTGGTCGAAAATCGAAAGTTATCTGTCGGAATCCGCCATTTTGTTAATTTTTGAAAAAAAAAGGAAAGCTCCGATTAAGGACTAGTTTTTAATACTATCAATAAGCCCACTAAATTTCATCAAAATCCATAGAGTGGTTTTTTAATTATAGTGGTCACCGCAAAGCACTACATGCCGAAGGGGGTCTGACAAAGATGGCGTTATTGTTATAAATAACCAATATTTTTCTTTGAAAATTTGTACAAGTCAAGTTGAAATGTAACATAAAAAGTACGTGTAACCACTTTTGTAAAACAAACGTGATTGCTATAAAAAAAAATTATTGAAAATGCTCCTTAATATTTTATTTCAATGCAGATCGCCAATCTATTTTGCGTAAACAATATTTATCAATTGTAAAATACTGACCCTAAACCTGTAGGGAAATTCGTGCTTCAAGAAAACCGAAGCTTTGATATCTGTTGTTTTATTTTTATAAAAATGATTACATAAATTACATGATATTTGAGATTGTTCGGTTAGAAATTTGGTCAGGAGAAAACCGTCGAATTTAACAAATAGGTTTTGTTTACTTTTTGACAAACGCAAATATTGTCCTTTCCTGAAATTTCTCAATAGCATGAATCGAAAGCTAACGAAGTCACAACAAAATTCGATAAAAAACATGCACACTTTTTCTTGCATTTTTTATTAAAACGACAGAGCATTCTCCACAATGAACCCGCCGGCCTTGGGCATCATATAATCATTCTCCTAGAGGGTTCCCCTATATGGTTTTTCTTACAGATTTACTTGAAAAAGCGAAAACGTTTCAGCTTGTATCGAGACTAGGAATGAGATATGGAATTAGAGTAGATAGATAGTGTCTTTTAGGATTAAATAGTTTGTTAGATAAGTGAATTTTCTGAAAAATCGTTGCTTCCAAACAAACCCAAACAAACCCAATGAAGGCGTCGAAATGTTCAAAAACGTGCTACTTTATCACGTGTTTCCTTCACGTGAAAAAGAGAAAGAAGCACTTCTATCAATTTTTAGCCTTCTTTCTCGTTTCAGTATTCCACATCCACATGGAATACAAAAGTAGAAGGCTATACGCAAGGGTCATACAAAATAATTTACACGCTGGTTTAAAGAAGCTCAACATCAGTGCCTCGTTATGCTGTACCTTTCGCTGGGTATGGCTTTGTATATATTGTACTCTTTATCAAATCTTTGGAAAGTGTGAAAGTACGTCTGTCGAAAATCCCTTCAAAAACATTGCTCTTTGTTTTTACTTTGTAAAAGATGTTGGTTTGCTTTTAAAACAATTGTTATTTGTTTTAATTCAAACAGTGGTTTTAAAATATTCTTTACATGGATCAAATGTGCCAAAAAAAAGAAATTATTCATGTAATAGCCAAGTATAATGTACGTTGACAATAAATGTTGTACCCGAAATTGTTAAACCTTAGAAATAATACGATTAAAAATGAAAATCTCGATATTATACCGAAAAATTCATATCACCATTCGTGGAGCTGCTGTGGAAGTTATTGGCGTGCATGGTTACGAACTAGAGATTGGAAAGATATAGAATTTAACGTTCCTACCATACGCGTGAAAAACTTTTGCGACGTAATATGTATATTTATTCGCATTTTAACCTCGCATGGATTGCCAGTCACCGTCCAAAATATGTTCAATGTAATCTGTAATAGATGTGTGATAAAGTAGAACATTCATATTTTCATCTAATTTTCAAATTTATTTTAATCAAATAAGATTTCAAGTGTGCGGGGACTAAAGAGCACATCTCTGATTTGATGTGTACTCCACGGGAGCATTAATTTTATTATCATTCACATAACTAATTGAGGGTAACTAGTATTTCGTGGTTATGTGAAGAGGTTGGAGAATAATTTTACTCCTTTGAAATACAATCATGCAATATTCACTTTTCAGCAAAAACATATTGCCACGATCTAAAAATACTATCTTCAATCGCTACCATCCGACTAAGCAATTTCCTTTTTTAACCCAAGAGTTGAGTTGTTGGGAAGTCGGAATCCTTCATCGAGCTTTTTTGTTAACTAAGCACGCCAAGTCCTTGCACAGCATTTCGATTGTACTTGTGTGATTCATTCGTTGTATTTCTATAAAATGGTGATATCAATTTTTTGTTATAGTAGTGTGATTTTTCAAATGACGAAAAACGTTTTTAATAAGATTATTTCTAAGGTTTAACTATTTTATGTACAACTTTTCATGTACACTTGCATAGTATGTACCGTGTATTTGTAGATAAATCATTTCATGTATTTTTTTCTGAAGGTGACTATTTTGCGTTATCTGTGATCGAGCAAGTATATCCATAGAGTTGGCTTGTCGATGCTTAGACAATTTTCATTTGGTGTGCTTGATGCCAAACTAATTTATATTTTTACTGCGGGTATACATTTTCGTTGTCTCTGAGCAATGAAAAGTTCCTATTACTGACTTTTCGGGATCTAAAAATATATATTTTTTCTTACCTGGATTCGATGCAAGAGAATTCCATATTTTTGGCGTTTTATACTCTCCAGTGCAAAGTTTACGTAGACAAACTCA
Source organism: Ophion costatus (assembly GCA_951751655.1). Classification (NCBI taxonomy): domain Eukaryota; kingdom Metazoa; phylum Arthropoda; class Insecta; order Hymenoptera; family Ichneumonidae; genus Ophion; species Ophion costatus. The sequence continues at coordinate 2,023,448 of OX632367.1, read as the reverse complement.
ACGTTCTGCTTGCCGCCCTATTCGCATGTTGTGGGTTAATTCACAATTTTTCAATGAAAGAATTCGCGATACGAATAACCTGCGTGGAATATATTTTTGGCTTTGAAAATTGCCGTTAGTTTTACATATTCGAAACATTTTTTGAGGTTGGAATTTGCGACACGGAGAAGCTTCGTCAAATTGATGTTTGGTCCCATAGAGGGCCGTTTATTTTATATTCGCACTTATGAACGCTCTAACCGGAGGTTAGAGCTGTTAAAAGTTTAACTTAAAACCACTGTAACACATTATATATGTATATATAGCAAGCAAGGTGCAGTCAGTTGTCGAGAATTGGAAGAGAACGCGAATTATGGAGGCACTGCGTATGCCCGGGCTACGGCACGAGGCTGCGCAGACCGCGTCCGAAATGCGTCGCTTACTGTGCCTGTTCAAGAAGTTTTGACAAACTCTCAAAAGAGCGTATGTACTCTGTTTACGACCAGACCGAATGACTTTATTCGATTTAACGAACGGCGGTGGAATATTTTTTGTGGTCATAACATCCGTAAATTATGGCATTATATATGGTAAATTATGGTAAATTACACATCCGTAAATACGAGGATCGTTTGATAAGTCCGTGCGAAAATGTAAACTACTTAATATTTTGGGATAGACCTTTTTTATTTTTCAACATAGTCTCCATTTAGGCGTCTACACTTCATCCAATGCTGCACTAGTTTGTTGATCCCTTCCGTATAATAGGATTTGTCTAAGTCTGCAAAATAGCCATTCGTTTCGGCAATCACCTTCTCGTTTGAATAAAAAAAAATTTCCACCAGCCATTTCTTCATATTGAGGACAAATAATAGTTCGAGAGAGCCAAATCTGGAGAATCGTTTCACATCCCGCCACATCTGGGGGGATGTGAAACGAGTTGGAACCCTATTTCCATTAATTTTGCGGCCACAACTGCTAAGACGTGAGCTGGTGCGTTGTGATGGAAAAGGACTTTTTTGTGGGCCATTCGTGGACGTTTTTATTGCAGCTCGGTTTTCAAACCCCCCAATAACGATGATTAATATGTGCCTGTAATAGCTTTGCCCTTCTCCAGATAATCGATGAGGATTATTCCTTGCGAGTCCCAAAAGACAGTCCCCATAACCTTCCCGGCCGAGGGAACGGGCTTCGCCTTTTTTGTGCTGATTCCGCCTTGCCAACCCGTTGTTTAAGGAAGCTTTCCAGTGTGACAGCCCGAAAAATCGCTGTTTTTCGCGATTTTTTTTTTTAAAGAAAAAATAATCTAATCGGTCTGGTTTTTTTTTGTATATTAATTGGGTATTGAAGAATACAAAACAATTTTTTAAAGATCGATTTATTTATTAATTAATATCTATAAAAATGATGAAACAATTGTTGCAGAAAATGCACTTGGATGTGGTGTCCACGTTGGGGGTCACAATTTTGATCTGAAACAAAAAACACAAAAAGATTATTGATCGGTATATAATTGGCTTTCGTGCTATGGAGGCTTTTTTTTTTTTTTTTGCAAAAATGGCGCCGGTTTGAACAAAAAGTATCGATTTTAGCATTTTTTTTGGCAGTTTTTTTTACAAAAAAATAGGAAGATGTCAAAAAAAAAAAAAGCTTCCATAGCACGATAAACAATGACGTTAAGAATATTGTGTAAAAAATTCAACTCGATAGCTTTAAAACTCTGCCCTCCAAGTTGGACACCGTTTTGAAAAATGCTGTTTCGAGAAAAACGCGTTCAAAGTTTCGCTGTAGCTGTAGCGCTCCGTTGCCTTCTTCCAAGAAATGCTGTACAGTAACCGAAATAATCTGAATTTCGGCATGAAAATTTCAAGGAATATTCGGAAGAGTGTATACTATTCGATAAAGCAAAAAAAAAATCGATTTTTTGAAAATTTCACACTGGAAAGCTCCCTTAAATTGTTCTTTGGTGTCAGGAGTGTAGGGATGTATCCATGTTTCATCCACATTGATAAAACAACGCTTAAAGTCCTGCGGATTCCTTTGCAACAGCTGCAAACCGTCCTTGACAGCTTGACACGATTTCGTTTTTGGTCAATCGTGAGCAATCGCGGCACCCACCTTGAGGATAGCTTTTTCATGTCCAAATGTTGGTGCAAAATATTATGTACCCGTTCATTCGAGATGCCCGCAGCACTAGCAATCTCACGCACCTTCACTCTCCTGTCATCCATCACCATATCGTGGATTTTATCAATGATTTCTGGAGTAGTGACCTCGATAGGGCGTCCAGATCGTTCAGCGTCGCTTGCGCCTAAATGGCCACTCCGAAAATGTTGACACCACTTATAAACTGTTCTAATCGAAGATGCACAGTCACCATAATGTTTATCAAGCTTCTCTTTAGTCTCCTGAGGCGTTTTGCTTTTCATCAAGTAATGTTTAATCAACACACGAAATTCTTTATTGTCCATTTTTTTTAAATCACCCGACTTCCTCGGTTCAAACGAATGCCAAACACATAGAAAAACACCGATATGGTTGAAACTCGGTATGTTTTCTTCAAAGAGATGCTACTAACTGAAAATAACCTCGATACGCACCAGTAGTGCCATCTCTCTGACTTTGCCCAGACTTTTCAAACGACCCTCGTAGGCTGTAAATTATGAGATGTCAGGATTGAGTGGACTGATCGAAAAATAACCAAAACAAAATCGATAGCCAAAAATTCCATTATATTCGTAATATGTCATTGGATTCGATTCATCGACCGGTTTTCGCATGTGGTCGATTCAACGTTAAAAAAAGGCCAGTAAATGTGGCGAGTTCCCCAGTTCATGAGTGCCGTCGAAATCGGTATCGTCAAATTACTTTTATCGTTTTAAAATTACTTGACGTCAAGACGCTTCCGCGTCTCTCGATCAGTGGGGTCGAAATATTCTTTTTCATTGCTCAGCGTCTAGACTCCGCTGCGTCTCTTGTTTCATGCCTATGGTAAAGTCAGTAATATCGATAACCCAAACACGTAACGCAAACCATTGCCGAAGTCTGGTATATAATACCAGCGATTAATCACCAGCTACTTGTTATCCGAGCAATCAGGGCTATTTGCCGCATAGACCAGGGAACGCCGCGTCATTATTTTCGATATTCGTTTGCCCGGCTACTTCTTACGTTCGTGACTTCCCTCGTCATTATTAGTTCGACCTTCTTGCCTATCTTCCGACCCCGACTTTTATCGTATCGTCTTTCAAGCCCGAAGGTTACGAGTCATTTCTCAAAGAGTGCGCACGTGTGTGTGAGTCCCGCGTGCGCGTGCACAGAATAGTCGACCATATAGAAGCTCGACCAGTGGAAGGAAGACTCATTATTGATATCTGCTTCCAGGATACACCCACGAGGCCTGGTTGAACCACGAAGAACCGCCGAAATATGCGACTCTCCGTTCAGCAGCGGAGCTGGCCCGGCCAAACGCGGAATCCCCAACACCTAATTCCCATCAACACTTGGCCGAGCAATCGGATCGACAATTGCCGGCCTCGATAATCGACAGTTGCCCGAACGACATCAACGTCGCGACAGTTACAAACTCTTCGTCCATTCAACGAGCATCTTCATCGCCGCCACCACCGCTGCCACCACCACTGGTCAATCCATCAACTACGAGCCTACACAGCAATCTTCCACCCCGCAAGAGTCTATCCATGTGTTACACGAGCACTGGCACAGCTCTATCCTTGCCGCCCAAGAAGAAGGACATTTACCGTCCGTACAGCCTCCAGACTTGCACCGATCCGATAATCCGGAGTTCCGCCGAAGAGGATCTTTCGGCTGCCCAGGCGATACTCGACCTCAGTGCATCGCCGGCAGCCCCGACCCACTCGGTATTCATCCACACGCTATCGCCGCCTCCACCTCCGTTACCGCCGGTGCTGGGCACGCCGTTACCAGCCAACGGGACCACCGTCAACTTACAACCGACGCCGATTCCCGTAAGCGTTCTCGTACCGGCACCACCCTCGCACAACGGCAATGACGTAAACGTGGCACTGTCACCGACGAGCGGCAGACACAGCCGTCAGCTCTCCCATCATCGTTCAACGGACAGCAGTATCGTCGAGCCTCAATCACCGGCTACAGCGGAGACTTGCTCCAACGGCGGTCTCTCGAGCAATCCCGCTTCGCCAAACGGCAATACCGCCGGCAACAAAACCGTGGCCTACACCTACGAGGCTTTCTTCGTTTCGGACGGCCGATCGAAACGTCGCTCAAGCAGCGCTTCCGTGCCGGAAAAGGAGACCGTCGTTACGCCCGAGAGGCCGAAATTCACTTGCACCGAATGCGGCAAACAGTACGCAACATCGTCGAATCTTTCGCGCCACAAGCAGACCCACCGAAGTCTCGATTCCCAATCGGCCAAGAAGTGTATACACTGTGGCAAAGCCTACGTGAGCATGCCGGCACTAGCTATGCACGTGTTGACCCACAAGTTGGCACACAGTTGCGGCGTGTGCGGCAAGATGTTCTCGAGGCCGTGGCTGCTGCAGGGTCACCTTCGCAGCCACACGGGCGAGAAACCGTACGGATGTGCGCATTGCGGCAAGGCCTTTGCCGATCGTTCCAATCTACGGGCTCACATGCAAACGCACTCTGCGGACAAGAACTACGAGTGCTCCAGATGTCACAAAACCTTCGCTCTCAAGTCTTATCTGAACAAACATCTGGAATCGGCTTGTCTCAGAGACGAGGAGATGCCTTCGATGGATCCCGAGAGTCCCGGTGTTCACGGTGGACATCAGTTGAATCGGGGCTTGTAGCACCGTGGCTACGAGAGCCCCGACCAAAACGACAATTACGAAAGAAGCTAACGTTCGTTCAACGACGCGGTTTACAACGACGACTCGATACGCGACACCGTCAGCTAGGACCCCACGAATGACAAGACAGGGCGATGAAATACGTAGTTTGGCTGGTTCCCGAAGGGCACTTTGGCAGGTGTAACGATATCCGCGAAACGGAGAGCAATATGGTGAAAGCGCTGTAAGGGTGGGCCTCGAATTACACGGAACCAAGCGCAGACGAATATGAGATAGAAGTTGGCAGCGTTCAACTGCCGAAGGTTGATCGCGAGGCGTCACACGAGGTTCGCGAGTAGATACTAAGTAGAAAAGTGCCAGTAGTTGAGGATTAATTGAATCTAAACAAGAATAAGAAACGTCCAGTAATTATTAAGTTTAAATAAAGTAACGAAGAGTTAGTAACGAAAGAGTAAATGACAGATGTCGATTGGAAGATAGGGAGAAACTGAAGTTGGCAACGATAACGATGGAGTAAAAAAAAAAAAAGAAGGCAATACGACAAACATAGCGACGTCCACACACATTGCAGTCTAGTCACTCTAGTCGATTGTATACCTTGCTGTATGATGATATATGAACACACGTATTTGTGTACGTGTGACAACGATATATGACAAACGGACAAACCAAAAGATATAGTATATTGTTATACAACGTTTATGATAGGAGCGTAAACGCGAGCGGATTTTCTAGTCACGAGATAAATAAGTTTGGATGCCGATGAGGACACGACACGACGGCCATGACGGTACTCAAACATACATACACGCGCCCGTACACACCTAAATATGTACGCACGTGCAAGTACGCGTAATATACATGTACGGATATATAGGTCGACGATGGCGACGACGACGATGACACCGTACATTAATTAATTAATTTATTAATAACGACGTAAATACACACCGCACACGCGGGCCCACACGCGTCCATACGAGACACAGTAGTACGATGATCATTCATGAAATTCAGTGTAGCGAGTGCACGAAAATATAACCGAGAAATAGCATTTTCGTGGTTATTCGCTGTCGATGTGCGCGATATATGCCGTTTTGGAAAAAGTATGATACTATGCCGACAATATAGGGTTGAAGTTTGCATCGTTGGAAGGCAACGAAAATTCTTGTTTTTTAAATTTATTATTGGTATTATCGCACAAAATCAGATTTTGGTTGTAGATTGCTAAATAAGGGTTCCTAATAATATTCACGTGGTTTTCGTAGCTTAGATCTACTGAGGTAAATATGGGAAGTTGAGGCAGTCGTCTGGTGTAGAGGCCTCAATGAAGATGATTTTTTTTTATGAGAAAAGAAACAACGGACCTTGTTGAAAATTTTATTGCACCTTAACACACATTTGAACAGTACAAAAACAATTTATTAACTAGTTGTCGCAAAATGGCGGAGTATTGAATTGACCTAGAAGCGCCTCGCCGCTGGAGTCTCGAACTGGCGGGAAAGATGGTGCGCTTAGTTCTCGTCTGGAACGCCAAAACCACAATTATTTTCAATTGGCATATATTATTATTGTCGGTGAACTAAAAAAAAACAGAAAAAACCGTGAAACCATATTAATTTTCGAGCTTGGACAAAAAAGTGAAGATTTTTACAATATTTTTCTCTCTGCTCGTAATAAAAATAGTATAGAATGACGTTTTTATGAACGTTTTCAGTTCATTTGGGATGGTTGTTAATGATCTAGAGAATGAACGAGATTACGAAAAAATCCGCTTTAAATATTTCGGTTGCCCAGCCCGTTCTAGCCAAGCGTTCGCACGTTTTATCGACGCTTACCGGATCTCGGGTATGGATTTTCGAAAATACTTCGAGTTTACTGTAGGGCTTTAGGAACATGTCCTCGAATAGATAAACCATCGATTAAAGGGAAAAAAATCGATTTTTTCATCCTCTACACCAGACGACTGCCTTAAGCAAAAATTAATTTTTCGTTGCATTCCAACGGTGCAAACTTCAACGTCATGCCGAATATTGAATTCTGTATAGGAAAAAAACGTACTACTCTTATCCCGAAACTGCAAATGTATGCTTTGTATGTGCGCTTCCGAGTGACGTGCGGTAAATCGCCTTAACAAATCGCATAAGCAGTCGATCGAGCGTATTGTTAAAAACAGCTGAATTTGTTGCTTGGAACTAGCGTAAGTGCTTTGGCATAACGGGACGTTCTAACGTTTACGGCTAAAGGTTTAGGCTCGTCATTGTATTGTAGAAACAAAAAAGCTGCTGCAATCGGTGGTGGGTGATTTTGGCGGGGAGTTAGTAGGCACTTACATTTCGAACACCATCATCGTTTTTCTTTTTTTTCGTTTGCGCAAAGGGCGTGCGCCAGGTTCTATATTTTTTGGTATTCGAAGTAGATTCCTTTGGGGATATTTGAGACAACGGTGAAGTGCGACTGGGTCGGATGGGATACATTATAATCATTACGAGTCTGTGAGATCAAACACCAAAGTTTTTAAAGCGTCGTTTTGTAGAGTGGGCTAGCGGATAATTTTTTATTCGATAGTGCCTACTGAATTAGCAGTACTTCGGCAATTGTCGAAACGTCTCAATAAGTAGCAAATGTCCGCCTGGGAATCAAGCTGTCAACCGTCCTAAACCGTCATTTTTTTATGGACGAGAACTTGTAGGTAACTTCCCGGTGGATATTTCACATTCGTTTGGACAACTTCTTGAACGTTTCTCATTATTGATATAAATTTCAATTAAGAACCTTCCATCAGGAATATTCGGTAGAAAATATTGTGGGGTACTCGACGAAACCTTTTGTTTATTAATTACTGCATCTTGATATCGAATTGAAGAAAAAAAGAAACCAAATTGTGGATCAGTTCTGCGCAAGTCACCGGTCACCCACGAAATTGCTTACCACCGAGTGTACCGTGGATTATAATTTTACAGGCCATGCATGCTGTACACGTACATGCATTGATGTGCCCGCGTCTTCATCAAACCGTACGTCACGCAGCACACGTTTCCATCCGGATTATCATCCCGAACACCAAAGCGTTGTTCAATTTCTGCGACACTGTTTAGATATTTACGGAGCGCGTACACGGAATATGCGATGAAATATTCCTCGGTAGAGAAACCGCGACGGGAGGATAGGAGACAATGCTAGGCGTACGTACATGCGAAAATGATACTAAACGTAGACCAAAGCATTTAGATCAAATTTCGCGTAACAGCGGCCATATAATAAACATAATTTAATATATGAAAACATGCAGAAAGTTGCAGAACGAGAGGAATCGTTTCAAATCGATATTTTTTGATAAACTTTAGAAATAACTCCTTTCATTAGACTTTTAATCAGCAAAGGGAACGAGCGTGCAAAACGGCGACACTTTTTTGTTGTGAAATTGCGTATCTTCAATGAGATTAGGCATGACTTACAAGGAACATCCCTCAGGTGTCCGCCTCCGATTTTGTTGAAACTCATATATGTGATAGAGCATCAAAAATTTTGAGACACGTATTTTTTTTTATCGGCGGAAAAACGGTTTTGAGGGGTGAAACGCACCCTCGAAAATGGGGATGTTTTTTCGTTTTTCGTCGATAACGTTTTAACGGTATGAGATATAAAAAAAATTCAAATTGCAACAATGTTTGTTTTTTCATGTACTATACATTGGAGATGAGAACGATACCATTATCGACGAAAAACTAAAAACACCCCTATTTTCGAGGGCGCGTTTCACCCCTTAAAACCGTTTTTTCGCCGATAAAAAAAAATACGTATCGCTTACTTTTCGGTGCTTTATAACATATCCAAATTTCAACAAAATCGAAGGGTGTCACCTGAGGGATGTTCCTTGTTAGAACGCCGTAAAAACTTGAGTCAATGATAGGATAAAGAGAAAGAGAGAAAGAGAGAGAGAGAGATAGAAGCTCGAAAATGTTCATGATCAAACGTTATAAAAAATCGCTTGAACACGTTAAATTTCGAATCGGTGAATTTCAAATCGACAAAATACGTTTTTACCGAAATTCAAACATTTTGCAGTATGAAATCACGGTTTTTTTTCTGTCGTATGCTACATAATTTGCATTGCTAAAGAGGAGTGACGTATCGACGGTGAAATACCAATTATATATAAGCAAACGGATATAAAAATTCGCGGAACTTCCTTAATGTTGTAACTTTCTGCATGTGTGCCTCGTTATACACATACTTTGATAGAGAAAGCAAATTTGAACGGACATAACCACGTATGGTCAAAGCAATGTTTCGATACAACGAATTCTATATTTAAAGAAAAGAAAAAATGAATACAAAAAAAAAAAAGACGTAGAGGCGAACATCGAACACCCAATAAAATCTTAATTGATATGCTCAGCTATGCATGTAGCTACTTGCAGCTGTCGTCGTAACGACAAGTCCTTGACTTGTACTTGCGCACGCCTACTTTAGGATAATAGAAAGGATATTTGAATTAACTCGGATCGACCTACTGCAGATTGTTTTTCGATGGTTTTTTTTCATTTACGTGTTCACGTACTAGTGGAATTACGTAAAGGCTGCTTCGGAAATGGAATCGAAGAAAACAACATTGTAGTCACTTTTTGAGGTCGCGCTGAAACTTCGATGCGTTTACGGTAATAAGAAGAAATGCCAGTCTTTTGAGATGCTACAAAAACGAAACGAATCTTTTATAATATAGATATTATGAAGGAATAGTCCTGCTGCAGGTATATTACAAGTAGGTCACGAGTGATTGAAGTTGAACGAAAGATGTACGTCAGCGACTGTTTAATAGAGCAATACAATTTAAGCAATACCAATGTTGAATTACACAACGAGATCGTGTCAATAAAAAAAAGACACACTAGAAATTTATTTGTATAGAGACACCTCGAGACAACGATTGAAACATATTTATTATTTATTATTTATTACCGCAATTGCTTAGAGATCTTGCTTTGTTTTTGCAACGGTTCGATCGACAATGATTTATTTTAATGACGATTGCGCATATTATTATTTCCATTATGTGATTTGGTTTGTCATTTGTTGATGTGTTATATAATTATGGTCATATGTGTAGCTGATTGATTTGTCGAAAAAATCGGACGAATATTAAATACTGTGATTTGTTTTGTCTTATTTATTTATTTATTACGATTTTGCTGTTTATTGTGCGGAAACAACGATGCGATACAACGATGCGGAAAAAACCTCGTTTTTACATATTTTTTCAGTATTTGTGTACATGCTCGCTTAGTGGGGGAAAAAAAGCAAGTAGAAATTCAAGCGTTTTCCAACGACATTGCAAATGCCTCTGTTGTCGTAAAGGAATCGTGTAGTCTGGCTGCACTTTTTGCGCGCATGAGAAGAGGAACGATAAATAAAAAGAGCCATATCGCGAGGGATGAGATCCTTGCCTGAACAAGAAAAATGACGATATGGATATGTCACCGTGGGATGGATAAGACGATAGATTGAAGGAAAATACGACGAAGAGACATTCGCAATAAGAATTAATATATTCGTGTAGTAGGAGGAACCACGAAATTACAAGCTCAAACCCAATTGTCGCGAATTTCATGTTACTAGAGGTGCTCAAGGAAGTGTGTACAAACGAAAAGACGCCATGTAACTCGATGGTATTGAAAAAAAGAATTTGATGGCATATTTATTGATATTCGGGGGTTTTTATGGATAGTTAACTTATTCGAAACGATGAGAGAGGCACGAAACATAGGCAAATATGGTCCAATAGAAAATATCGTATGTACATACCTGATCGTGGTAACCAAAGACTTGAAAAATTAATTATTAACAAATATAGAAGCAACATAAAAATTAAGTTCCTGATTCGCTACAACTTTCTCGAATTGCAATAATTAAATGTGTGTCTCTCTCTCCACTTCTCTCTCTCTCTCTCCCCCTCTCTCTCTCTCTCTCTCTCTTTCTCTGTATTCCCTTTCCCTGCACTTGTTCTGCGAATGAATTCATGACAAATTGCCTGTTTCTTTCTCAGCATCACTTCCAAAAACTCGCTTCGAATCTTTAACTATCCTATTTCGATAATCGGTAATCGAATCAATACTTGTTCAGACGAGGTAAAATCGGAAGAAACTATCGTTGGTTGTACATCAGAAAAAAATCGTTCACGTAAAACAACGATCCAAGCAAACCGAAACAATAACAGTACGTTATTTTTATGGTCTCGGTGAAATTTGAAAAAGCAACCACTACACGAATTCGAATCTTAACGTTGTCGTAAGTTGTGAAGAGCGATACACTCTCTCGTGTTGAAAGAAAAAAAAACTCATTACACGTTCTGCATCGTTCTCATACTCGAAGCATGTCACATGAAAACGCATTGCTTGGAAGATCCATGCCTGATGGAGCTTAGAAATCTGAACTCAGGAAGAGGAGTATCATTGTGATGATAGGTGCGTCTATCTTTTCATACTTTCTTTGTCCAATTCCAAACCCAGTCGACCGTGAACGGTGCCATTGTTTATGAGCATGGATTAAATAAGAATAAAAGTGATGTTGCACGCGTCAATTTAATGATTAATCTGCTTGAGTAATGACCTTTGGATCTAATTACACGGTGTAGTTAAATCTCTTACACAATTATCGTAAACTGCTGGTACCATGAATGGGACAAAACTGCCTCGATCTTTTTCGTCACTACGAAAACTGCTATTCCTTTCAACCTGTGTACAATCTGCATTGAATTCCTACAGTAGCCACAAACATTAGTGTCGACCTATTAATGCCGATCGGAATCTTGGAGGAAAAAAGTAGCTTGGTAGCTCAACCAAACAATTTCGACTTGCATTCTGACGAAAAAGAGAGAAGTTTTTCTCAACGAGAGAGCTCGATTCGTGTTTCACTTTCACTCTGCTATTTCCATAACGGCCGGAAAACGTGTTGTTTCAATCGTCCAAATAGATCTTACTCGTGTCGTCCCACTTTCAAGAATGGTCGTCTAATGGCAAGATATGTTAAGAATAAGCTTCACATAGCCATAGCATTAAACGTAGCATCGGTTGGACTGATTCTACGTACCGAGGGAACACGTTTTTCTTCGTCAAAGAATATTATTGAAAATGACCCGACAATTGGTCCGCTGTTCTCATGCACGTTTTAGAACGACGACCAAAAATCGAACGTGCAAACAAATTTTTTTCCCCACCCATAGATGTTCAAGCCCATGATGACGTTTTTTTGGAAAGAGTCGATCAGTGATCGGCGTGTTATAATTTTTTGAACAAGCCTCGCTGTGCATGGAGAACAACGCGATAAATGTACTTAGGGGATGATGTGTTCATGTGTTAATAGTTTTAGATGTAAGTATTGAACACTCGAATTTCCGAAGGACGAATTCATCGAGGCCTTCGTACATTCACGTTTGATTGAGGAAACAAACAATAAAAACAACCACGTAAACAATAGAAGCCAGTCGTTCGCATACACTTTTGTACAGATTTGGGCCGAGGGAGGGGAAACTTTCCCTCGGCGCAAAAAGAGAATTTTCAAAGTCAAATGATACGCAGATGCACTCGTATGCGTTGGTTCGTGCGTGCATGATTGCATGGCAGGTGTGGGTGTGTGCGTGCGCGCCTGTGCGTAAAGTAAACTCAACAAGAACGAATTGGCTCATCCACCGGTTCCAATTTTAATCAAATATTCTGATATCGATGGCTTTGGAAGAAACGTCCACGAATTATAGTGAATTGTTGTACAGATAGTAGCTACATACGTGAACACATGAGAAAGATACTTCAACAGCATCAAAAAGATACGCAAGAATGTAAAACAAAATAATTGAGGCGCGGTTGCTATTTCTTAGCATTTGAATCTACATTTTTCGTTGGATCAAATCATATTTTTCATTCTTATCGGACGTGCAGCGCGTTATCATTCATTATTTTAAATCATATTAAACTTTAATTCATATTGGCATTAATTTTTTCAAATTAATAACATTGAAAATGCCTATAATATTTCAAAATTATGATTCTCCAGCGCCCATGTTCATGGTTAGCGTATCGAAAAAATCGATAAAACCCAGCACCTTTATTTTCCTGTGTATTCTAAAGTATGGAGATTTCAAAGATCGACGAAACGAAGATTGCGCGGGTTGATCATTAGCTTACAGAATATTTCGTACTTACAAAAAATAGGCCACCCTAACTAGGTACATTCTGTAAATAATTGCTTACGAAGAGTAAAAGTTAGTAGAAATTTCTTATTGTTTTATCCGTCGCCATCTCGATACGTGGAGTATGCAGGGGATGTTTATTGAGCTCACGAATGTTTCCGAAAATGTTGTCATATCGGTGGATAAAACGGACTAATCAATTAGATTCGACAGCGAGACTAGATTAAATTTATACGGTATTTTTTTAGACCTCGTAAAGGACACGTTCCAATCGTTCAGAAAACTCCGGCGCACATTCGTCGTAATCATGAATTTGTTGAGTAAAAACAGATTTTTGCCAAATCCCAGTGCGGTACTGCACTCTCTTACGAATATTTGGATTTAGGTAGAAGTATGCGACTTGTGACACTGTGCCTTGACACGAAAAAACTTTGGTCGAGGACAATAATGAATGGACATAATTTAGAAGTGGAAAGTGAAGATGATCATTTCCATCTTGAAGCAATTCGGATGAGAGAATAGGTGGACCAGATTTCCCAACTTTCAAGTAACTCGTAGTGATTATTTGATACACCAAAGTACTTTTTTCCAAGTGTTGCAGGACTTTTTTTATATGACAGGTATCAAGAAAGGATCGAAAATGTGGACAGCCATATTATTTTTTTCATAACTCGGAATCTAGAGTATTAATATACATGATATTCGGGAACATTTATGAATTCAAGAAACAAGTCCTCGCAGTTAGGCACAGAGTGATGGATGCAAATAAAATTATATATAGATGAGATATACTGTTAACATTATGTATAATTAATATTATTGCTTCACATCGGTGTGGATTTCTTTTTTTTTTCGTTTTAAATGTCATTATGTGGAAAAATATATGTGCATGTATGCATGCGCGAGAACGTATACGTGTACCGTTCTGAATGAGGCGTTCTACCAGTTGACTAATTGACTACTTTTGTGGAGATTACCGAATTTGACACCGCTCAAAAGTCGCATCTATTTACCTCACAGAGAGGCTCTAATATTCACAGGTTTTATTTGAGAATCAAACACAACCATATTGCACCAAAATCTAACAAGGGGTCTTTGAAGAGGATTTTTTTAAAATTATGAATTTCATTGTTGCAGTTGGTGCCGCGAAATGTACAAAAAAAGAGTAGACATTTTTGTTTGAAGATGAAACATTTTGAATTGATTAGAGAATGATGGCGCTCTAGCAATTCGTGCAAAAGCATCTTTTTCGCTGCCCTTACGGTGGAACTTGTCGAACCTGCAGAATTGAATTTGGAGCAAAATGCCAAAGTGTTTATTAATATAGATATAAATAATAAAATCGAAAGAAAAAATTGATGACAAAATTGGTACTACCATTTATTTGAAAATGTTTCTGTCTGCATATGATAATTGTAAAATGATTTTTCAATTATGGCAAAAAACTTTAGTACTTGTATCTGGTAGGCACTTTCGTCCTCTACTCTTTTATACTTATCTAAATAAATGTTTCATTATTTTGCTCCAGGTTGAATTCTAAAAATTGGAGAAATTCTGCCGTGAAGCGTTTCGGCAACAAAAATAACGTCGGATAGACTACTACATGTTGCTATTTTGTGGTGCAGAAATCTTTGCCAAAATTCGTGCTCCTTGCGTATATTTTGAAGAATCAGTCACAAACGCCTAATGAAGTCCATTCCTTTGATTGAAGCCTTCTCTCTTTTCTTTGATTTATATAATACTCCACAGTTACTCTCAAACCGCAACAAGTTATTTAATTTTGGTTATTATTTGAGGGTTGCTCATAAAAATTATCGAATTAAGGTTATTATTTCGGAAAGGAAAAATCTCGCAAAAGTGCATTTTGATCGCGAAACTTACCAAGTTCAAACTTAATGTGTGTACAACTATAGAAATCATGCCAATATTGCGGAACATAAAAAATAATACTTTCGTGGGCGCTCAAATTCAGCCGATCATAGTTGAAAGAACGAATGTTAAGTAAAACGAAACTTGCCTTGTAAATTTTTTTTTCCTAACATTGAATCCAAAGATACAGTTCCATTTTGAGTTCTGGATTTCAAGTTTCCTTTGGCCCAAATAATACGGAAAAATAATTTAACGATAGGATGTGAAGCCTTCGTATTTATATATTTAGCCTTTAGAATGAAACGTCAATGAAGGCGTAATTTTTAAATGTTTATTGCAGTTTCGTTGTATGTACTTGAAGCTACATCTGGTGAATATTCGATCAAAATAACGTAGTGACTTTGTGCTCGCAAAAATAAAACTCAATTATTTCAGTTGCTATTTTTTCCAGAATTATATAGTCTAATATTATATAGTCAATTAGTCTAATTATATAGACTAATTGACTGTATAATAATACATAATTGACTATATTATATGGTAAAAAAGAGGAACCGTTTTTTCGATTAATATTTGAAATTCGAACGATTTTTCACCAATTGCTGACCGCAGTATATGTTGCATACCCACACAAGAAAAATGCCGAGTTTCAATGAAATCACAGTGACGATGTTTTATACCCCAATCATCACTCAAATATACAAGACGCTCTCTGAATACAACAGTGAAAAATGAATTTCTAAAATCAAATCACATTTCGGTCAAAAACAATATGAAAACTTCCTGATGAGTACCTCTTTTGAAAGATTGTTCAAGCTACTTGAGGCATGGATGTATATGCGCGAATCTAGTTTTGCCTGCCCAGCAGGTGTACACGCGGACGGTATTCTTGTACACGCACAAGGAAAAATAAAAAACACTTAACACATTACGCGAATGAGGACGATTCGTGAACAGTGGATTTACAGCTGTTTCGTATACAAGTATTTCTCGGGCTGGAATTATCGATGAAGCTGACGAAGCTGCATTAATTATCGTTCCGAGTCCGATAAGTCGAGCCTAGTTAAATTTCAATGGAATTTCATTTTTTTCGGATGTGAATATTCATGGGCATCGCAGTTATTCGGACGAATGATTACCTTAATGGTTATTTATTTTAACGATAATGCCAACAATGTGTTTGCGATCGATACACACGTACATATGGATATGAATACTTCATTCACAAATCGCGTGTTTCGGAATACCGTATGTCAAACGCATTGTGTCGTATCGCAGGCTTGTTATATTTACTTGAGAAAATGCTCTACATAACGAACACATACATACATATATATTCTGCAGTCTTTGTTTACAGATCATGTAGAACGGACATTACGGACAAGTTGTGTAAATACAAAAAAAAAAAACAGTAGATACGTATTAAATGAACGATGAATAGGAGCACGAGGTAAACGCATAACGTAACTAAACGTATAGTTACGAATACTGGATACTATAGAACATATAGCTTATAAGACGGAGCACGAGCATGTGAAAGGTTAACGTTAAAAAAATTATTAAAGAAAATATAACCTGGAACTTATTTGTAAGGATATGCTATAAGGATATATAGTATATTAATACTGGCAAGAGCTGGGTCCCCAGTGGGCCAATATTCACTAAATATCGGTGTGACTAATTATCGTTTTATGTGTTAATGAGAAAAAAAAAAATACGCGCGATATTCATTTTTTTTCAAATATATATACATATATATATATTTGATTGCTTACGAACGTATATGGTGGTATCGCGCGAATTTTTTTTTCCCAATCTGGATGTGAAGTTTTGCCTGATCGACAATGTGTAGTCGCTTCTTTACTGTGTCATGACGTGATCAGGTGTAAATAACTGTTTATACGGCTCTTCACTGTACTACCTGTCCAATTTGATTGTTGTTTCGATGTTTTACTGACTATTGTGACATGACAAATTGAAAAGAAAAAAGCATATAATCGCGGCGATGGGAACAACGATGAAAAAAAAGCGTTGATCCCATCCCCGTCGATGATCCTCGAGTAATTTATAAATCCCACTATCCGATCTGTACGATGCGTATTTCACTTCTACCTGTTTCAGAAAAAAAAAGAAAATGAAACAAAGAATCTACAAAGTTCGAGCGGGATTGGTAAAATCTTCAATTAGAGACAAAGTCTCGATACCATCGTTAGTCAATATCACGAGATCCTGAAACAAAAAAAGTCGATGAAACGCTGGTAAATGATCGCAAGGAAGCAAGTTCCAAAATTCAATTACAACAATGCTAAAACACACCCTTGATCGTGTTCTCTGGAATTCTTGAAAAATTTAGGCCATTTTCACTTTGTCCGAAACGCGACTCAAGCATATCTCTACTATGCACGTGCGTATGACTAGTAACCTTTGGCATCTCACGAAGACGAGAAAAATTTCCAAAAATCAAACACGTTCGCAATTATTAATAACAAATGTAATGTGCGTGAATTAACCGTCTGTATTTGTCGATCAGCTATCGCGATCGATTTTTCATTACGTTCGTATCGTTTGTATGTACGTACAGTGACTCGCTTTAATATTCGGACACCACGGTTTTTCAAATATAATTGCTCTGTACACTTACTTGTAGTCGGGTTAAGGAATTCAAGCTTTTTTACGAAGTAGCACACTTCTTCTAATTGTCGAAAACATACGTTTTATTCATTGAATTAACGTAATTATTAATATAGCACAAGATAAGAGAAATAACGCTTGCTTTTGGTATCGCAAAAATATTCGGACATCTGAATGGGCAATACTTTTAAACACATGATTAATGAAAATTAATTGAATTAGAATAATTTTAATATTTTGTTGGATTTCCCTTTTGTTTAAGGAAGCTTTCCAGTGTGACAGCCCGAAAAATCGCTGTTTTTCGCGATTTTTTTTTTTAAGGAAAAAATAATCTAATCGGTCTGGTTTTTTTTTTTGTATATTAATTGAGTATTGAAGAATACAAAACAATTTTTTGAAGATCGATTTATTTATTAATTAATATATATAAAAATGATGAAACAATTGTTGCAGAAAATGCACTTGGATGTGGTGTCCACGTTGGGGGTCACAATTTTGATCTGAAACAAAAAACACAAAAAGATTATTGATCGGTATATAATTGGCTTTCGTGCTATGGAGCCTTTTTTTTTTTTTTGCAAAAATGGCGCCGGTTTGAACAAAAAGTATCGATTTTAGCATTTTTTTTTGGCAGTTTTTTTTACAAAAAAATAGGAAGATGTCAAAAAAAAGCTTCCATAGCACGATAAACAATGACGTTAAGAATATTGTGTAAAAAATTCAACTCGATAGCTTTAAAACTCTGCCCTCCAAGTTGGACACCGTTTTGAAAAATGCTGTTTCGAGAAAAACGCGTTCAAAGTTTCGCTGTAGCTGTAGCGCTCCGTTGCCTTCTTCCAAGAAATGCTGTACAGTAACCGAAATAATCTGAATTTCGGCATGAAAATTTCAGGGAATATTCGGAAGAGTGTATACTATTCGATAAAGCAAAAAAAAATCGATTTTTTGAAAATTTCACACTGGAAAGCTCCCTTAACAACATGTTGCAAGCGCTTTGGCATGTCCAAAATATTTTTTTTCAAATAATCTACAGACATTCGTCCCCACTTTTCTGTTAAACGTATTTTCGTTTCTTCTTTTGATTTGATCGGTATTTTTCGTATGTAACGATCCAACTCTTGTGCTATATGAATAATAACGTTTATGGAATGAATGAAACGTATGTTCCTGACAATTAAGAGAAGTGTACTGCTTGGCAAAAAAGCATGGATTCCTTAACTCGGCTATACGTGAGTGTACAGTGCAATCATATTTGAAAGACAATGGTGTCCGAATATTAAAGCGAGTCACCGTATATCGGTTATTGTATCGATCGTGAGAAGGGTTTCACTCATGAAACTACAACTACAAAGCAACGTGAGTAAGGCCACTTTTTTTTCTCCAAAAGCACTCAATTTTTATTTCTTCGTCAAACAAGACATGCTGCTTCTCTGTTGAACTTTTAGCTGTAAAAATGTTCTCTCGATTCTTCTCCTTCTCCTCGATATTTCGTGTGTGTCCTCTCTTGGCTGCTTGAGCTCGATAACGAATGTTTGATCTGTGTTTTTCCTCTGGTCGGTGTTGAAGAAGAGCGAGGAACGAAGAACGTGATATTCTTCCTGCTTGTCTCGTCATCATTATTAATAACATATTGATACTTCGAGTCGATCCCGATCAATGGGAAGAACGCTGGAATTACGAGAGACAAAAAGTAAACAACAAAAACGAAAGGTAAATTCGTGAGCAACGTGAGTGAGAGATAGAGAGTATAATATTGCAAAAAGTGCCTATATTCCAATAAATTATTCTCCAATAGCGTATAAAGAAATTGACGAAAATTGAATAGAAAATGAAACAAATTCAACGAGTTACGAGAGCAGTGTCAATTACAGATTGATTAACGAGAGAGCGATGAAGAAAGACAAAAGGAAAGCAAAATAATCGTGACGAAAAGCTACAGAGAGAAACAATTGAGAGAAGCGAAAATATCGTCGAGAATAATTCATTTGAAATGTTATATTACGTTAACCGACGAAAATGAACAGCGAACATGCAAGAAATAAATTATAAAAAAAAGGCGTCAAAACGTTTGGCTCAGATACAACGATTTTGAGGCTGATATTGAACGGAATACGAAATTATGAAAATGAATAATGTGGCCTATTATAATTCCTATTGTGATTACGATGATTATTATTGATTGCGAACCTAAGTCAACGAGCCAATGAAGCAGACAACAAAACAAAAACAAAGAAAAATAGAAACCCTTATTGATGCGCGTGCACCGCGACGATAGAGACGGATGTGATATATGATAAACCTAAAGAGAACCTAATATTGCATAGATATATTACTGATATTAAAGACGAAGACGAAAAAAAAACGCATTGTGATACCCCATCGACTGATATTTACAGGATATTGTTCCGTTTGGATCTCCCAAGGAAGCCGGGGTATTCAAAAGCAATAAAAGAGTAGGGAGGGAAGACGATGTCCCGACCAGGGCTCGAACCCGACAAAGATTTTAGTAATAATATTAATACACAATATTAATCGATTGCGATAAGGATTACAGTAATAAGAATTAAAAATCGTAGTACGACGATTATAAGGGAACGCGACATAATTATAATTGCGACCATTATAAAATGCTAGTAAATAAACGCCTACGATCCTACGATTATTCCGATTGAATCAAGATCAATAAAATAAGGTGGAATAACATCAGCAGTAAAAACACCATTAGTGGGGCTTTTGCAAACGATCCGACGCATATTATTATGAACATTTAAATTAGAATCGTATTGCAACGTTTACATGTATCGCGTACACACATATATCCCTCTTCGAATTTAGGAGGAGTGATGAATACGTACATAATAAAACAGCGTTGCGTCGAGTAGATTTCAATTAAAATATAACCATATTTTGTAGCTTTTACTTAAGAAATGCAGCAAGAAAACGCGCCCAGAGCTCGCGAAGTTAACTATATTTATAAAGATACGTTGACACTATTAGTGATAAGAAAAGGATTACAGAGAATAAATGACGAAAAGATAAAAAATTAAACATTAATTAGTTGTACGCACTTAGAGAACAAAAA
Organism: Ophion costatus; assembly: GCA_951751655.1. Lineage (NCBI taxonomy): Eukaryota > Metazoa > Arthropoda > Insecta > Hymenoptera > Ichneumonidae > Ophion > Ophion costatus. The sequence goes on along the minus strand of OX632367.1, from coordinate 2,002,888 downwards.
TAAAATGTAAACGGATATTCGAGTTATGCATCGAAGAGTAAGCAACACTTAAATGAACTTAGGTCGTACAGTTGCGACGAAGCATGAGACATGCTGTTAAAAATACTGATTAAAGACGGTTCGACATCTAGTGAAAAGGAAACGAAAAAATAATTTGCATGTACGTAGGGCTATACTGCCGCTGAAGCAATACAAAGAGCAATATAGTGAGTAATGAAAAATAATTTAAAAAAGTATAAATAAACACGTGAGTAAAAGATTAAAAATATTAAATGAAAAGTATGTGTGCTTATATATATATACATGCATACTTTTTCTTTAAGACAAAAATTGTAGTTACAAATATAAACACGACTACACACACGCTCACACTATGTATGATCATTAACTTATTCTAACCGTAGTGCTAACTGTACTTAGCATTTACGTAGATGAACCTAAATAAAACGGAATACGCCAATAGGTAGACAAATTCGATTGGATATTTTATTCCAAACAGAAACTCGACCGTTCACCAAATGTCGTATTTAACTACAGTTTTATCGGCGAGCGCAAAAAATACCTCGTATTAATCCCATTTTCTCTACTCACATCAGCTCCTTTCAATTTCCCAATTCGTCTCTCAAAGAGTCTAATTAAACATTTGCCAACGAGTATAAATTAAATATATATGAAACATTCAATCGAACAAAGCTCGCCTCTAGGATAAAAATAATTTAAAATGTTTTAAAAAAATAACGTAGCTCAGCGGAAGTGTTTTTTGCCGGACGACCGTCGAGATTTCGATTCTCGGGATAACAGCATGAATGCTTAATCAAAATATTAGAAAAATATTCCCATTTTATGAAAATGGATCATTTCGTTGCACAAGAAATGACCAGAAACTAAGATAAATCAGACTCGACGAATTATTTATCGAAATAATCGAACCTTCGTGGCAAAAAACTTCCGGTGGAATTTAGAATTGTATGAAAAAGCAAGAAACAATAGAGGTGACGCCAGAGATAACACTTAAGCTTCTTCCTCATTACGAGAAACCGATTATGGTTATTATTCTTATTATAATGAAGCATTTACATACGTTTGTATTGTTTATAAACTAGTGCTAATACAAAACTGCATTGCATTGAGACGTGAACCCGAATGAAAAACAAAACTCTTTCCGCTGACAAAATCTCTAATACCATTATCGACATGATAACGTGAAGAAGAGTATACTCGAAACTCTTGAACATTGTACTTCTACAATACTTGATTTTACCTGTCCGAATATGTTATATTTCAGCCCTAAATCTCTCTTTGTCCTACGTATTTTTTGTCTTTCCCGAAGAAGAGAAAAACCACTTTACCGAAAGAAAAAATCAGAAATAAAAATACCAGCATGCTTCTTATAGTGTTGAAGAATAACGTTATGGCGAAAGAAAGGAAATTAAAAAAAAGAACGTTAAGCGAGCATTGTTATCTATGTAATACGACATAGGATGTTTTGTATTATATTTTCATAATAAATAGAAACGTAGAAAAAACGTATTAACCACATCGATCTCACAATTGTATTATATACCACCCGTGTGCCCCAATTCGAGCCGATTATATATTTATCGTTGTTCTATACTATGGGCGTACATGTAGACGTCGAGCTCGTTAAATTGGAAACTTTGAATTTTAAAAAATTGTTTTTTTCGAGAAAGCACGTGTAAGTATTCCTTTCACGTATTTTAAGTTTATTTCCGGTACAGATTCGTGACACTTGATTTTGATACGCGACGGCTAAAAGTAGAATTGAACCACCCATTGGCAGAAAGTTTTATGATGCAGAATCACGAGGTACGTATTATATATTAGATATCACTAATTGCGCAAAACCGAGTTCTCGGCAATCACTTTTTTGCAAATCAAAAGTTAAACCCGAATCGTGTTTTTATTGTGCTATAAAATAATTTATCGAATTAGTTTTATCGCGATTTGGATGCTTGCACCTATCCAAATTTTGGTATAACTAGGGAGGGTTGTTCATTGCACCTGCGTCATTCAAATTTATTGCAAAGGTATGTAAGTTCGTCAACACAACGTCGTAAATTTTTGGACGAAGCGATGTTATCGATGGTCTATATGTTGGTCGGGAAGGAATCATTTTTTTGGATCGGCATCAAATTAAAACGGTGAACACAATTTAGTGGCGTATATGGAATAAACACGTGAATAACCTTTTTTTTACAATGATTGTTTAAGCCATTGAGTAATAAAAAAGGGCAGATTATATATTGAATTCGTTCATAACGTTGTCCTACTTTGATGAATTTTGGCAGACTTGCAGAGTAGATGAAAATAGTCGATACGTATCTTTCTAGATGGGTGGAATCCTATTTTCAAGGCGTCGAACGCACTCTCGGAAATCAGGGCTTTTTTTATATATGAAGAAATGTTTGATTGGCCGGAATGTTTCATTCTTTGAGTACTATACATTGGTGATAAGAGAGGTGAAGATGACAAGGTTCATATTGTTTATTGCAAAAATGCAATTTTTTTATTGAGTTGGAGCCACCCTTTGATATTTTTGGCCAATATCGACGTCTAGCCAGCTGACATTTTGCGATGTCTGGGTAACTTCATAGCAAAGCAAACCTATTCGTTTACTCGATTAAATATTTATGTAAAATACACTCCATTAACTCTACGAAAAAAAAGGAAAATATTTCTTCACTGCGTAAATATTTGCTTTCGCGTATAAGATGCAATTAATAAGTATTGCGGTAATATTACTGAAGAAAAGTCATTTAAATTTATTTACTTTAGTTCCTATCAGGTGGAATCAATTTAGAGCTTGATACAAGTCACAAATTAGGCAATAGGGGGAGAAAAATCCGTAGAGACAATAGTGCAATCAAAAACATCAACAGCACACAGTTATACAGCCTTTGATTTCTACGAATAACAAGCTTTTGGCACTTGTGCCTCGTTTTTCAATGAACCTCCAGGCGAATTCGAACCTTGAATGGGACAAACGATGTTCAGAGCAGAAAATACATTTCTATCGGTATCGATATCTGGAAAATTAACGATCATTGATTTCGAGCACTGATTTCAAGAAGTTTAGATTCCCAAAATCCGTTCAAAACCAATAAGACTTGTGGATGCTGGAAGTGGTCAATGTCCAACCCAATGTCCAATGAGACAGATATTAAGTTCGAACTATTGCGGTCGGTAAATATCATCACTTTTTGAGACTTTCAAAACGACACAAAACATAGCCAATTAATTTTTAAAAACCGAAAACAGTCTTATTTGTTTTTTCCGCTGAAAAAATGTTGGTGTACCGTAAAAATAATAATTTTTGGTTCTACTTCAAACAATGGTTTTATTATATTTTTTCCATTAATCAAATGTACAAAAAAAATGATTTACAAAATCGCCAAGTACAATGTACGTATCGTGAAGGTGTACTAGAAATGTTGTACACATAGTTGTCAAACCTCAGAAATAATCTTTTCGAAAATCTTGTATTTAGATTTGAAGAAAAACATATTATAATTCAGAAAAAAATTGATATCACTATTACAGAAAAATATAACGTATGAACCGCACAAGTACACTGGAAATGCTGTGCAAAGTCTTGGCGTGCATGGTTAAGGATGTTGAGTCCCAAATCGCAAATGATGATAAAATTCTGAAAATTTGGTATGTTTTTGTATGAAGTATTTCAGAGGTCGTGTAAAAATTTCACGACAATTAGGAAGCTCGTTATTGAACAATTAACATTCACAAATTAAATGTTGTCTTATGGAAACTGATGTAACTTTGCAATAAGTTTTTTTTTTGACCTCTCAATTTTATAATATCTACAATATACTGAAAGCAACGGAAACAAAACGAAGTTTATTGATAAATTTTTTTTATTTCTTTTAAAAATTGTTCTTAACAAAATGTTAATTTTTTAATAACGAGCTTCCTAATCGTCGTGAATTTTTAACACGACCTCTTAAATACTTCATACAAAAACATACCAAATTTTCAGAATTTTCTTATCATTTTTTATTTCAACCCTTAAGGAGGTTGAAGTAAAGATGATATAATTCTGAAAATTTGGTATGTTTTTACATGAAGTATTCAGGAGGTCGTGTAAAAATTTCATGACGATTAAGAAGCTATTTATTGAACAATTAACATTAACATGTTTCATAGGGACTCAACATCCTTAAAGTGCATTAAGGCATTACATCTATGTGGCTCACCGAAGAATAAGATTTATTCGGAATTTTTTTTTAACGATACAAAAACAGCAATCGAAATAAGCTCCGGGGGACTTTTTCTGCATGTGTTGACGTATAAAAAAATGTATGAAAAGAATATACAAAATGGTGGCTTAGTCGTAACTATGCACGTACACTATGAGCGTTTTTTTCGACGCTCTGCGGGAGGTAGGAGAATATATATGGATTAGCATCTAGGACAAAAAACAATGTCGTCATTTACGTACTTCTCTAGTTTACTAGAGAAATACAAACAATTATTAAAAATATTTGTTTTTCGCAAAATGCCATCATCTCGCATAAATTTTTCTTTCTTTCGCTAAAAAGTCGGCCCTAATTTGTTCATAAAAACAAGAATTATTAACAAATCGTTAAAATCTACAATTAAAAATTATTAATTTTTAAGAATTAAAAATTCAAGTCAATCGGAAGAAAACGACCAGAACTGAGGTTGATTCACACTATACGTTCCGTCTCCTATAGGTAGTGGGAAGTCAAATATATGAATTTGTTCGCTTGATCATCGACAACAACGAAAAGAATACCTTTAGGTGTGGCGAGGCTACAATTATAAATTAGCCTTACATCTAATTTCTGCAATAAAAAACAATTCTCAGGTATTACATTTAAATATATTTTCCCCGCTGACTGGCAACAGGTGCGATGCTGAAATGTACAAAAATATACATATTATGTGTCAAAAGTGATTTATGCCGATGGTGGAGTGAAAAATTCGATATTCCCCCGACTTTTTTTCTTAACCATCCACGCCAAGACTTTGCACAGCATTTGCGGTGTACTTATGCGTTTCATACGATGTATTTTTCTATGATGGTAATATTCATTTTAGGCCAAAACAATGTGATTCTTTAAATAAAAATAAAACATTTTTAATAGGCTTATTTCTAATGTTTGACAATATTGTGTACATTATTTTGTACACTTGCATAATACGTACATTGTACTTGGCTGTTACATTAATCATTTCAGGTGTTTTGTGAAATCGATTAATTGAAAAAATATGTTGAGAACACTATTTGAATTCAAAGCAATAATAATTATTTTCAAAGTAAACCACAATTTGTATGAGGTAAAACAAACAACGTTTTCGAGGGAACATTTTATTACGTGGCGTACTTTTTTCACTTTTTAATAGTTTAAAACGATTGTGTAATACCTGAAGAAGCAAAAAACGCGCATGTGTTGTGTAATTGTTTGCTCAGCGTCGAGCTTTGAACGCAAAAATCTCGGCCAGCCTTGTCGCGCGAAATTTCGAAAATATTAATACGATCACAAAAAGAGGCGTATTTTTCGGAATCAAGATTACGCGAGCTCCTCAATGTGGAAAATCTGCAAGTACTACATGCACGTCTAATGATAAGCAATTGAGAAACCGGTCAATAATATTTAAAAAAAAAAAGCCCTCGCGATATACATACACGAAACAGCGGTCGGTTGTTTGCCATCGCAGATGCGCCGTGAATATCTTATCCTCGTTCCAATCGACTGATTCGTTCGATCGGAGTATTTACAAGCCAATTGATTAAACCCGTTCTGTATCGCTAGCTTCAATTATCACGTATTGCGAAGCATTCTGTGCTCGTCGATACATATAACTCGAAACTCTTGTTCCTCGTATTCTTCAACAATCTAAGATCTTTTTTAATTGACCTAACGATGTTGACGACTGATTATATTTTGCGGTCGAACAAATGTAAAGCCCCGAGAGCTGATATAGTCGTGATAATTCTCGATAAAAGCTGCGCATTCTCAAAGCCCCTCGGTATTCTCTAACCACGATCAGACTTGGACACTACGAAAAAACTTTCCTGCCCTATTCGCGAAAGTATTTTTTTTCCAACGAATTTTCATTTATCATTCGAAAATGATCGCTTCGCGTCTTTTTCTCACGTTTGCGGTGATCGTCATATTCGGCGCACCGAAGGGCTCGAATTGCTTCCGGCTATCTTACGAGGGGGAAAAACATGCCGTTGGACCACATGCCTCGGTGTCCGAGGAGATCAATTCCGGGTCCGTCCAACCTCCACCGATCGATCAACACGCGCAAATGGCACGGTTCATCGTCAATCAAGCCGGTAAATGAGGATTCTTTGGACCCTTCGTCCGTGCTTAAGGGGGCGAGATTCCTTCAGGCGAGGAAAAAAATTGCCAACCATCATGATTTTTTTTTCAAAGCAAAGATTTCTTCACTCGTATTGAGACGTAGGGTTTGTTTCATTACTACTTTTGGCTGTTGAATGGTATTTTTCATTATTGGTATTTAAAAATGCCAGAGATATGGCACGGTCTTCTAAACGGGTGGAATTAATCTGAAAAAAAACCAACGAATATTTTTTTTTCTTCGGCACTCATATGCAGAATATGAACCAAGAAAAAATGAGAAATGTTGAAAATCGATGAAATGGGAAGCTTTGAAACAAAAAGACTGAATTATCAAAAAAATACGTTTCTTTTTCAAATTCAAACCTTTAGCGTCATGTTTTTAGGTTAAACAGATTTGTACCAAATTCTATCAGAATCGATGGTTTAGTTTTTTAACTTTACATCAACCCAATTCTGAAAATGTAGTTTGGAAGACCGTCGCATACCTCTGCCATTTTTGATAATTAGTAACAAAAATACCATGTAACAGCCAAAAGTAGTAATAAAACATACCTTAAGTCTCAAAAATGGTGACCATTAGCTAAATGGTGGTACCGAAGCAAATTATTTAAGCGTATTAATTTGCAAAGCGAGTTTCTGTGTTCACTATTTTTTGCTGAAAAAAAAATCAATTTCGAGAAAAAAAATTCAATTAATCGAACGTGGGTTCGAAGCTGTGCCCGATCCGCCTTGCCCGTTTCGCCCATGAGAAGTTACTGTGCCATTGTTCACTACTTGGACTTTTTAAAAACGTTTAAAAAACAGCGTTTTGCTCGCAATTGCCTATTGGCACACAAAGGAAACTCTAATAGTCGTGAATCGCCCTCTATGCAGGATGTCCCAGAACTGAATGCGTTCTCTGAAATGGAGGCTTGGGGGTGAAATTCTGAGTCGATTGATGTAAGCATGTGTGGGTCTCGGATCAACACTTGAATTATTATTAATTTTTATGGCAGGCCAATCACCAACATGCCCCGGCTCATTAGACGTACGTGATTGGCCCGTCTTTAAAAATTACGGAAACCCCCCGTATACTTCCGAAAAGCTGAAAGGCAGCCACGATTTGGTAAGAGAAGTAGCTGCATGGAAAACCCCTTATTATTGAAAATTGGATATGCAGAGTGGGCAGCCCTAGGGACAATCAGCACCCGCAAGGACGTCGTTTCCTACCCGATCGTCAACATCAAATCCGTGGCCGATGGCGCGCTTGGTAATGGCAACGGAGTTCCTTACATGTTCATCACTCCCATGGGATTCTCAGCCGTAGACTTGGCTGTGAGTAATATTTGATCAAACTGCAATCCCACATATGCGCACCTAGCAACTGCTCGGACCGGATCTTACGAATCGACTGTTCACGAAATATGACGTTTTTTTTTATATATCTCAGCGTGACAACCGAGCCAGCCTCATGATGACACTGGCCCAGGGCTCTTACTGCAAGGACAAGGGCATGGATCCCATGGATCCCCGATGCCCGAGAGTCATCCTAACCGGTGTAGTCACCAAAGTTCGTCCACTCGTAGAAACAACGCGTCGCAATTATTATTTACGTCGCATCGAGTAAAATTAATTTTACCGCTTACAGGTTGAGAAAAATAGTGACGAGTACGATGTTGCCAAGAGCGCAGTGTTCGGGCGTCATCCTTGGCTCGCCCATATGCCCGAGGGTAAGTATCGCAAGAATAGTTTTTGTTATTACCAATTCACTCGAATGATGCAAGCATATTAAGAGGTTAGGCTACTGTGACGAACCGAAAATGGGGGTTATTGAGGTATTCCTTAAACTGGTCGATTTCAAGCCAAGTTACCGAATCGTCTCATTTATACGGCACTTTATGGAGATGACACACTGCCCACATTTTGATCGTCTAATATATACAAAAAAACAACTCTGGATGCCAGATATAAACTGCCAGATATTACCAATGATTCAGAAGGTCTCTCTTTATGACCCCACGAGATACGGCCGTCCGCGAAAGAAATACCTTTAAAAAGTTCTTTTGAAGGAATAAGTAAGATAATTGAAAAAACGTATGGACATTTATTTGTATGTACATGAACAGAGCTGTGCGCCAAATTTCATGAAAAATATTCATCGTTAAAGAAGCTATAAACAATTTGGAACAAGGATTTGAATGAAGGACCATTGCACGTGGCAGGCTCAATGGTGTACGTGGTTTTGGCCAGTTGGTTGATCTGAAATAAAAAAAAATCGAGATTCCCCTTAAAATAGATGATATTGGCTAAGACTTGACCAAGCTTTTTTTGTTATTGTGTTTCGATCATTAAACCATATGATTTTTTTTCGTTTATTCGAGTAAAAATAATATCAGTATTGTTAATAACCAATGAAGGAAAAATGGTAATAAGAAAAACGTCGGCCAAGACAACTATTATTACAGTGAAAAAGGAGTGTACCAAATGTCAAGTCAATCCGTTTATTTGATGTCAAGAACTCGTGTACACCGTTTCGAAAAACATAATTCGGAGAAAAATGCCTTAAAAGTTTTCCTAGCAGTTTTATGATTTTAATCATAAGTTTACCTTCAATCTGCGATTCCTGCACCCTATATTGAACCGCACTCTTCAATTTGAGTTCCTTCAAGCGATGAACGAGTGCTTCTTATAATTCACAGTAGCCTAACCATTTTGAAGGAAAAAGACATATACGAAAAAAATTATATTATATTATAATATTAGAAATTGATATTATTATGTAATTATATAATTAATTAATCAATATATATTAATTATCCTTTTATATAATGATATTGTATTACTATACAATAATATAAAACACTAATATTGTAATATACAATAACATGGCATTTTTTTTTGTACCACTCTTTTGTCTTCCTATGTATTCATTGATGAAACATTTCTAGACCACGGTTTCTATTTCGCAAAACTGGACATCGAATCGGTTGCAGTACTGGCTACTTTCGGCCCCGTGAAGATAGTCCCCCGCGAGGATTACTTCAACCCTCCAACCGTATCGTCATGAGCATCGTGAATGTTCAACACTTTGTGGATGATTTACAAAACATTTACAATGCCGAATAAAAATTCTATATAATTTCAACGAAAAGTTGAATTTGCACAGAGATGAGCCGCCTAGAAAAAAAATGCAATAAAACCGAACCTTATTTTATTCACACGAGTATGCTATACTATTCGCCCATAAATAGAATTGTGTGCCGAAAATGTTATATGAGGACATTCACTTACACACATCCACACCCACAACCTCCTATTAGTACAGGATATTTTTCGAAAGAAGTTTAACTCGACGTGAAGATTGTTTATTTTAAAAAAAACTAACGACCCCACAATCCAACAGGCACTGTGCCGGACGTTCGCGGCGCCCAGATTTAATTTCTTGATATCAAGATATAATAAATAAAAATAAATACTATTTTTGCTCAATTGAATAATAATGAACAAAACATATTTCAATTTATCCTTTCTTATAAAAAAGCATCGAATCGATAAAATCTAACTGCGCAGTCTCTTGCTAAAAGATTGAAAATTGTTTGAAAATTCAGTAAAGAGTGGGTCGTTCACCCGTGGAGACTAGAGTTATTAAGTGTATAAATTATTATATAGAAATGTGGCCAGCGTGTTATCTCTATAAAGCGCGGTATAAATGAAACGTTTTTTAGAGTCGTATATTTTCGTTGACAGTTCGGTAGCTTAGCTTAAAATTTTACCAGTATAAGACGACGTATTTTACTTGAATATAGACGAAAATCTATGAATTGTTAATTATTCGAGTTCGTTAAAGGAATACTTCGAGAGCATGAGATGACACCCGGACCGATGTTATGGGTCACTTGACAATACGGGAAATAATAAGCGGCGAGGGGGTAAGGATGAGATCACAGAAGACCGTGGGTGGGTACACCAGTATAGCAGCGACGCATGTGGCGGCTAGCGGAATAAAACGTAGATCGCTTAACGGTACCGTCCGGCTCCATTTGAATCGGGCTTCGTTTCCAAACCTTTATGTACGTCCGTGGTCTGAACTCTAATGGGAGGAATAGGGAAAAGTGGTACGCGAATCTTTTGGATATAATTAGTACTTGACCAGGGGGCTGACACTGGGATAAATTCTCTTAACAGTAACGTGTCCCCGTTATTGTCGCCTCGTAACTATAACCCACCATACGGCGCTAGTAGTCACCCGCATGACCCCCATTCCGCAAAGCACCTCACCGTATTATTTCGTCATATTTTTCGTTGCGTGAACCAAGTGAATATTTCTTTTCTTTTTCTCGATCTGTAATTGTTATCGAAAAAAAAATCGTAGTGTGGTATTACAAAGTGATAAAATAATAAACAATTTTAGTGTAGCGATAAAATGAAAACAATTTTTGTGGTTTTTGTGCTCATATTTGAGAATGCGTGCGTGTGTGGTGCTTGGCTGCACGTCAGGTTATCAATCCAACAAGAAAAAATCGCATTTCTCGCGTCAAATGCAAATTATGCAGACGCTGCGCGACTGAAGTGGGGGTCATGCGGGTGACTACTAGCGCAGCATGGTGGGTTAGTTTACGTGGCGACAATAACGGGGACACGGTAGACCCAGCAGTGCCAGGGGGCTGTACTTGACTGAGCTACCCGCAGCACTGGGTAGCACCGGTAGCAGCGTAGCCGCTGATGACGCATGGCGCAATGAAGGTAGCCACGTGTGAGAGTGATGAACGAGCACGGAGACTAGAGTAAAGGAGTGGACACTGTGTGCTAACGATGTGGCTCCAAATTCAAGGAAAATAAGATTTTGTAGGTGGTGTTGCAATCGTCTATCCCTTATATATAGATATACTCTCTTGCTTAGCTTTCCGTCGGCTACATGCGCATGCCTAGAACCTTTAGCTACGAGTATTATTATACATCGGAAAATTGCGATCGCAGCGCCTCTTGCGGGCACTTATAAGGCGGGTTTTTGGGGCCCTCTTTCGCTGCTTATCTCCTATGGAGTGCCCACTCCTTTACACTAGTCTCACTGAAACAACGTTGTTGATTGCAGTCAGGCCCCTGACAAAGAAGACTAGAGGTAAGGAGTATGAACGCAGTGTTAAAGAAATGTTCATGAACATCCAGATGAGAGAGGTACGCGGCTCTCCTGCCGAGCCGATTTGAAGTCAGCAACAAACCAGTGCCGTTCAATATGCCGAAAGGACCCTTTGATAATTCGTATGGACCGATAATTTGATCAAATTAATTGTACGACCAGTGCCGTACGATATGCAAAAATCACCCGCTGCTTTTTCATATGGAGCGGTAATTTAATCAAATTGATTGTGAAACCAGTTGGTGAAGGAAATTTTTCAATAGAGAGATAGAATTCTTATATAGATAATATAGATTGTTTTGGAGATTAATAACGAAGTACGGGAATTTAGTGAATATGTTTTTTTTTTTCATTGCGGAAGCAGTAAGAAAGAAAATTTATTTTTGTCACAAGAAAATTCATATTTTGAATCCAGACAAAACTTCGACTAATTATCACAAATTATCATTCGCTATACAGATAACGAATAAGGAAATATAGAAATTAAGTCAATGTTTTTTTTTCGTTGCGGAAGCAGTAACAAACAAAATTCATTTATAAACATAAGAAATTCATAAGAATTTTGAACCTAGACAAAACTTCTACAAATTATCAGACATTATGATACGCTGTACAGATAAATAATAATAACGAAATACAGAAATTAAGTCAATGTTTTTTTTCGTTGCAGAAGCAGTACAAAACAAAATTTATTTCTAGGTACATGAAAATTCATGAGAATTTTAAATCCAGACACAACTTTCACAAATGATCACACATCATATTTACACTGATAATACGCTGTATAGATGGAGAATAATAACGAAATACAGAAATTAAGACAATCGTTTTTTTTCGTTGCAGAAGCAGTTACACAAAATTGATTTCTAGATACAAGAAAATTCATAAGAATTTTCAATCCAGGCATAAGTTTTACAAATTATCACACATCATGTTCACATATTATGATACGCTGCACAGATAAAGAATAATAACGAAAAACAGAAATAAAGTCAATGTTTTCTGTTCGTTGCGGAAGCAGTGACAAACAAAATTTATTTATAAACGCGAGAAAATACATAACACTCGTTTAATCGTTTTCGCCGCAAATCACGATAAATATATTTTATATCGAGGCACAATTATTTTTTATTAAATCTAACACACTTCGCGAAATTTGTTAGTCCGCACGGTCCGCTCACGCTTTATTCTAACATGGATGACAAGCGGGAATCATCGATGGCGGATAACGCCGGTTGCGTTCTTGTCGCTCACTTCATTTCGGTTCGGTGATGTACCAGCGCTGCACGCGGTGAAACCACCAACTACTAATAACCGGATTTTCGTGGACGCTGTTGGATCGTGATCGCCGCAAGCATGGAGGCTAGAGTGGGAGGAGTCCGATCTATGCATGTCAAAGTGGCTAGAAAAATGTGGTCTAGCCTCCATGGCTAATACAGTAGAACAGGTCTTATCCGAGGTAAAGTGGGTAGAGGGTACCTCGGATAAGTGAAATATCGGATAACACGGAAAACCGTAGCAATATTGGACTACTCCAGGCATAAGCATAGCAGATTCTTCCGTTTTATTCGACATTCTGCGTATTATCCGAGGATACACCTCGGACAATGCGGAGGACTCGAGTAAATTAGATGACTCGGATAATGCGGAAAGTCGGTTAATCGAAGGTCGGATAAACGAGGTTCTACTGTACCAGCAAATACGATAATATACACACAATATTCGAAGAATTTGAGAATTGATAAAATCGAACTTTCGGGACAAACCAACCTCGATGTTGACAAGAGGACACAGATATTTTATCTTTAAACCATTACAGCATGTTTTTATCTTGAAAACATTGAAGCAAGCAATATCGCTTCGACTTTATATTGTTATTACGGCGTTCTTCACAAATCTAAAAATAAATATTGAACTTTTTTTTTAATTTCTTGCTTCAATGAGTGATTGCAACTTCTTTCGTGTGATTTTCGTTTTATTTGTATTCATATGTGTTATCGTCAGAATAATCGCGTTACCGATTCATACTTTCATTAGGAATACTTTACCGTCGTATTTAGCTAAGAAAATAAAAATTGGTTCCAGAAACAAAATCAGTATTATTCAAGACATTTTCTACCGTTTGTTGTACAATTGAACACTGTTATAATAAAAATATTTTTCTATCACGACGCACTGCTTTCTTATTATGATTTTCGACTTTTTTCGACGTTAATTATGCAACTAATGCATATTGTTCATTGGGCATTGCTATATTAAAAATATTCTTCTATCTTTACGCACTTACGGGATACCTCTCTGGTATAAATCATTTTACATCTCTCTCGCACGCAGCCCACTTCTCAAGTATTATTCTGCCTCACACACAGCTCACTTCTCACGATTGATTTGTTCCGTCGTTGTCCCACGCAGCTCACTTCTCGACATCTTAGCAATAGTGGCGCCATCCCAGTTTGACCACATTTTTGTAGCCACTTTTTCAAGTCTCTCCAAAGAGTTCACGCGAAGGGCGGAGGTACCAGCGATGCTCATACCCTCTCGAATTCGTGGTGGTGGGTGCCTCGCGCGTATAGTATCGGTGTGAATTCGTTTTTTCAATTTTATGGCTAAACAGCTACGGAGATAGAGAAAAAAAACATCATATGCACCTACGAGATGAAATCTTCCATTCTACAACTTTTGTTTGAAACATTTTTGCGATTTCCTCTTCGTACTCGAAATGATGCATATTTTTCTGTTTTTAACCCTCTTATTCACCGTTAATAGTTAAAATTCTTAGAAATTCGGATTGCTTGGGTCGATTAACGTAGGAATACATGTTTTACTAGGGGGTCGCAAAAAGTTTTAGCTTTGGCTACTTTTGACTGGACTAAAATGCGTCGACCGTGGTCGAGAAACACTTTTATACTTTTCCAACGAATTCAGACGTATATTATGCACCGGCTTTTATAAGGCATGCCCCCAGCGTTTGTTCTCGATAAACCGCGCTGACGGCGCTATTCTGAATTTCGGATGTACATTCCGATTTTATTTTATTTTAATAAAAACAAATTGTCTTAACGACCGTCAGCTTGCATCAAAATGCTTTAAGCTATTCATATAAATTATTTTTCTAAAAAAAAAAAATCAAGCAAGTCGGTTTCGATCCAAGGCTCTTAGCTCAAGCGTGCATTCGCTCCGCAATGTGTAAGAGAGAGATAGGTGTCTCATTCCATACCCCCGGCGTGACAGCACGTTACGCCGCCACGCGGCAATTTGGGTCGCAGAATACTTGTCTTCAGGCCACCCGTAAGCACTGACCTTCTATGTCCATCTGAATTCGTTGACTTTTCATCTGCATTACCCTCGCCAACTGTTTTATCGATGCTGCACACGAGGTACCCATCGTAGTTCACAGGTCAATGTTAAAAAATCCAGTTGGAAGATGCGCTAGCATCGGCCCTGGCTTGGCTAGATCTCGCATCGTCTATGCTCCGTGACGCAAAAAAAAGGGTTTGTATGACATTGGAGACTTTGAAAAAAAGTGGTCGCAAAGAATCAAAACGTGATTGAAATCCAGCATGTGAAGTGGCAAATCAACGGTAAAAATTCAAAGCGCGCCATTGTTCCCGATTTGTCGTTATCGGAGCACCGACACGAGAAAAATTACGTACTGTCGACTTGTTGAACCCAACCTCAAAGTATATGCTCTTCGTTTCAGATGTATTGCGGTAAGATACTTCAGCGGAATTACATCACACCTGTCACCTTATTGTTGAAGGCCAAATATTCTCGACGCAGTGCTAAAAACACGAACTCTTACAAGCTCATTAAATCGGACGATGCCCTCCACGGTAAGTATCTGTGCACCGATCGATGCCTGTCCAATAAGAAGATTGCATTCAATTCGACGCGTATCTTAATTAAATAAAAACGTCCGTTAAAAAACGGAGACGTAGGAGCAAAAAAATTTTCCCACTACCTCTCCAACTAAAAACCATCGACCGTCCGATGGTAATGCGCGATTTTATCGTTTCACAGACATCGACAATACAGAGTTCGGTGTCAACCCAAATTGGGAGCTACTGACTCCGCGGGGATTTAGATTTTACATGCCCGGGAGCGTCGGTCCGGGGTGGCTGGACGAGACCACGACGGCTCAGGTGGAGAGTCGTTCGGCCATTTTTGGCAACCCGAGCGAGCCCTCCAACGAATTACTCCCGAGCGGGGAGCCGCTCGAGAAGTACAAGAGGGACGGCCATGCTCGATCGCAGAGTACGCTCAGCTGTGTAGCTCAGGAATGCCCGAGTTTGCTACGAAAAGGCCTGTTGGAGTTGTTTCCGAACTGCGTGGAGGTCGCCTCGCCGCAGCTCACTATAGTGAGCATCAGTCAGAAACTGAATCCGCGTAGCCACCGATGGAGCAAGGAGGCGGAGACGGAAAAACTGGCCAAGTTTGTGCGTCTCGCATATCTGATATTAATAAAGTATCTCGCGTATTTAATATTAATGAATAAAAATATTTAACATTAATAAAGACGTGTATACAAAATAATAACAGTCTTATTATTCCGTATACACGTCTCACACGTCTTATTATGTTTCCGTATACACGTCTTATTATGCTCTTAACTGTACCGCTCGAGATCCATTGCGGCGCATAAAAATATGATATTCGACGTTACAGTTCGTTCTTGCCGCTTCGGACATATGCGCACAATTGAAGATGGTGGGCTATTGGGCGGACTTCATAAATCCATTCAGCGGTCAGCCTTATCTCAATGCTCATAAGAACAATGCACTGTACAAAACTGACGCGCGCTTTCGCTGCTTGGGCTTCAAGATAGAACAGAGGAACAACTGCAAAATCATATCCGTTGATAACAATCCGCGAGAATTCGTCGGTACGTTTTCTTTTTCTTATCTTTTGCTTGCTCTCTCTCTCTCTCGGAAAACGCGATTGTTCCAATTTCTTCACTCGGCAGGGAGTCTCTACACAACGGCTCCATCGAGCACCGAATTCCTCAAGGAAATAATGAGCGGTCTGACCGATCACTGACATCCGCCTCGTGATCCGACGCCTGGCGAATCAATGACCGTTAGTTATCAAATTAAATACAAAATATGTAAGCAGTGGTTTACGCAACACGAGTACTGCCGAAGAATAAAATGATTGTTGAGTGTACACGCGGCTGCGCGTGATCTTCAGCTCATTGCAACGAACATCAACGTGTAGGCTACCTCGACAACTGCAGCTCTCGCGTCTTGATTCCCTTTTCACCTTTTCACGGCTTGTAATACGCTTCCGCTTTCACTTTGGTAGCTTCAACTTCATCAATTCGAACTGATAACGTCAACGACTCAATCTTCCACAATATCGGATGAAAGTAGCGTCATTTTAGGAGCGGAAGCTCTCTCATCTGAGGAAGGAGTCGGAGACGGGAATTCCTCTTTTGCTCCTCTCAGTCGAAATAAGAAGGCACGTTTTTATTTTTTAATTATAAAACAACGCTGTTTTTATTTCTTCAAATTGCCCAACATAGCACAATAATTGAAACGTTGAAACTCATGTGTATGTATATAGCCCGCGGCTACTCAGAGATTCGTTCGTTCAAACACACTCAAACAAACGTGAAAGGCGTTTCGACAATCCCGATATGTTAAAAATTCAGATCCAAACGCAATAGAAATCACGCGTTTTTTGACAAACATTTGAAAAAAAAACAGGTATGCGGGCGTACAAAGTCTCGTCGCGATTTATACGCACGACTCTCACGGAATACGGATCGTACTGGTCAATTTTTGTGTCTCCCAATTGGAAAAAAGAAACTTGAAAAAAAGAGAAAATATATACAAATGAATAAAATCGAAATAATTCGTATAATTAATTAATTTGTAAGTAAATACAATAAAATAGAATATAGAAGAAATATATAAAATTGACATGAAATAAAATGAAAGTTCGGGCTTTGCCGACTGTTGTGCAGAAGGGATCAGGCGGATAACAAAAATAAGGAAAAATTTATCACCGCCTTTGGTACGTGTCTGGGTATGAATATTAAAGTATCAACAAATCACGAAGGCTTCGATGCGATATACGTACGTATGTGTACCGGGCGAGTGGAAATTCGACGAAAACGTAAAAGACAAAAGTTGAGGATTTGTAAAGATGGACATTTTGGTCAATCAGACTTTAAGGGCAATTTAATTTTTCGAAATGAATACTCCGAGTGTCTAATTTCTACCGGATTTCCCGATATATATGTGCGTGTGTGTGTGTGTGTGTGCCCATAAATATGACTAATTTTCCGTAGCTTGTGGATAAGCTCTTAAATGTTCGGAGCCACCTTGACGACCCAGTCGATAAACCAATGTTTCTATATCTATCGAATAAAATTTCAAGTCAGCTATGGCATCCGGTGATTTTCGTTCCAGAACCGGAAACACTAGACCGCTAGACCGCACGCGACAACGAAATTATAAAATTCATACTAAATTTAAAAATAGCCGACCAGCCTTACAAGAAATGTTTCTTTTTGCACCGTACGTCTTATCCGACAAATTTTTTTTTCGAATCTTACATCATCTACTTGTTCCGCTCACCATTTCCTTACTGACATGTATTACTTTTTCGTTATTCACGTGCGTGTGTGTGTGTATCTTATTAAATTTTTTCCCGTAATTACTCGTAACAATTTCACGCAAAATCGTTAATTTTAATCAATTGCTGTTTTTACGTCGATAATGCAAAAATGTCTAATCGACGAATTCGTGGCGATTATGAAAATTGTACGTTTACGAGCTATCGTATTGTTTCGGACTGCGGGACGTATTTGTATTAAGATATTGGTCGTAAAGCTTTGCTCGCGCGGTGCTTCGGAACTCCATCCGTTTTATTTCCCTACGTCGCTCGTGGATTCTTGGTCGTCTTGGCTCTTCGAGGATTTCTTCCAATGGCCGCACGCACATACACGCATACAAAAGTTTTCGTTTATCTGTTGATCGTAATTTCATCGATCATTTTTTTCTTTTCGGATGATCCTCAACTCTTAGGTTGATCGTTGAAACAAAAAGCGGAGCTGGCTATTTTTTCGTTTTCCTCGCACACCGTGCGAGTAAAAGAGTTTTTACTTATACACCGTCTTTTCCGATGCGCGCATTGTCTTCGACCATTTCCGGTTTCCGTATACACGTACGTACAAAATAATCCGTCCCTTCTTCCTTTCTTCAATCGGATCTTCATTCCTTTAAGGTTGTTATGGACTTGAGTCAACATGTTACCACCGAGCTGAACATTTTTCTGGACCTTTATAACCTCTTTGCCGATCATCCTGTGCAGTTTGGATACGATCCACAGTACCGTTTTTTAGAAAGAAAAAAAATCGGCAACTCGCCGTTTTTCGTGGGCCAATTACATCACGGTTGTGGAAAACTCGATCATTTTTCAGTACATTATTAATATCTGCTAACAAGTGAACGTTACGTGAAAATGAGGATTCACAGTACCGTTATAAAATGATTAATGTCTTCGATAGCGAATTCGTGCGAAAATCAAGCACACAAAATATTAGACTGTGCAATCATGGCAACGTCGTAGTCGGCACAAATGCTACCTATATTATCGGTATTCGGTAATTATGCCCGGGAACCTCAAACTACTCGGTCAGGATAATTAACAACGAATAGTAATGGTACTTATTCTCTTAATTGGTAATAATTACTTAATATTAATTTGACAACTATGTTCAGAAATTATACATTTCTAGACATTCTAGGCAAAGACATAATAACGCGGATTTTTGTTCATACACAATTTTGTTTTTAGAATATCGAGAAATTATTGAAGTTTTTTTATTTCTCCGAGAATATAGACAGCTTTAGCACACACTTTTTCTGTCCAGCGGAACTTTTTTTACTCGGGCCGATATTCATTTTTGACCGCTCCTTGGGCCGTCAGTGAGGTTACGAAGGGGGCGCTATGTCCCTAACTTCGCGACACTTCTGCGAACCTGGGCATTATGATATACCTCGATTTACGACGTTGCCAATTCGTTTCACGTTAATTGAGCGAGAAAAAGTTGCTCAAAATAATTATACAACGTAATAAAAACACTTAATGTAATCACCGAATGTTCAAAAATGCATATTTTTTACAAATCGATGTAGAAAAATAGTTCGGAAACGCACGTTTAATATGACGATTATTTGATAACTAACGGTTGGTAACAGTCAATCGGCGCCGTGCACAAGCATAGGGCGCTCCCCTCGTACTTCACTCCCGACGGCTAATCCCCATAACAACCTTAATTTCAGTCAACGACCAATTGCGAAACACTTTCGTTTTATACTCTCTTCGGCTTGCGTTAATTTTCTGTATTTGTGAAAACGCATCTCGGCGATTAAATGACCCTCTTTCTTCCTCGTCGAATCTCAGAGACGGGAAAAATTCGCAGGGGGCTCTCGAATAGTTTTCATCGACAATCAGACATTTATAATTATCCAACACATACGACGAGACATCGTCCGCAGAGCGTAAAAATGGTATTCGGCTTTAAACACTTATTAATGAGACAAGATTATGCGATGATGACATTTCGTTTTTCACGTCTAATCTGAAAAATAATCGAGTGTTCAGAGCGGCCCGTAAAGTGACGTCCAAGAAGAAAATCCCCATGTACGTTCTACGATCTTTTTTTTACTTTCAGAGAATTTTTTTTTCTCTTTTGTGACAGTACTTTAATCGTGATTTTCATTACTTGTGCTATCGTTACGGAGCGCGCTGTTAAGCGATAAACAAATAACTAATTGAGCATTAATAATTACTTAGATATTGATCAGAAGTTGCGAAAGTAAATTTCAGAAAACCAGTCACTAAAGTTCACATGATAAAAAGAAATACTCATCCTGGTCTAAATGACTCCCAATAGATTTTAAGGGGCCAGACCACTTTGAAAATTTCAAAATTTCAATTTGAAAATTTCGCTCGAAGAAATCGATGATGGTGAGCAATCAGAAGGGATTTTGTACGGTGCAGGAATTGCCGATTGAGCTTAGGTAAGAGTTTTTCATACTATAAACTTCAAACGCGTTTTTCTCGAAACAGCGTTTTCAAAATCTAGCTCCATCGTATCTCTAAAACTAATAAACCGATTCTCTTGAAATTTGAACCACATATTGTAAACATGATTAGCAACAAGATGACCGTTGATGTTTTTAAAATTTCGATTTTTACTCTTTTTTTTTGCGAAAAACTGCAAAAAAACGCGTTTTTTTAACTTTTTTCGTTTTTCATCTGCGATTTTTTTATTTTTTGATAAAACTTTATATCCGAGGGTCATTTTGTAGCTGGTGTCATACTGAATGTAATGGACTTTGATTTTTTGTTTCGGACAAGCCGTTGCCGAGTTGCGATGGAGCTACCTAGCCCACCTATTTTTGAGGCGTTACGTTAAACTATAGTTTTTGTACGTAAAAATAAATAAAAATGAATTAATTTTTTTTTAAATGTATTTCAAGACTATTTATCCAGCCCAACAACTTTTATATTCATATCTTTAATAAAATCTCAAAAAAAAAAAAAAAATCGCGGGAATAGCCTGTTTTCGTGGCTCCAAAGTGGACTGGCCCCTTAAAAACTTCTAAGAGGAAAGTACGCGCACGAAAGAGCGGGAAGTGGGAGAAGGAGGAATATGGCGGGCAATAATAGGCGAGAATGTGGAGGAATAGAGAAAAAGATTGGACGGAGTATAAAAATCAAAATGGAGCAGGAAATCCAAACCGACTGGTGCAGGATTGACAAATCGACATGACGCAAAGAGTATAGGAGCAGAAATGGAAAAATACTGGGAAATAAAGCAGTTCAATGGGGAAACGGAGGAATTGTTGGCAAACGTAAGTTGCGGGAATGTAAGGAAAATGACAAGGAAGAGCTATGTGCGTATGTAAAAGAATTAGAGATATTGATAAAACAGGGAGCACGAAAAGCAGGAAATAGCGGTATTTAAGGGGTTACCCCCACTTGCGATTTTGAAAAAATCGGTTTTTTTTATTGCATTTTTTTTAAGTATAAGTATCTGAGAATATGTCCTGAAAATTTCAAGTCGATCCGAACAAAATTGACTGAGATATGAGCGTTGAAAGAGAAGAATCCGTGAATTGAAGAACTGAAATTAAAACTTTAAACGCGTTTTTCTCAAAATGGCATTTCTGAAGTCGGTGACCAAGATTACTCGAACACTAATGAACCGATCTTCTTGAAATTTTGCAGGCTTATTTAATACATAAAAATGTAGTCTTTAATCGTTCGATTTTTTTTTTCGAAAAAAATGGCCGTTTTATAGCCAAAAAACGGCCGTATTTTTTCGTTAAAATCGAACCATTAACTTTGACTGTCCGCCATTTTGTGAAAAGTGAATATTTTTTAAAATCCTTCGATTAAAGACTAGTTTATACTTATATTTGACTAAATCCATCCGCATTTTTTTTTTCAGATGATCCACTTCGCCGCAATGTTGGTCACCGCAAACCGTGTATATAAAAACATTATTTCGTTGTCGGCCATTGGCCACTAAACAATGTAATATTTTTCAATAAAAAAATTACTGAAAGTTCTTCAAGATGTGTTCTTTAAGATGATATATTGATCGATTGAAAAAGTTTTGTAGTTTTCTTTTAAAAAATTCATGAAAAAGGCCTTTTTTTGCGCTACAAGTGGGGGTAACGCCTTAAAATGTTACGAAAACGGAAACACATGTATGTAATTTGTAAGAAAAAATTTAAAGGAGAAAAGAGAGTGAGGGTGGGGCCTATGTGTAAACACGCACGAAAATAAAGACTACTACTGCATAGACAAAAGAGAAAAAGAATAAAATCTATGTTACAAAAAAACTCGAAAAAAAAACAAAAGAAAAGCTTTTTCTTCGAAGAGTAAAAAAGATCGTAGATCATACTTAGGGGTGATTCGGATCGGCGTTGATGCGAGGCATCTCGATTTTCCTTTCGGACGTCACTTTTTGGGCCCCCCTACATATTTATACTCATATATATATATATATATATATATGTGGTGTTTGTTCCAGGGACCGATACACTCTTTGGGGGGGGGGGGGGGGGGGGGTATTCGCTAATTTCACGATTAGACCCTGTGTCCTAAGTGTCACGGTAATTTATATATGATTATTTTTTCGATTTTTCAATTTTCTTGAAGTTTTGCCTTTAAATCGTCATAACTTTTTTATTTGTGGTTGTAATAGCACGAAATAAGTTTTGTCGTATTCGGCAACGTATGTTTATTATAAATCGATCATTATTTGATACAATTAGTTTTAAGAAAATGACTCTTGAGCTTCCAGTTAAAAAACAGTGTAAATGTATGAAAAATTTCGACTCCTAAATTCATTATAAGAAAAAGTTATTCTCTTTATTTTGACCACATGATTTATAATGAATTTGGAAGTCGACGTTTTCCATACATTAACGCATTTTTAAGACTGCAAGCTCATGAGTCATTTTCTTGAAACCAGTTGCACGAAACAATGATTTATTTGTAATAAACATACGTTGCAGAATACAAGAAAAATTATTTCGTGTTATTACAACCACAAACAAAAAAGTTATGACGATTTAAAGGCAAAGTTTCGGGTAATTAAAAAAGAACTTTAAAAAATCATATCTCAATTACCGTGACACTTAGGACGTAGGGTCAAAGGGTGAAAAAAATAGCAAATGAGCCCTCCAATCTCTCAAAAAAAAGTGTCGTTCCACGCGCCAAACCCCCTGTGTATATCTACATGTAAAGTTTATTGCGAAAAACGTGGAAAAATGGCGGACGGAAATGGAGATTCGAGATCCGCTTGAATTTGTGTCGTTTTTCGTTTTCTACTTCCTCGTCATTTTCATTGCTCGTCAATGTCCAATTGTTGCAACGAGTAGACAGATAAATATTTATATGGAAGAATCGTTGCAACGAGTATATAGATAAATATTTATGTGGAAGGATTCTCGCGAGGGAAGATCGCGGAGACAAAAATAATTATACGTATACACACACAGACGTACACGCATCCACGCGCGTGCGTGGGTGTGCGTACCATAAAACACAGTCATAGAGTCGACGACGTAATTTCTCTTCAATTTACATTTTTACCGATCGCCGAGTTTTTTTTCTTCTCCCCTACGTTCTATTTCATCTCCAACAACCATATTTCCGATTACAACAGCAGCTTACAAATACGTTTGATTATTGCGAGACCAACGAGCGAGATACAATTCGGTTGTTTATCGAGAAGGGTGCGAAGACACCGACGATTAGAAATTGATTGCTAATTTTCGTGCACCTTCGAGAGTGCTTTTTTTTTTGTTCTTTTTATATCGATAAGTTACACGGAGAGAGGACATTTTGACGACTGTCCTCGTATAAGAAACAACGATTTGAAAAAAAAAAAAGAATTTAGGAGTGTCCTCAAAACAGCCATGTGCTGATATTGCGTGGGTGTAACGGGCTCAAAATATCCTTTCTCCACCCACGCGCATACACACCGACGCACGCAGGCATACGTATGTACATATGTATATGTATATCTATGCACGAATCGTGCAGAGATCGTAATTGGAACACACATTTAGAATACGTCACTTGTTGTTTATTATTATTATTATTATTATTATTATTATTATTATTATGTCGACGAGTCCCGGTGATCGATTTATTTATTTATCGAAACATTTTCCTGAACACTAAAAGGTAAATTCAAAATGTAAATAAAAAAAAAAAGTCGCGAAAACGTGGGACATCGTTTCTCGTCGAAAATGTCACGTATTAAAACTGGAACCATGACGTTTCTTTGTTTCTTCTCCATTCGTTTTCTCGTGTAATTGCCTTAAGAACTAGTGGACCTCGTGCAAGCGTTTAAGGGGTAAGGCCACTGTAAATTTTTTGAAAAATCGATTTTTTTTTATTGGCTATAAAAAACTATTCGCAAAACTTTAAACGCGTTTTTCTCGAAACATGGTTTTTCAAAATGGCACGCAGCATAACTCGAACAATTTTCATTTTTTTTACTTGAAATTTTAACCAGATGTGAACATTTACATTATCTTGAGAATGTCGATCGGAATTTTCAAGAACTTTATTTATTGATTTTTTATTAACAAAAAACTTGCCGTTTTTTTTCGTCAAAAATCAATTTTTTTTTTCAAACGCACGCCAAATCCACAAAAATTGATACTTTTTAAAATCCGATCGACATTCTCTAGCTATAGCCCTCTAGATTAATGGTTTTTTTTTTTTTTTTTGTTCTAGATTCAAAAGTGCACCAGTGGTGCTGCGTGCCGCGGAGCCCTGGAAGCAAAACATGTCCCGGGAAGATAGCTGTGGAACCGCCATTTTGTTTATTTTTTACTGTAAAAAAATGTTATAATAAAGTTTAATGTATGCCCGATAACACCATTAAAAGTTTTTTTTCAAATACCTTCAATTTCGGGAGCAAAAAATTAGTGAAAAAACCTTTTTTTTTGGGCCGTTACAGTGGCCTTACCCCTTAATTCAACTATCAATACTTGTACAAACTATCAATGGCTGTACGCGCGTGTGTAAATTTTTCGATCGCAGCAAAACGAGCCCTCGAGCTCCATCGCGTTGAGATTTCTCGTCTAAAGTTCCGTCTGCTTCTCTCGACTGTCTCGTCGTGTCATTCTCTCTCGCAACTTCCTTGCCCTCAAATGGCACACAGCGTCCAGCATGTCGTCGTCGACGGAGGCTGTTCTTTTTTTTTTCTCGCGTTAATCACGCTACCCTCAATCTCGATCGACGTACAAAATCGCAAATCGTACAAAATCGTGTAAATTCGATTTCAATATCCTCGGGGGTAAAATTTTTTTACGGATTTATAAAATTGACGAGCACGTGCGTTTTTTTGTTCCTCAATTTTCCATGCAGCAACGTGTTTATTTATGTCGTTTTTTTATACTCAATTCGGTTAAATTACAGCTATTTTTTTTTACCTCGTCCTCTCTCGTAGCGCAGGATTTAAAAAAAATTTCTTTTCGCGCTGTCATTTTTTTTCGTATCGCCCATACGACTGAAACAGGCCGTGGTAATTTACGAGGGACAAAATGGAATAAATATCGACGAACGTTACGTTCGTTAGTGAAAAAAAAAATATTGCAATTCGATATTCGATTTTTTACATCGATATTTGCCACCCACGTGTCCTTTTGTTTTTTATTCCCCGTCACGGTGCTTGAAACGACAATTTTTTTTTTCTCGAAATTTCCTCAACTCGGTCGCCATATCCGCTTCCTGCTCAATTTGTATTTCTCACGTGCCACTTAGTGTTGAGAGATAGAGAGAGTTCAGTATGTCGTGAACTCTTCGAAATATTTCTCGCCCTCGTTATTGATCAGTCTGGGAGAGAATGTGTATATAAAAGTCGATTTCCTGGTCTATCTTGCCCTTCGAGATCACTTTCACGGATTATTTCGCGACCCTTACTTTTTTTTACCTATCCATCGATTTCTCCCGAGGATTGGCCGTATTTTCGTCATTTTACTTCCGCTTCGTTTTTTTCTTCGTCTTATCGGTTTCGCGGAGAGTTCTCGTCCCGTTTAATCCGCGAGACTGATAAAGGGAGCCCGAAAAGTCTCGATCTCTTGGCGTCCGATGTACTTACTCGATAACGTTAATTGGCCCGATAAATTCGAACAATTTTCTCCCCAACTCGCTGGCAGACTTCGGCAGACCCTTCGACGAGCCGAACAATCCCTTTTCGGATCAATTCTTCGTTGTCTCTCGGATATCAAGGAAAATTATTTTGAAGACATTCTTCGATTGCCGTCCTCAATGGCTTCAATGAGTCTTCGCACTTTAGACGCCAAAAAAGGCTATTTTCATTATTTATTTTTGATACGTTGATACTATAGATATTGATATAAAAGTTGTTACACTTAATAAATATACTTTCGAAATACATTTTTTTTTAAAATGTATGTATTTATTTGACTGTTTCAAAATAAATCGAAATAAATGCAAACAAAAGTGCAGTATAAATGCAAACAAAAATGTTTTATTTTTGTTTGCAGTTATCGACGTATATATCGACCGATAATTGTTGCTGCGATAACCAAGACCGTTTTTTATTATAGTATATTCAGTATTTATACATAAGTTTAGAATACATTCATCATTTTAGTACAAGAAAAATATATATGTTTCATTCATGCAAATTCGTTATTTACGTATTAACGAAATAAAAAAGACAAAAGTCCGATGAGGCACGTCTAAATCTTGAAGCACCGGCCCCCCCTTTCGCAAGGATTATTTTATTATGACCAAGTATAGTTTGATATTGTGTCAAGCTAAAAAAAAATTATCGATTTATTTTGAAACAGTCTAGTATTTATGTAACCCAAAAAAACTTTAAACGCGTTTTTTTTTTCAAAACAACGTTTTGCGACGGCTTGTTGATAAAATATTCGAAACCACTGAACTGATCTTTATGAAATTTTAACCACATATTCTCCACAAGTATAGCTATAGCGCATATCAAGGGTTTCTAAAAACGTTGATATTTACTAGTTTTTTTTTCGCCAAAAACGATGAAAAAAACTCGTGTTTTCTTTTTTTTACAATAAATGTCCGCCATTTTGTTATTTTTGCATACATAAAAAAATCGTATGATATGCGCTATAGCCATTAACATACTGAATCTAAACCGTTTGATTTTTTTTGTTTCGGACGATCTATCTCCGAGATTTCATCAACAGCGCAGACCTACATTTTTTTATAGGAAATTTTGTTACCTACCATTTTTGTCTACAAAAAGTGACTTACATGAATAATTTTTTTTCAAATGTATTTCGAGAGTGTATTTATTAAGTGTAACAACTTTTATATCAATATCTGCAATATAAACCCATCAAACAAATTCATGAAAATAGCCTTTTTTAGCGCCTAAAGTGAGAAGACTCCATAAATGAAAAGCTCTTCATAAAACGTTGAACGTTTTTCACTGTGTAAATATCCTGGAGCCGACGACGCTTTAGCAGTCAGTCGCATCAATGGCAGAATGGCCGTCGTTGTCAAGTCTATCGGTTTTTTTCTCCAATAAATTTCCAACATTCATGTTTAATTGCCAAAATTATAACTTTTGATATCATTCATCGGCTCAATAATATTTTTCAACGATATTATGAATTGGATATTAATTTCCTTTTACATGACATTTTATTCTCAAGAAGTTGGTAGCCTGCCAAAAAGTCATTGCACACTCATTCTCGCTCTTGTAGCTGAGGAACGGTATCGAACCTCCTGAAGATAACCCGGTGCGTTGGTCTAGTGGTTAGCGCGCTGACCAGCGGATCGGAAGGTCGCGGGTTCGAATCCCAGCCGTGTACTTTCGTCGTGAATTTTTTTTCTTCGACATTTTTCGGCAAACGACGACTAGTTCCGTGACTGGGAAGCGAACGTGTGACGGGCTTGTATCGGCATAGGTTTTCCGCAGTTTCCCTATGCCCATGGCACATATGTCACGGTGAAAACGATACAGAGGGGGAAGTCGGCTGCGGCCGCAAGGTGGGGGGGATGTGGAGTGGGAGATAGGAGAGAGTGTGGAAAATGAGTGATAGAAGGAGGTGGGAAGGTGGAATGGGAGGCAAGAACGAAGTTGAGGCGGATTCTCGTAAAAAAGAAAGACAGCTGGAACGGACCAACGAAAAAAAAACTCAAGATGGATGTGGGCGCAACGGAGGTTAGGGTTAGATTAGTGAAGGCCCGGGACGCGAGTATAGAAAAGGGTTCAATTAGGGAGGATAGTACTAAAAAAATCCGCAGGGCATACGTTGAAAGTCCAGGAGTAAATACTAGCCAATGACTTTTCATTCCCTTTCGTTCTCCTAATTTTGTCTATCTATACATTCGTCCCATTTTTTTCAGTCTTCGTCCGCTGCTTTTTCTTCTTTTTTTTTCGTCAAATTATACAGAAAAATTCCATAAAGATTTATTGCTAGTCTCGTGCCTGGACACCATAGATTGAACCGCCGTAAACGTAAACTCTATGTTTATTACTTACTTATCATATATCACGCGATTTATCGGGAGATTTTGGTTCTTTTGTTGTATGAGTTCCGAAGAATGCTCGCGACGAGGACACGCCAGTGCAGCGTTTTTGTTCGATCGCCACGAGCCTCTTTGCTTTTATAGCACGTGAAGATTTTCACAGCTTTTGGATTTGCTGTCACGTGCCCATA
This sequence comes from Ophion costatus, assembly GCA_951751655.1. Classification (NCBI taxonomy): domain Eukaryota; kingdom Metazoa; phylum Arthropoda; class Insecta; order Hymenoptera; family Ichneumonidae; genus Ophion; species Ophion costatus. The sequence continues at coordinate 1,974,176 of OX632367.1, read as the reverse complement.
CTTTGTCCAACAAGTGTCGTACCTTAAGGCTCGCACTGGTACGGCTGCCGCGATACTTCTTCGGCGAGTTGTTCTCCGAGCACGAGCCCAACGGCGATTTGCTTCGATTCTTCCGCGATCGGCGACGGAACAAGTCGCGATTTCTCTCTGGATTCTCGAGCTTTAGACGTATCTGCTTCAGCAGACCGACCAGAAGCTCGTCCACTTTGTGGTTTATGCCGACCGAGGTCTCGATGAACTTGCAGTCGTACGAGGTCGCCATTGATTGGCCTTCTGCAATTAATCGCGCGAGTGTCGCGTGCAGAACGTCTCTTTTAATTTTGACGCCAAAAAAATTGAAATTTTGAATATATGGTTTTTTTGTTGCACTGCGTAGCCTCAAGGGATAAAATCACTCTAGGATTTTGGTAAACCGTTTTTTTGGGCAAAAAATACTTTGGGGTCATAAAAACAATGTGCAATAGGATCTGCAGCGATTTTTTTAAAGGTTTAATTATCGATTTTGTCCCAGCGCCTCGGAGCGCAGCAGCAAAACCCCAAATTTTTTTTTCAAAATGGGAGGACGGATTACTCGAACACCTTTTCATGGATCGATTTGAAATGTTGATAGTAGCGTCACAATTACATTCTTTATGGGAGTCCACAACCGTTTTTCCATTAAATGTAAACTCTTTTTTAAAACAATTCACTGCTTATTTTTTGGGCACAAAATCGATTTATTTCTGTCAAAGTGCGCCAATTTCTTCAAAGTTTGATTTAAAAAAATCCCTACGTAGTCCCATAGCTAATAATATATAGATTATAATTTTTTGGGGTTTTTGTGCCGGGTCTTATACTTTACGTGAAAACCGTCCTCCCGTGAAGCTATTTGTAAAAAACACGTTTTTCAAGGTGGGCTCTGTCACCGCCATTTTCTATGAAAATTATAATAATTCTTTTTTTTTTACTGTAATATGTGTTAAATAAACCCTCTCAAAAGAAATCCTATTCCTTTTTTCATACTCCCAATATAAATTGTCAAAGTTCGGCCTTATTTTCTGCGGCTAGAGTGGTGTTACCTTTATAGATAAAGTTTTATTATTATACCAAAACTACATTTTTTTCATTCGAGATGAGCAAATATTCCAGAACCACCTACACCGACCATGCAGCAACTAAGGCACTTTGTCCAAATAATAATAACCTTACTGTTGTGAATATCTTCCAAATAAAACTCATACTTGGCAAAACTATGTATCAATTGAGTGGAAAATCCCGAAGAACAAAGAAAATGGTGACTTGCCATGAGTCTGCTATGCCCCAAATCCGTTGGGTTAGCTAATAGTCTGTTGGGTTAGTTCTCAGTTCTCCATACACTGAGAGAAAAGTGTATGGTATGGACTATCACTATGGAAATTTTTCACAGTGCAAGTTTGTACTATTTATATTGGTAACATTAACACTTGTTGAGTGTAAACTGCTACAAGATCTTGCGAAAAGTGACTATACGAACAACATTATGGTAATTTTATAATGCAGACGTAAATCATTTGTGGAACGTGTTAATAAAGTAGAGACAGCGGTGGCACGCTATGATCGATATAGATATATATTAGCACATTCATTTATCAGTTTTTAGAATTCGATATTTCGAAAACTATTGCGCTCCGCCAAAAATCCATTTAAGCACTGACATATATTACCAAAAGGGCGATCTGTGCAAAATCCACCTATATCACAGGTAACAGCTATTCGGAATTGCAGCTGGAATTATTTTTATCCGTTATGCCAAATCTACGATTGAAATAACATAAGTACCTGGTAGCATAGTGGCAGCGTGCGTAAATACATGTAGATAGGTGGGTCGTAGGTTCGAATCTTCATATAGGTGAAATATTTTTTCGATAGGAATCATTTCATGATGTCAGGGAATAACAAATCATGATAAACAATCATACAGATACTAATTTCAATTGAAAATTTTTGAATTTATGAAATAATATATACATTTAGTTGACATACCATTCAATATGGTAAATACCACTATTTTTTGATACTGTAAGGAAGTATCCATTTTGTGATAACCTACTATATTATATAGCATTGACAATCAACGTAGGCTTGAAAGATTGTTGGTTGCGGTTAACATATGAGCATAGTTAACACAACTGCTAAATTATCATAAGCAGTACTATATTTTCGGCAGTAACCGTGACTATAAAATATTATTGTCCCCTCAGGGTAATACAAAATATGGTTGAAATATGGTTGAAGTTCAATTTCAAACTTTTCTCAATACTCTTATCGCAAAAAAAAGATTAAAAATCGACCTATTTCTTGGGCTCCAAGCTTATACAGACCTGGCCAGGTCCGAGCTCAGAATTCGAGTTTTATTTTAATCGAATGTTCAATTCCAATCTAACAACAGTGCGCAAGAGTGAATGCACAAAAGAGATAGGAATGCAAATAAAAAATTTCTCAGCTATTCCGGACAGTGCTTTCCGGACAGTTTTATCCGGCTTTGTTTGAACAACCGAATTGCGTAATTAAGAGGTCTGGAGGTAAATTAATGGCGCACCGCAGAGATTACAAAAGGTTCGCCGAGGGTATATCGAGGGTGGTTGAGGCGGAGCCTAGGGCCCTGTGTATTTAGTGCAGTTTCCGAAAAGTTTACGAACATTGGGCACAGCATCAACCCTCGACGAATTCTCGACCTTCGTGTCAGGCATTTATTTTTAATTAACTGACTTCGTCCGAGCGCTAGCGCCGTTTTTTTGCACTCTATCTCTGTCTCTCTTGACTAGAAGTTTCAGCGAAAAGCGGCCAAGTTCCTTATCGCAATTATAATTACGGAGAGACGTAATATTAGCGGAGCAAATACTTAATAGGAAAGGGCTCTGGAGGGTTGCGAAGAGAAGAAAGAAACTTGTCAACCTCTCTCTCTCTCTCCCTCTCTCCCTTGGGTAAAGTTAAACGTCGGGCGTTTGAATATATCGATCATGATAAAAAACAATAAAGTAAATAGTAGAGAACAAATTTTAACTTTATGGATTATTTTCAGAGAAATTTTATTTTCTACTCCGTTACTTTAGCCTCCAGGGCAATTTCTACAATTTCACCTTAATGAACAACTCCTTAACGGTAATTGTATTATACGCGATAACAGGCGCGGAACGAGGAAAAGGAAAAAGGCCATGAACGATCGGACACTACGTTCGATTTTCAACTTTTCTTATATATATATATATATATATATATATATAATATGTCTGTGTGTGTGGGTGTGATTGTTATTACTTCAATTTTACCTTCGATGCTAACGATGCGACTCCTCACGAGATCGGCCTTGTTACCAACGAGAATAACGGCCCTGGCTGACACGTGATCACTTCGCCAAAGTGTTTGGAGAAGTTCCTCAGCAACTCTCGCCGAACTTCTATCAGTTGTCGAATATACGACGCAGTAGGCGTGAGGCTTGTAACTCGATATGCAAGTTTCAGGCTGCGAATGGGAAAATGGGAAAAAATAAATAAGTGAGCAAATGAAGACTATATTGATAAAACGGCTCGTGTACTTCAGATGATTTCAATCGATGAGCAAACCTAGAAAACCGAATCCTATCGAAGTATTTCGCAGCCCCAAATACGAATTCACTACACGGAGAAAAATACGGCCTCAAATTCTAGCACTGGTTGCCAGAATTCTAACATTCAGTGCTAGAAAAGTATAGCAGTCTACTATATTTTCATATGGATTTTACTATACGTATAGCACGAATCTTCGTGTATGTATAGATTTCGCTATACGCATAGCATAAATCTTCGGCGTATAGCGAAAAATATTACGAAGTTGATTAGTAAAATGTGACTCATTATACCGTACTTTTTGTAGAATACTGGAAACTAATCGTTCCAATCATGTGGACAAAATATTTTTTGAATACTACAAAAAATCACAATATGCCGAATAAAATGTATTATTAGTATCAGTTTACGTGCCATATCGTAGGTTAAAATTTAAATTTCTTCTTTATTACTATACCTCAATTACAATTTTTATCTTCCATTCAATACTTTTTGATACTTAATGATATTTTTTTTAGAAGCATAGTATTAATTCTAAACTTCGAGACCCCTGTTTTCTCCGTGTATATATTTCCCCCAAAACCCTCAAGTTTCATTAGTAATCGTCGAATCAGAGAAGTACGTACGGAATTTCTGATTAATCGAAAACTCTTCATTTTATGAGCAGTTTATGAGCATTTATAACGAAATTTTTCACTGAAAATTCATTTCCTAAGTTCAAATACCTACAATTGTTTTATTTGCATTATTTGTTTCAAACTTGATGTAGACAATTCAATAGATTCGTATTTTATGAGAATACATTGTTGTTTTTAATGTGTGAAAGATACAGTTGAATAAAAAAAAAATTGCTTTATGTGCATGCAGTGAATGTGTGTTAAATTTGCATCTACTGTTATTTCGAACGAAAAAAAAATAGTATTTTTGTAAGCATATTCTCTCATATACATTACATATTTATCCGCGTTGACAACAATCCTCAATAGGGAAAAAATATAAAAAATATTTTCTATTATCTGCATCTCGATATATGCAAGAGGAGTTCCTATTGGGTGAGTCTCGCAGGATATGCGATTCCCACATGTTTTGGAATACACTTGGCCGACCACGAACAACAATATGCGAAATTAGCGGTGCCTCGATACGTTTCGCGGACTCGATTATATGCTCGCTCACGATCGGAGTACAAATGGCTCGCGGGAGAAGCCTCAGGCACTGCGCCACGCTCCGGCCACGCATTGTACTACTGCGTCTCTGAGTTTGCCAGTTAATTTAAATAAAATATAAATAGACCCATTTAGTCTACAAAACTGGATATTTTTTAGTTGATAATGTCAAATACGAACATCATCGAAAGTCTTATTACTCAACGGTCTTCAATAGATCTTGATTTTTGGAATCTTCTCACTTTAGACGCTAAAAAGGCTATTTTCATGATATTTTAAATAGGTTTATAGCTTAGATATTGATATAATAGTTGTTACACATGATAAATACACTTCCGAAATACATTTTTTTAAATTGCATGTATTTATGTAACCCAAACAAACTTGTCGATAAAATTAAATTTTATTAAAATTTCATATTTACTATTTTTTTGCCAAAAACGGTAAAAAAAACGGGTTTTTTTGTTTTTTCGAGAAATGTCCGCCATTTTGTTATTTTCGCATATATAAAGTGTCATAGGATATGCGCTACAGCCATCAATGTACCGAATGTAAAACCGTTTGATTATTTTGTTTCGGATGATCCATCTCCGAGATTTCGTCAAGAGTGCAAACCTACCATTTTTTAGGACATTTCTTTAACTACGATTTCCATTTTAAAAAGTCACGAATGAAGCCTTTTTTGGCGTCTAAAGTGAGAAAACCCCTTAAGTGAATAAATATATTTTGAATGAATCTCTCGAATGGTACAATTCCATTTAAAAATCATTCTACAGAATTATGAGTTAATTCAAATAAAAAAGAATAAACCAATTGCATTTCGTTGAATCGTTTTTCCAACAAATCTTTTTCGGTGGTGCACATACACCACACGATAATATACGTGTACAAGCACGTGGCTCTAAGCGAATAAGCGGGAGCAGAATGTTGAATAATTTATGATGGGGGATGTTCATTGAATTGTCCAACGATCGCGCATAGTCGGTGCACACGTGACACGATTCTTCGGCTTGGTACTCGGCCAATTGTACGCACCCCGGCTATAGACTTAATGTCCAATCCTTGGTTTATACAGCTGGGAAATTCCGAGGGGGGGGGGGGGGGGGCAGGGGTATGTGAAATCGTCTCGACTGTACGATAACAGCCCTTCACCTCGCGAGGTCGGGTGCGTTAACGCGCACCTTGCCATCGTACGCGAGGTTGAGAACGTTGGGGCGACCTTACCCGAGTTTATTCCGAGTACTTCGGCGCGACTTCAAGATTTTCCAAGGGTGAAAAGAGGTTCTCGAACGCAGCGCGCTATATACATGATGAAAGCATGTATAGAATAGGGGCAAAAAAAGAAGCGAGATTATATATATATATTATCTCGCTTCTTTTTTGTTAATTAATTATTAATTGTTACAATTTGTATTGAAGTGAAAAGTGTATTTATTAATTAGAGAGAGAAAGAGAGAGGGAAAGAGAGGGAGAGAAGTACATATGGCACACTGCGATTATCGGCGATTCTATCGAATTCGCCGTCGTGTGGTCGCTCGATGATAAAATTCCTTTCTTCTTTCTCTCTCTATTCATATTGGGATGTTGAATAAGCTCTCGCTGTTTTTTTTCATGAAAACTGATGTATTTATCTGAAAAATTCATTTTGAAAAATAACTTTATTTATTCATTCAAATTTCTTTAGGAAAATAAACTAATTTATTTAACCAAAAAAATTTATTTTGCAAAATCATCCCTAATGCTTTTAAACATTTCGAAACTGTTGTGTGGTCTAATGATTCTGCAAATTCAGCTAACGTTTGATACGACCCTTTGTGAAGTAATGCCTCAAATTTAACACATCAAAATCATTTTTTTCGAAGTGTCTAAGCCGATTTCTGCATGTTGTTTCCGACAGAGCATGGTCTCCGTAAGTCTCGATAAGAATTCTGTGTGCTTCAACCGCAGGTTTTTGGTTTAGTAATGCCGTAAAATTCCCCGCACCTACTTTTTTTACACGAAAATTGACGTTATGAAAAAAAAAGTTGTTTACACTTCGGTGAAATGATTTGTGGCTCGAAATTTGACAGGTTTAACACTATGAAAAAAGATGGTTACACTTTATAGATGCGTTGCCATCCGTAGTTCTGATAACGCCATCTGTTGGAAAACAGCGAGAACTTATTCAACGCTCTAATAAATTATATGTATAGGAAAAATTGATTTTGAAGAAATTCGACTTCGCGACGGTCCTCATAGTAGTCTACTCTCCCGATATTTAATTTTGCGCGAGTCCCGATGAGTTAAAAAATCATCTTTACATAGATCAAGGCACAATTGTGCAACGGTCATTTCAGGCGTCTGCACTAGATGGAAAGTTAAAAAAAACGATTGTCTAAGCTTCCGAAGACCCGCAACTTCCGATCGAGCTGAAATTTTGCACAGACCTCCCGTTTAATATTTTAAGACAACCCCTAAAGGAATGTTTGGCGACGTGCTATGGTTGTTGGGCTTGGGTTTGTTTGAGTATGTTTGTTTGGACAAAACGGAGAGCACGATTATATAGGTATGAACGAAGACGTAGCAGATATAGATATAGTCGGCGCGCGTTAAAATAAATAACTTAAAAATTCAATACCTCGAGAACTATTGGCAGTCGCGAAAAATCCCTTCAGAGATTGTCTTAAAGTATCAAAAGAAACGTTTGTGCAAACTTTCAGCTCGATTGGAGGTTGGGGGTTTTCCGGACCTTATCCAAATTGACCGAGTTATGAGGATTCTTGTGATGGGTGAGCCATTCACAAGAATCCCCAGAACTCGGTCAATTTTTTGACTTTTTTTAAACACGGCGAATCACCCCTCTGTGATTACCCTTTTTTTAGCACTGTCCTCGAAAATTCGTTTTATGAAAGGGTGGTAAGCCGTATCTCGAAATCTATTTGTCCGATTTACTTTAAATTCGGACGGAGCGTAGTTAATTACACTTTCTAACGTATGACCAGATAATTTTTTTCGTATGTCTATTAATTTGTTGATAACAAATGATTAAAGTATTTTTCTTGGTCGATAATTGAACTTTGTTTTCTACAGTTTATCATTTTCGTCATTTTCATCATTTCAAAGAAGTATCCTGTCGTACGAAAGTTTTATTATCATACTAAAGGGCATTTTTTATTTTGATTTTAAGATCACCTTACTTACCAGAACCGTCTACACCGATTGCCCATGCAGCAACGGCGGCACTTTGTCACAATAATAATTACTTCATTGTATACCAATACTTTTGAGGGAAAATAACTCCATCTTGACAAGACAATTTGCCAATTGTGTGTAAAATCCCGACCTTGTCGTCGCAGTATTCTCGTCGGAAAAAAAAAATGGAAAATCGATCTTTTTTTTGGCCCCAAGCTTATTCAGAACCGTTCCGCGTTTCAAAAAATATCCAGGGCCGTCCTCGAAACTGTCACAAGTGCCCGTAGCCAACGTGACATAGATATTCCGGCTTTACAGTGTATTTTTCCCACATGTACAATACCTAGAAGCGTTGAAAGTTGGGAAAAGAGTATCTTGCTTAGCGAGACGTGTTCGCGTCCGTTCTCTCGGTAGATCGCGTTCTCCCATCTGAAACGGTTAGTGACTCAAAATTACCCAGGCATGTCCGTCGGAGCATAGAGTTACCGTGCGATCGACCGGAAACTCTCTTCGACTGTAAAACGATCAATCCCCTCCCGCCGTCTCTCCTTCTCTTATCCTTCTCTCGCCCTTCCCCCCCCCCACTCTTTTCTCTTCTCGCCGCGCTCTGGAACCCCTTATTCCGTACTTACATCAACTCTGTATATTGAATAAGATGTATATCGTGGTCCCCTCCATAGTTACGATTCTCTAAATATACCTGGCCAATCCTTAGCTATTCTCCGTTTTTCCAGCCGATCGAGATGCGAACCTTTAGTGTAAAAAATTTACGCACTCTGGAAAAAAAGAACCCAACTTCACTCCCTGTGACACTTTGGAGCATATTGACCTTGATGCTAATCAGATAAATCGATTTTTTTTCTTTATCGGTTGTACTTTATCGGCTGACTCGACATATACGGACATGAAATGGCTACGCCGAAAAATAATTTATTTTTTATGTACAATCATTTCTTATTCTACTGTGGAAAAAAAGTCGCGATACGTGCCTTGGATGCTACGATAAGTACGTAGGCGTATCATTTAACGACGGAAAGAGCGAAAAGGGAAGAGGAGGGGGGCACTTGACCGCGCAGGTTCATATGCGATGGACTTAGGAGGCATACATAAATTACATAACGCAAATGGGTGGAGGGGGTTTGGCTTGGCGTTACGGTCTCCGTACGGGAGGGGGGGGCCGAGGTTTGCGTTACGTCACGATTTTAGATCTGCCAGAAAGAACAAAAATTCTGTATGTTGAAGTTTAAAAAATTTTTAACTCATCGGTCAGAATAGATGAAGTGCGAGTTCTTGTTATTTTGAGAAATATAATGAAGATGAAAAACCGTCATATCGCCCGCGACTTAATACTTTAATGTATCAATATTCCAGAAAAAAAAACATAACTTTATATCGAGAAATACGGAACGAAAACTTTGATCGCGATTTTTTCGAAACTACTTTTTGCGACCTTGTCTCAGCGAATACTCAAAAACTTATCTACCGATTTTCAATTCTTCAAAAACATTTTTTTAATCGCAGTGACTAAGGTTGTACGTAGCCGATTTATTAAATTTTAATCATTACTATTTTTAAACATTGCTTGAGTACAAAAAAGGGCCTCGAAGATAGAAAAAAATGTCGAAACTGTCGGCATTTTGTAAAAAAACCCAAAATATAAAAAAACGGCTACGCATAACGATAGCTCCATTTATATAGATATCGATAAATTGTTGAGACTTTGTATTTGCAGATAATCTTTCATAAAGATGTCGATGGGACAACGAAGAGAATTTTTTTCGTCACCAAATCAGGGTTAATTTTTTTTTATTCATGAAAATTGGTATAAAACTAGATGAATATCTACTTCATGAAATGAGTATAAACTTGATCCTTTCATAATTGGTTATTTCTTTGGAAAAAAAACGTAATTATTGAGGGCAAAGCACCCGTTACGTAACGGAATAGGGGGGGGGGGGCAGGCGTTACGGTTCTGTTACGTGTGGGGAAGGGGTAAACAATTGGAAAATTTTGCGTTACGTAATTTATGTGCGCCCCCTTATTGCCGAGGCAGGAAAGAATTCGCTTTTCGTATTATGGAAGTACAGTTAGCTATACTAGACCATATACAAAGAGTAAGGCCCATTTAACTTTTTTAACAAATGACATTTAATTTTAAACAGACCAAATTAACGATTATGGCGAATCGATCGCAAATGAATTTGTTAGAGATATAGATTATTAATCGACGTTATTTTTGTATCGATCTCTTCCGTCCGTCTTCAATGTCCGGCACTCTCAGACTTTCCACGCGTTCCACCTTCAGACTGATCCCCATTTTTTCCTTATTCCTCTTGTTTCTTTCTGATATTTTAGATTCCACCTACATATTCTGATGTTTTAAATTCCCCATATAAATGCGTGTGCATACACACACATTATTTATTATATAGTTTAAAAAAATCTGTCATCTTTTGGCTGGATAATAGATAATAATTATTCGTTCTCGTCACCGTTTTTTATTCTCCGATGCAAATTAATATCCGATTAAAATGCTCGTCGATGTATATATTTTTGACGAGACATCCGTGTATAGTGACTCGCCGGAAAATTCGATTAGTCCATAAAACATTTCGGGAAAATTTAATCTAGAAGTGCAGCTTATATGCGAGCGCGCGCTCGCCGGGGCGAAATTACTTGTCGGTCAAATAAACAGAACTAACGAGTGCCTCGGGGGAGAGAGCTCGTTTATTTTTGTTGTTTTTTTAAAATCGGATTTAGTTTTTTTTTACTTCGCATTGACTGACCTGCAATATCGTTCGCGCGGAAAACAAAAAATGAACTCTGGCCGCCATTTCGATAGGGAGATTTTATTTTGAAAAATTAAGGCTACGGCAGAAAAAATCTGTTAAGGGAGCTTTCCAGTGTGAAATTTTCAAAAAATCGATTTTTTTTTTGCTTTATCGAATAGTATACACTCTTCCGAATATTCCCTGAAATTTTCATGCCGAAATTCAGATTATTTCGGTTACTGTACAGCATTTCTTGGAAGAAGGCAACGGAGCGCTACAGCTACAGCGAAACTTTGAACGCGTTTTTCTCGAAACAGCATTTTTCAAAACGGTGTCCAACTTGGAGGGCAGAGTTTTAAAGCTATCGAGTTGAATTTTTTACACAATATTCTTAACGTCATGGTTTATCGTGCTATGGAAGCTTTTTTTTTTTTTGACATCTTCCTATTTTTTTGTAAAAAAAACTGCCAAAAAAAATGCTAAAATCGATACTTTTTGTTCAAACCGGCGCCATTTTTGCAAAAAAAAAAAAAAAAAGCCTCCATAGCACGAAAGCCAATTATATACCGATCAATAATCTTTTTGTGTTTTTTGTTTCAGATCAAAATTGTGACCCCCAACGTGGACACCACATCCAAGCGCATTTTCTGCAACAATTGTTTCATCATTTTTATAGATATTAATTAATAAATAAATCGATCTTTAAAAAATTGTTTTGTATTCTTCAATACCCAATTAATATACAAAAAAAAACCAGGCCGATTAGATTATTTTTTCTTTAAAAAAAAAAATCGCGAAAAACAGCGATTTTTCGGGCTGTCACACTGGAAAGCTTCCTTAATTTCGATTATTACGTGAGGAAGGAATTGTTTTGGTAGTGGTTTTTTTTCTCGCCTCTCAAAAAGAAAGTAAATTTAGCATGTTACTAATTTTTTCGTTCACTATTCTGTATCATTATTAATTTTCACTTATTTATTTATGTGGTAAATGGAACAATTTCAACGAACACAAACACCCATTTATTTTCCGTCTATGTCAAGTTAATATAATAATAATTTGGCGTCGTATTTTCCGAATGTCCCCGGAAGCGATTGTTCGCCGTGTCATCGAGAATACGAACGTCGAGTGCAAGCTTGCAATTAAAATCCTTCTTTTCGCAAAATCCGGGTCAAAAGTTTCAACCTATTGTTTTTCTCCGATTTGCGCCAGTCGGGCGTTTTTTTGTTTCGCTTTCCCCGAGATTCGCGACAAATGACAGGAAACGGAAAGACGAGTCCCGTTTGCCATGGAACTCGGGGTGCGCACTCGAACGAGAGAGTGAGACAAGCGGATACGTGAGGGGAAATAAAATTTCAGTAGATCGTTCCGAGTGAATGTAGGTGTAAAGTCAGAGGGCCGCAAGAAGGGAGGAAGGCGAAGAAAACGAGAAAATTACAGAAGGGAGGAATGAGGGCAAGAGGGAAAGTGGGAGAGAGAGAGAGAGAGAGCCCATTAATTATATAAATAAAGGTGGGATTAAATTACACAGAGAGGATCGGAAATGGTAAGATGGACTCGTCCAATCCAATCAGCTGATCGTTAATTAATCAATTAATGTTTGCACCTTAAGGTGACAACGTAATAGTCGCGAAGGCCACGCGAACGTTTCCCTTGCATCCTTGATGCTTAATAAAGAACCGTTTTCCCCCATTTTGCTAAACGACCGAAACCTACCGGAGACTTCATACAAAAAAAAAGAGAAAAGGATTGATGATCTATAAAAGTTCTCTGGCTCCCTTTTTCTTTTTTATGTGCCGCAGGTTTGTAAGTAGAGCACGAGAGAGTGGGGGGGGGGGAGAGAGAGAGAGAGAGAGAGAATTCGTAAACTTCATTGTAATGGAATTTGTTGAAAGTATAATTGAAGTTTGTCGGGCCGGAGGTACCTCCTATCAGGCGAGGTTATAATCGGGGATACCGAGGCAAGCCCCGTTTCTTTACCTCTAGTCCGGAGTGAGTTACGCGGGAGCTTCACCGTTACCGTTAAAATTCCAAATTCAATAATAATTCAATCTATGATGGCGGAACCGTACATTATCGCGGACGAATAATTATATCCCTTCTGATTTCATTTTTCATCCCGCCAACTTCGAAGCCGTTTTTAATCCCGGATTCGATATCGCATTCGTAATACTTTTTTTTTCCGCAAGCATTGAGTTGTTCGGGAGGAGGGTTACGGGCGAACGGTTAAACTTTTTCTACATTTAAAAAAAATCGTATTTTTTATTCAATTTTTTTAAATGTATTTTTATCTTTCTTGAAATTTAATTTTTTAATTCTTTTTTATTACTTTATTTTTTCAATTTCGTTTTTATTACCGTCGAACTTTCGAAATTTCGAAATTTCGAGAAATTAATACGGTCGAGCCCCGCGGGGGTGAAACCTGAATTTCATTTGGGGCACACGTTGAAAGACGATAAAGATGCATAATGAAAAAGCAGCCATGGATTCGTTGCATTCCTGATTATTTTCCTATGTACAACTGGAACGTTCAATTTGTGATCGTTAAACTTTCAGTCCTCTCTCCCTCCCTCTCTCTCTCTCTCTCTCTCTCTCTTTCTCTCTCATTCTGCCTCCCTCTCTTTATTTTGGTAATTGATTTTCCGATCGAAACTGTATTGTTTATTCCCCACAGTAGCGTAGGTTCAATAAAAAAGCAAGCAAGAAAAAATGTATACGTTGGGTCGCAGAAGTTCGCAACGCTGAACGGCTGTACAACGGAAGTACATAAATTAATGTAATCAAAACGTCGTTTTTAATGCAGTGGGCATCGGGGGAATATGTCGATCAAAACTCGCGCGCTGTTCTGCAAACATAACGCGAGATTGACAAATCTTTTTCCGCGAACTGCTTCGTTGTACGTAAATATTTAAATAAATAAAATAGTTAATATGCGTGCGTTCATAAATATTGAGAGAAGCAAGATCGAGACTTAAATTCACATTGGAATATTGCATTTTGTTTCATGCTACGAGTGTTTTTTGCAATGATCGAATTTTTATTTATTTATGTGAATTTAATCCTTGATCCTTTTTCTCTTAATTTTATGTTCCTAGATACTGCAGCATGGATTTACATTGTTCAGTTGCGAAGGTCATGTGTCCGCCAACGTTGAATTATCAGCGTTAAATATCTACGGAGACTTAATAATTTAATGCAATTCTGACGTCGAGGCTGAAGCTGCAGGGACAATAACCGGGACCATAAAATCACGAGCCGTCATATGTGTACTAAAATTTATGGAGACCCACTGAACCACCCAAGCCTACTAATTGAATTCCTTCCCCATGCTTTCCAAAAATTGAAATAAAATGAATAATAGTTTGAAGAATGACATAAAATTAATCGAAATAAATATTCTATTTTACGAACATTAGAACATATGAAAATAAATTTATTTTTTATTTATTCTTAGATTATTCTTAGACGCAAAAGGGCAACTAGACATTTTCGGTAGGTAGGAATTTTTTTTCAATCCGTAGAGGAGTTGACCGTGAGTGTAAAACTCAGTTTTCGGGACTGTAGGAGGTGAGGAACAGCCGCCATCTTGAAATGAAGAGTGTAATTAGTTTTTTCTATTATCCTATGTAACCGTGAGGCCGAAAAACGTTTTATCGACAGCATTTTTGTAGTTAAAACGATCATCCATAACTTACTTTCAGCACTTTTTTCGCTAACATTAATAGTAAAAAAAGTTATAAACAAAGAAAGATAAAAGCGAGGGGATACACAACTTTGAAGCAAAATGATACGACGCAACCGGTCTTTTAGGAAAAGTCGATATAGTAGGCACTGCTCTGGTAAACATGATCACGTAGCGCCACCCGTGACACAATATATGAACTGATTTACAGCTCTCCACCGAAATAATTCCGAAAAACGGTTACAATATTTCGTTATTTACTGTGAGATGTCTGTGCTTATTTTTTTGTTTTTCAGGGAGGAATTAAACAAATCCATGGCTTCGAGGAATGTGTTTTTTCTAATGTTTATTAAAACGTATAGTACCTCTTCAGGTTGCTAGTGCATATAAAGTCTGGATAGTTACACTCCAGAGGAATGGATTTTTATAATCGAAATACAGAGAAAAAGGATAACGACGATTTTTCTACCAAATATTTTGTGTTGGAAGATTTTGGAATATTTCAAACTGATTTATTCCAAAAAACACCTGCACCGTAATTGAATAGCAACCATTTCAAAAGCCAGATTACATGCAAAATGGTCGTTTCGAAAGAATTACCCAAATAATAAAGGCAAATAATAAATTCTCAATAGCAAAGAAGATCGTATAAATGGAAATAAAATAAAAGATTCGCGATAAAATGTTTAATAATGAAGGCGCAGAAACCCGGTGTACTTCGCGATATAATTCGGAATATGGTATCCGAATCCATTTGAGTGTGGTCGCGTAAAAGCGAGATTAGATTCTCGAGGTATGGAAATGGCTGAAAGCGTTAATCGAATTGCTCGATATACATATATACGCTAGAGGGATTATGCAGGGGGGGGATGCATTGACTACACGGCACAGGCTGATTATTGGAAACACGTGTGTGCAATCATATACCACGAGTCGGGGCAAGCATACGCTATGGTTCTCACCACCTTTGTTTTGTACAAATACACACACACACACACATATCCATATACTGATTGGATATCGGTACTATGCCTACAAACGATCGACGTCGTAAGCGGTGTGTTTTCTTAGCACCAGACTACAGATTTTTTCTCTTTTTTCTCCTGAACAAACACGCGGGAGAAAATACTTTTGTGACCCTTGTCACGTATGGGGCTGAGACGTGGACAATCGTTATATGTATCAAGGCCATATACAAGGTCAACATAACCTCACAATGTTTCAAACGGGTTTTTCTCACGGATGGTTGCGTTTTTGAGGGTAAGCAAAGCATCAGGCTCTGAAGAATTCACTGACGTAAGCAGGACGATTTTTCTCGGCCCTAAATATTGTTCATCTCGTATAAATCTTTCATAAAAAGTTATCTACCTCTGTCTATTTCTCTCGCACCACGTGCCACGTGCTACAGCTTCTATTTAGTTTTAGCGTGAAAAAAATGGTGTGACCATCGACTTCAAAATTGTCTGTCAAGTAACGAAATTTTCTTCTCAATTGCTTGGCCTCAAAGCCAAGCAATTTAGTCCTTAGATATACGTAAGTGTGATGTTCAATGGGAAAAAAACTCACCGCCATATCTGCACACGAATGATCGATAAACGTCAGTTCCGATTCTTCACCGCCCAAGAGGACACTCACAGTTTTTTCGCCGGATTCGTCGTCTGCAATACATCCACTTTATTTGTAATATCGAGACCACCGTCCCTATTTTGCCATGATTTGGGAACAATAAAGGTGCTGACGTCAAAAGAAGTATACGCATTTTAGAAATGAGGTAATGAGGTGTCTGCTTGACAAAGATATTCTAGAAGCTTCAAAAATGGGGTTGGGAACATTTTTGCGAAGAATTAGCCTACTGCGCCACGGCGAACGCGCCCCCGCTGCGATTTACCTTTCTTCTTTTGCCCATTTCTCGACACTGTTCTATCAAAGGGTGTGAGTCGTAGCCCAAGACCTATTCGACCTTTCACTTTAGATTCGGACAGAGGGAACTTGATATCAATTTGAATTCTACGACCGGACGATCTCTTCGTATGTTCATCCATTGGAATGATCAAAGTTTAAATGTTTAACAAATGATTAAAGTTGTTTTTGCCGTTGTCCACCCATAAGTTTTAATGGGGGGGGGGGGGGGGTGACCGCGCGATTTCTCTTCACCATCGTGTTCAAGGGGTCAAAATCTATTAACCCCCTCACCTCCCACCCCCCTCCGGGGTGGGGGTCATTTTCCGAATAATTACCCAATTATACTAGGGGTGCATTTTTCAAATGTTAATTTCAGCAAGGAAGCCAAGGACGAAAAGAACTCACCGATCGACGTATCGAAGACGAGTAGATGCTCGGACGTCATGAACTGCGAGACGAGGGAACTTTTTCCGACGGCCGGAGCTCCCAACATGAGTACGCGATAGGGTGCTGTGCCTTGCGAGGCGCTGCTCTCCCTCGAGCTCGCTAATGAACCCGCGGCTGAATTTCTCGCTGAACCGGGATAAGAGGCTGTTAGATGTTCGGTACTGCGACAATACACAAACAAAGGAGACGGACGAGTCTTGAGAAGAAAAGAAACGTGAATGTCGAGTGAGAAAACTGGAAACGACGGTTCAAGAAAACAAATATATAAGTTTATTTGGTTCAATTGGGATCTATTCGAGTTAAACAATTGTTTCCTTATCTCAATTTTTTCGTATTTACAATTTTTTGTGAATACATTTGCATTCACAGATTTTGATGTGAATTTTTTTTAACTCACAGCTTTTTTTGTAAATATTCACATTTTTTGTGAATACTCACAATTTTTTGGTGAATGTTCACAATTTTTTTGTGAATATTCACAATTTTTTTGTGAATTTATTTGTATGTTCAGAATATTTGTGAATACAATTGTATTTGTATGCATGCATACAAATAAGTGAAGTATGAATAAATTTGTATTTATATTCACATGAAAATCACAATGTGAATAAATTCGTATTCGTATTTGTAAATAGAATTACGCCCAACTCTGTCGCAGACGGGCCAGCCGCGGCCACCGCATACCCACACGGGCCTGCGGATCTTTGTTTTACGACTACCAAACTTTTTCCCCCCTTAATCTAGATGGTTCAAAGTATCTCTTAAGCCAATTTAAAAGAAATACATTTTTTTTAATTCTACGATGGTGTTAGCCCTCAAGAAATAAACAATATTAAAATAAAAACACGACGGTAATACAATCGAATAGACAAATATATTCTTGTCTACGAATATGCTAGTAAAAAAGTTAAATCGACGCAATTGGTCGACGCGAGTTCGATGGTAGAGTGTACCGAAGTTAAATTACACGTTGAAAGTAACGAACAGAGGTACATCGCAGCGAGTATTTTCCTGTGTCGGTCGCATGCCGTGACGAACGATAAGAGTAGAAAAAAGGTCGTTTGAGGGACAAAAAGAACCGGCACATATACATGTATGTCTATGTACAACATACGCATAAAATAAATAGCGATATAGATAGACGTTATAAAAAAGTGAAATGATAAAAAAGCGTGATAAATAGACAAGGATTACCCCGAGGAGAAACGCAATTCGTTGAGCTCTTTTGGCAACAGCATCGTCGGAACAAATAAAAAACACGCGACGAGAGAAGTTTTTCACAGACCCCGCTTTTTTTCTCGCTCGATTATAAGCGACGCTGCTATAAACCGTCTGGGGTGTCGTATTATTAACGTAATTGCAGGCACTGTGAAATATTGAATTTTTCCGAAAGTCCGGAATAATAATTAAAATATAATAATAATGCATTTGTGCTATTATATTGAAATAAATATAATGACATTGATATCATATATTATATTTGCATTATACGAACTTGTGGATGTAAAATAAGGGAGATAACAAAGATAACAACAAGCTGGCAAGGTACACCAAGCTGGCAATGAGACTGAGGAGAAACACGCCTGACTATATTTTGAAAACGGAAGCAGGATGCAAGAGACTAGGAATTGTGATGAATCAACGAGCGGTGAATTATTTGGGAAAGACGCGAGAATGCAAAAGAAGCGTAATCCAAAGAAACCCAAGAAATGTAGGAGGTAGGAGGGAAGAGGCAAGATGGATGCAAACGAGGCCAAATGAGGGAAAAAAGTAGAAAAAGCCATGAACCAGGCGGGGGAGTGACAAATGGGAGACGTACTAATCCGGAGTGACAAAGAGGAATGGGAGCTGAAGACAGCAAGGCCAGTGCAAAGATGACGGATCAGGGAATACAGAGGAACGGGGAGAAAATTTAGAGATTAGGATACTGCAGAGAATATAGAGACAGGAAGAAAGAGGTGGGGATGAATGAGTACCGGAGGAAAGGAACTATGATGGGAGAAAGCCGAGGAATATGGCTAGGGATGAAGTGCGGGGGTGTGGGGAAGGAGAAGGTAAAGCGTTTCAGCAATACGAAATGCAAAGTGTGCAGTACGAAAGACGAAACACTGGCCTGCATATGGGAATGTGCGGAGACGATGACACAAATGGAGATCGAAGTGATAAGAGAATTACAACCGTGGGCGGAACATGAAGTAGGCGAGATAGCAACAGGATGGATCAGGGCACTTGAAGGCAAGGATGTAATAGGGTAGTTGACTATATTAAAAATATGGTTCATTCTCTTGTCATCCTAAAAGAATATAGTGTTCGAAAACCATTTTCTAACATTTTATCGAAATACCATATGCATTATTTTCGCTTATTTCAATTTTTAATTAGCCAATTTAAGGGAGCTTTCCAGTGTGAAATTTTCAAAAAATCGATTTTTTTTTTTTTGCTTTATCGAATAGTATACACTCTTCCGAATATTCCCTGAAATTTTCATGCCGAAATTCAGATTATTTCGGTTACTGTACAGCATTTCTTGGAAGAAGGCAACGGAGCGCTACAGCTACAGCGAAACTTTGAACGCGTTTTTCTCGAAACAGCATTTTTCAAAACGGTGTCCAACTTGGAGGGCAGAGTTTTAAAGCTATCGAGTTGAATTTTTTACACAATATTCTTAACGTCATTGTTTATCGTGCTATGGAAGCTTTTTTTTTTTTGACATTTTCCTATTTTTTTGTAAAAAAAACTGCCAAAAAAAATGCTAAAATCGATACTTTTTGTTCAAACCGGCGCCATTTTTGCAAAAAAAAAAAAAAAGCCTCCATAGCACGAAAGCCAATTATATACCGATCAATAATCTTTTTGTGTTTTTTGTTTCAGATCAAAATTGTGACCCCCAACGTGGACACCACATCCAAGTGCATTTTCTGCAACAATTGTTTCATCATTTTTATAGATATTAATTAATAAATAAATCGATCTTTAAAAAATTGTTTTGTATTCTTCAATACCCAATTAATATACAAAAAAAAACCAGACCGATTAGATTATTTTTTCTTTAAAAAAAAAAAATCGCGAAAAACAGCGATTTTTCGGGCTGTCACACTGGAAAGCTTCCTTAAACGTTTGATCACGTAAAGGAAAACGCTCCAGGATTGATTAGATCCCTATAGTGACTCCACAAGCCAGTAAACAGATTGTCATTACGGGTCCTGTGACGAGTAACGAGCGATTTTCTTGTTTATTTCGGTGTACTTCAGTGCTTTTTCTGGTCATTCATAGTTATTTGTAGCGATAGTTACCACATTATCAACTTTTAAGGAGTTAGATGTAGTCAGAGGCGTGAAAAAACGAACATTTTCAATAATTTTTTTTTATAGTAATTAAGTTTGTTTTCCGAAAGTGGTTACACAGACCTTTTATGTTATATTTCAACTTGACTTGTACAAATTTTCAAAGAAAAATATCGATTATTTATAAAAATATCGCCATCTATGTCGGACCCCGCACCTTCGGCCTGTAGTGCTCTGCGGGGACCATCATAAAATTTTACTGGATCATTTGAAATTTAAAAAAAAACAAAAAGAAATCATTAGTTTGATAATAAATGCTTGATCGGAGCTTTTTTTAAAAAATGAACAAAATGGCGGTTTCCGAGAGATAACTTTCGATTTACGACGAAAATCGTTCGTTTATTGTTAAAAAAAATAGAAATTTTCAACAAAAATGAAAATCCTCCGATTAAGGGCTAGCTTTTAGTGCTGTCAATAAGCACACCAAATTTCATCAAAATCCATGGAGTGGCTTTTGAATTATAGTGGTTACCGACTTGAAAAACATAGTTGCGAGAAAAACGCGTTTAAAGTTTTTCGATGTGGATACGGTATTATATGTTCGTAAAATTTTGACGATTTTGATGAACGATGGATGAAGCAAAACCTCTTTTATGTATTTTGATCCGCTGAATCCGAATATCACCATTTTTGCCGACAAGTCGAACATTCAATTGTTTATAGGCAATTGTTAAAACAATTTTTCAAAAAATTGAAGTTTTTCCGGATGAATTATTATTTTTTTGACATTTTGGGCAATTTTAAGACGAAAGTATTCTTTATAAAATGCTGCTAAAGTTCATAGTTTTTGAGTAATAAATTTTTGAAAATTTTGGAAACAGTTTTCAATTTTATACTTGATTTATGTATAGAAATACTAATTTAAAAATTACTTACATCGAATCATCGATTCCTGGCCCATACAATAGGACTTCTGCCGATGTGGAAGCTTCCAAAATATCAATTTGTTGTTGTCTTCGAAGACTATTTATAGAATATAATAGGGGGGTCGAAACCGGTTGCTTGCAGCTGCCGTCCGCTACCTGCCATGGGGACCCGATGCCCCTTCACTAATTGTGGGATATCCCGAAAACTATTCATCGGATTGACTTGAAATTTTCAGGGAATATTTTCGAAACATCATACTTCAGGAAAATGTAAAAAAATCGATTTTTTGAAAATTCTCAATGCATCTCAACCCTTAAACGAGAATGGAGAGAAAGGTTTGCTGTGTGGCAACTCGGCGGCGATATAGGTCCTTTACCTCGATCACTGGCATTTGACGTCACAGGTGTCTCGTGACTACATGTCTGACAACGGGAGCGTTTTCGCGGTCTGGTTGAATATTTCAATTTTGCCGATTTAGATCGTAAATACTGACATTCGCAATGTTAAAAAAATATTCTGAGCATAATATAAAATAATTAACCATTCAAACAACCGCCATTTTGGCAATTTTTATTTTGAAAAACCTGCAAGCAAGACGGCGGCTTTCATAGTGATTAATGATACTGTTAAAAATTTTGTTTCATATAATATTCACGGCATTAAAAATATAATATTCACGGCACATTAAAAAATGTAAAAAAATAAAAATAAGCGTTTAAAAATTCATTTTCTGTTCTTCATGAGCGCACTGATTTAACATGAAAAAAATTCAGACTGATCAGCGTATTTTGACCATCGAAAAAAAATGGGCTATTTTTCGACCCGTTACACTGTGATGGTCCCTTAAGGGCGTCAGAAATTTCCCAATGTTTCGAAACGTGGTCCCTGGCTTTCTCTCTTATTCCTTTGAGGATCGGAAAATATAATTTTAATTTAACGAAGAAACTGCGAGCCTGCTTCCGTGATTGACTCGAATAATGGGAAAATTAATTATTATTTATACAACAGAAATTCTATCATGATCAGTTATATCACGACATTATTACACGACACCGCTGGCGATGACATTTCGCGGCTCGTTCATGATGATGGAATTCGCTCTAAGGTCTAACACGTGGGTCTACGTCCCTCAGCGCCACACGTAAACTCACGCGTTCGATCTAGAGCGCGGATCCTTGCGAACGTCCCCGTCGTCTCTCGAAGATTTCATTCGTTTGACGGGCGAAGAAAAAAGAATGTCAAACCCGGTGAGACTTTTCCATCTTGAGGCATACTTCCAATGGAGCTCGCATAACTATGGGATGGCTAAAGCCGGTAACTGATATCCTTAAGGGGGGAGGTACCTTTGGACGAGAACAAAATTGGCTAATTCCCATGATTTTTTAAGGATATATTTCTTTCCTATTTTCGAGGCTTAGGGTATGTTTTTATAAGCCCAGATAAAATCTTTGGTAATCATGCATTCTTTCGTTTCAATCTTGATCAACAAGTTTCGAAGATTGAGAAGATAGGATGCATGATTACAAAGGCTTAAGGTCTCAGGCCACAGTAACGAGTATAAAATCATGTGCGAATTTAACAATTTTTTTTCGTATGAAAATGTGATTCACTCATAAAATTAATTACACATCTATTTAGTATGAATATCAAGCTGTTAGAAATTTTTTTTTTTCGATTTACAAAATGGCCGAGCACTCGAAACTTCTCGAAACATGTTTTTTCCAATTGGCGTGACAAGTAACTTCAACAATTTTCGATCGATTTACTTGAAATTTAAAAGTCATGTTCCTAATTGCATTTCACAGAGACGTACGGAATTCCGGATTAATCGAAAACTTTTCATTTTATGAGCAGTTATAACGAAATTTTTCACTGAAAATTCATTGCTTAAGTCCAGATACCTACAACTTTGGAATGAAACAATATTTTTTAAATTCCGTACGTACTTCTCTAGATATTCTAATGTAGATTGACGAGAATTTTTGTTTTTTGTTCCAGGTCAAAAATCGTAGATGCTAAATGTCACGCCGTGGAGCGGCTAAAAAACATAAATATTATAACAAACGAAATTATTCGTAGTCGGCCATTTTGTGCAGTGAAAAAAAAAATATTTTTTCTAACAGCTTGATATTCGTATTAAATAGATGTGTAATTAATTTTATGAGTAAATCACTTTTGCATACGAAAAAAAAATGTTACATTAGCACATGATTTTATACCCGTTCCTGTGGCCTTAAGGCTTACTAATATTTTCTTCGGCGTCACTTTTCTTAAATAATAGCTTCATTGTTTATCAAGATTTTTCAATAAAAATAACTTAAACTTGGTGAGACTACGTATCAATGTTTCAACTCTTTATGTGTCAACTCTCGTCAGTTTTTTTTTCGAAAATCGACCTGTTTTTCGAGCTTCAAGCTGATGCAGACTCGTTAATATATCCATTTCTATATGAGGATCGTACAAAAAGAATAAATAAATAAAGGTATTAATAAAACAGAGGGTCATGTGGAGTGCCATCTACACATTGCACATCGCCCAATTTTTTTCTTCTCTTCCTCCTTCACTCTCTTTTTCCGTCCCACAAAAAAACCGACAAACTTGTGCTTTTACTGCCCGCATCCTGTATCCCTAACGCAATATTGCCATCAAAATAATTGATTCAAGGCTGCACTTTACTTCAGTCTCGTGCCTCCCCGTTCGCCCTGGCTAGAAGCATCCCTCGTAGATATTGACCTTTTCCTCTCAACCCTCCTTTTTGTATACCAGTCTCTCTCGCACTCTGTATCCCCCTTTACTCTCCCCCTATCTTGTTCCTGGCTCGTCGGGGGACAACGTGCACGAGCTATCGTAAAAACGTGAACACACTTTTACTCGCCAAGAAAAAGACAGACCTCCCTTCTTTAAGATAAGCTACCCCGATACGAGGCTTTATTTATTTGTTTTTTCCCCCTCCTTTCCAACCCTCCTTCGCGCCCACGCGTAACGCGCATTTTTCAGTCGTACATAGGCTGAAAAAGCTCAAAAATTGTGATCACGAAACAACCCTTGAGAACTTGTACGATCACGTCCCTTTAATTTTCTACATATAATTTTATTTTTATCTTTCAAGCTTTCGCATCGTTAAACTTAACATTGAGAGAAGAAAAAAGAAGGAAAAGACAAATTCTTTAAGGTTGTTATGGGGTTAAGACAACCTATAACCACCGAGCTCAACATTTGTCCACGTTTCGCGTTAATTGAGCGAGAAAAAGTTGTTAAAAATAGTTATACAAAGTAATGAGAACACTTAATGTAATCACCGAATGTTCAAAAATGCATATGCATTTCATATTTGCATTGAAATATGCATATGCATATGCATTTCATATGCACTTGGTAACAGTCAATCGGCGCCGTGCACAAGCATAGGGCGCTCCCCTCGTACTTCACCCCCGACGGCTAAACCCCATAACAACCTTAAGGATGTTGAGTCCCGAATCGCAAATGATAATAAAAATCTGAAAATTTGGTACGTTTTTGTACAAAGTATTTCAGAGGTCGTGTAAAAATTTCACGACAATTAGCAAGCTCGTTATTGAACAATTAACATTCACAAATTAAATGTTGTCTTATGAAAACTGATGTAACTTTGCAATAAGTTTTTTTTTCACCTCTCAATTTTTTGATATCTACAATATACTGAAAGCAACGGAAACAAAACGAAGTTTATTGATAATTTTTGTTTTTAATTTCTTCTAACAATTGTTCTTACCAAAATGTTAATTTTTTAATAACGAGCTTCCTAATCGTCGTGAAATTTTAACACGACCTCTTAAATACTTCATACAAAAACATACCAAATTTTCAGATTTTTCTTCATTTTTTATTTCAACTTCAATTTATTACTTCTTTTATTACTTCTTTTTTATTTCAATTTCTTCATTTTTTATTTCAACCCTTAAGGAGGTTGAAGTAATGGTGATAGAATTCGGAAAATTTGGTATGTTTTTACATGAAGTATTCAGGAGGTCGTGTAAAAATTTCATGACGATTAAGAAGCTATTTATTGAACAATTAACATTAACATGTTTCATAGGGACTCAACATCCTTAATTTGTCTCGAATTGAAGGTGAGAATTGAAAAAAGTCCCAAAGTTACTCAAGTTTCACTCCAATCGAAAACTGTTCTTTCCCATTCAATGTTCATCGTTCAATGTTAAATAACATTTTTTGAAAGCTCAAAAAATAAAATACAAACGCTCGAAAAATAAAAATGCCATTTTATGTGAAAAATCAAAGGGACGGCATCGTAAGAGTCTTCGAGAGCTGTCAAAGTAACACCGCAAACGTACCAATAATAAATTCACTGAAAATATATCCGCTATATATATATATATATATATATATTTTTTTTTGAGTTTAAATAAAAAAAATCAATGCTTAAAGAATATATACACGAAAATGACCGTCCGCTACGCAAATCACACGATCGATGTATAGAATTCGTCGTTTCTTCGCGATTCAAGGATATTTTTACCCTGCCAAGTTATTCGGCCTCGAGGCTTGGCACAGGCCAAGAATTTCGATAATTTGAATTTCTCGTCGCGAGAGCTGCGGATTCGAGAAGTAGTGGAAAGCGCGTACATCGAGAGGGGTCCCGAAAGAAAGAGAAAAAAAACGTTCGAGTCCCGCTGCTTTTGGGTGAAAGAGAAGAAGAAAGGAGAAGCACACGAGGGAAAGAAACAGAAGAAGAAAATGGTTTATCCCGGAGGTTTTCGCGACCTCGTGAAAGCCGAGCCATCAAGGGTGGCGAATCACCAACACCGCCAATTTTTTTCGTACCGTGCGCACTCGCGCACACGCTCCGAGGCCCCGAGCTGTACAGACGTGGAACGGAGGAACGAAAAAAAAAAAGCTCCCGATACGAAGAGTCTCGTGGGAAAATGCGCCCGAGCGTGTAACCGCGCGTTGAAGAAGCTTTCGGCCGCCGGGAAAATTTATCGAGGCACTTGAAACGAGCGCGAAGGTGGGCTATGCCCATCTATAAAGAAAAGAGGAGGGAAAAAAAACAACGCACAGAAGACGGCGAAATTTCGTCGCGAGTACTGTAACGGCCATTCGGAGTTAACTGATGGACAATTGGCCACGGGAGACGGAAAATCCTGAGAAATTAATGCTCCACAAGTGGCGCGGAAAATATTCCTCGGAGTGAACCGCGTGTCAGACCCGCCTCAGAGATTTCGACCATGATTTTCTCTTTCGGCATCATTCATCGCGGCCCGACGGAATATCTCAAATCTTTTGATATTGTTTTTCTTCCGACCATCAGTCGGAGCTGACTTTTCCATTAAATCACGTCAACTACATGGTTCAAAGATGTTGAGTACCAAATCGCAAATGATGATAAAATTCTGAAAATTTGGTATGTTTTTGTATGAAGTGTTTCAGAGGTCGTGTAACAATTTCACGACAATTGGGAAGCTCGTTATTGAACAATTAACATTCACAAATTAAATGTTGTTTTATGGAAACTGATGTAATTTTGCAATAAGTTTTCTTTTTGACCTCGCAATTTTATAATATCTACAATATACTGTAAGCAACGGAAACAAAACGAAGTTTATTGATACATTTTTTTTTATTTCGTTTAAAAATTGTTAATTTTTTAATAACGAGCTTCCTAATCGTCATGAAATTTTAACACGACCTCTGAAATACTTCATACAAAAACATACCAAATTTTCAGAATTTTCTTATCATTTTTTATTTCAACCCTTAAGGAGGTTGAAGTAATGATGATAGAATTCGGAAAATTTGGTATGTTTTTACATGAAGTATTCAGGAGGTCGTGTAAAAATTTCATGACGATTAAGAAGCTATTTATTGAACAATTAACATTAACATATTTCATAGGGACTCAACATCCTTAAAAAGTTTATTCGGTTTGACTTTAATCTATTCGAGTCAAATCATTTTTTACGTTGCCTCATGGCCTACTGCGTCCGTACTTGTTTCAAATATATATATTTTTTGTATTTGGTTCAAGCTTGATGTAGATCGTCGTGAAATTTTAACACGACCTCTTAAATA
The DNA here is from genome assembly GCA_951751655.1 of Ophion costatus. Classification (NCBI taxonomy): domain Eukaryota; kingdom Metazoa; phylum Arthropoda; class Insecta; order Hymenoptera; family Ichneumonidae; genus Ophion; species Ophion costatus. The sequence goes on along the minus strand of OX632367.1, from coordinate 1,947,197 downwards.
CTTCATACAAAAACATACCAAATTTTCAGAATTTTCTTATCATTTTTTTGTTTCAACCCTTAAGGAGGTTGAAGTAATGATGATAGAATTCGGAAAATTTGGTATGTTTTTACATGAAGTATTCAGGAGGTCGTGTAAAAATTTCATGACGATTAAGAAGCTATTTATTGAACAATTAACATTAACTTAATAATGTTAATAATAACATTAATTAAATAATGTTGTGGTAAATCGTCATTTACCACAACATTTGGCACACTGTAATCGATAATACGAATAATCAACATAAGTAAACATCAATCAGAGCAGCTGTGGGTAAAATAAATTTAGACTCTCTTTTGTCCCAGTGGAAATTATCGTACCTCATTAAATAAAACATATCTTAAATATAGTTCAATAAAATATATCTTTATTTGCATGGAGTAAATGTGTATTAACCCTAGAAGGAGCATGCGGGGGCCGTATGGACCTCGCGCCTATTTTAAAGTACGTTCCTGAAATAGTAAACAGCCTTTTCAGCTTCGAACGAATACGAATAGATATTCATCGATATTGCTTGCAAAAAACATCTTGTACTGAATTATCCTTAACTTTGCTCATTTCCGAATCTCCAGAAATTGATAATATTTTATTTCTGATCGTATTTTGCGTGCATTTCGAAAATCCGTTCGATTTTTTTCAATCGGTTGATTAGAAAAAAAAATGGGTAAATATTCGGAAGTCGGGCTCCTGCAAGAATGAAGCTAATTTTGGTTTGCGTTTGTTTGGGGTTGTTTGAGATTGTTTGGGGTTGTTTGGGTTTGTTTGAACCCTTTAAGATCATTAGCCTTTAGTCTAGCAAGAGCCCCACTTCCGAATATTTACCAAAAAATGACATGTTTTTGTTTGAAAAAAGTCATTTTTCCATATTTTTTACATTTTTTTTTGTTCGAAGTACTTTTTCACGAATTACGGGTTTTCAAAATTGACTTAAATGCACACCATTTTCTTCCTTATTTAAACAAAAAAAAATACCAAGAAATTCATCCTATATAAACCCAATTTCTGTTTATAGGAAACGACCTAAAACTAGCAGACGCGTGGGGGCCACACAGACCCCACATGCTCCGTAGAGGGCACCAGAAATGGGATGCCTCGTCTAGGATTAAATTGTAATATATTGTTTTTTCGAACGAATAAAAATGGTTTTTGAATCAGTAGCATTTGAATTTGCAACCAGAAAAATTGACGAAATCTTCGCTTATACGTTACACGTTTATCCGTGTTGTTGACTACGCTGAATGACGAAGAATTACAAACAATATTTTATATTATCAGCACTTCGTTACATGCAAGTGGAGTTCCCCTTGCGCAAGTATCACAAGATGTGTAATTCCCACATGCTTCGGACTACACATGCTAGTCCACACGTCTGAATATTTTGTTGAATCAACAATTCCAAATACCAACATTATTAAAAGCGTATACATATTTTATTACCCAACGGTGGTAAACAGCTGTTGATTTCAATAAATAAATATATTTAAAATAAATCTCTGAAGTACTATAATCAAATTTGGAAAAAAAAAAAAACACTTTTACGTCAATTTGAGTTGATTCAAATTTAATTTAAAGTCTTTTCAATATTTTCAAATTCACCATGTGATTTTCGCGATGGCCTCGAATGTTCATCGTGGTATGAAAAATCTACGAGAAAACACGGAACAAATGAAGAAAGCCTCGGGGCGTGTTTCAATCGAGTGGAAATGCGAGGTAAAACAATTCGATACAGTCGGAGTATTATTATTGCTCACCTGGAGTTGCTCGAGGCCACACTGTTATTCGAGCGAGATCGTCGACTCTTTAACGAATCGCCCCTGTTCACGATGCCCTTGGGGGTTATACTGAAATGGCGCTGCCTGTAATATTCCTCCTCGACGCCGGTGTTCGGCATACTCGCCACTCGCGATCTCTGCTGCGGAAGACAAAGATAATTCGGTCGTCCCGACGCCCTGCTGCCCGGGGCCTTCACGGACTGCGATCTACTGTGATGAGGGCTGCCGTATCTGGCGAAAATAATGGGGGGAATTCCAAAATTAGGTGGTTGCCCACGAAAGTGTCGATTTTGGAGCAAAATAAAATATGGCGATTCGGTAGCAAATGGACGGGCTGGTGTATTCAAAATTTTGCCAATCGGAAGAGGCGAGCTTGGCCCATCTTTCGGTCAACTTTCGGTCCATCTTTCGGATTCCACGCAGGAAGAATTCCGGCTGTTTGGAAGCTATCCGGTAATCTAGCCATTTTTTGACCCCGTCGTACGAGACGAAGTGCCGAACCGTAAGGGGGCGGTAGTACCGCCATACTTCGATCTTTAAAGGGTTACGTGATTTTGGAATTATTCAGAAAATCCATTTTTTAAATTTTATTATTTAATAGTCAATATGTCTAGAATATTCTCCTAAAATTTTAAGTCAATCGGAGTAAAAGTCTAGGAGAGAAAGCCTCTGGAAATTCCCCCCGGTGGGAAAGACCGGCCAGGAGCGACGAAGGTATATCACATTTTTCTCAAAACACTAGGCTATTTTTAAAGTCGATAGACACGATTTCTCAAAAACGAATGCACCGATCTTATTCAAATTTTGCACACTTCTTCAAAATAGCATTGCCTAGTGATTGAACGAAGGTTTTTTTCGATTACAACTAATTATATAAGGTAAGTAAATTGTAGTAAATTATAAGTAAATTATTAAAGTAAAGTAAATTAAAGTAAATTAAATTAAAGTAAATTAAAATATCAAATTAAAGTAAATTGTACAAGGTAAGTAAATTGTAGTGTAAGTAAACCATAGTGTAAATTGTACCAAATTTGAACTATTTTTCATGCAACTCTGCCTAAAATTCAAATTTAATTTTTTTTCTAAATCCCTCTTTCAATCACGAGGTAAACTTATCTACTAGACAGATGAAAATTGTTTTCTTTTTTTTAATTTCAGCTAAAGCTATCATGAGTTATCCTGACCACCACGAGGACACTTTTTTTCAAGACTCTCCGGAAACCAATTCCCACCGGCTGAATTACCCACATTTTTGGATGAATTTTTTTGTTAAATATTGTTGAAATATTGTTCCTTTACGGGCTTCACATTTTGAATAAAATAATTTATATATTATTTTTTTTTTAAATAGAAAAAACATGCTTTCTTGGCTTTGAAATCTACGTAACTCATTGAACGCGTTTTTCTCGAAAGACCGTTTTCAAAGTCGGTGGACATGATGTATCGAGAACCACTCGATGGATTGTTTACAAATTTACAGGAGATGCCACGAGAAACATTAAAAGGTATTTGACGATCTCACTTTTTAAAAATCGATCTTCATTATCTCAAAGCAACGTAAAATGAGGACTCTTTCCATAGATTTTGTATGCTCGAGTTGAGTGTCGCCACGTTAAAAAAAAGAATTAAAAAAATCGACGTTCGTTAACGACTCCTATGTGTTATTAACTTGAATAACCCGTATGGTTTTTCAGGTTTCGTTCAGATGGACCGTTTGAGCTGAAGAGTGTCCACCGCCCAACGTCGCGAAAAAAATGTCTTCATCTGCGTGCGGTCATGTTTTTGTCGTTTTTCTAATCATCTTGTAAATGTTTTTTTTTAAGCCGTCACTATACGTACCTTCTTGGTAAAAAAAATGCTTTTCTTTTTCACCGACGGTTTCCCCGAAATAAAAATCCAGAAAAAAAACCGTCGGACATTTTTTATGATGTCCGACGGTTACAGCATTTCGCGATAAACGACACCCCTCTTTTGGGCGATTTTCCGCGGTCCTTGTCGTTCATAGACAACTCACCTTTTCTTATATATATCGCATAATAAAATTGATCGAGTGGAACTCACTCAAGAATACGAAGTGAAAAAGGACGAGAAGGAGACGCAAAGTTACGGTGTATATACCATTTGTTATTCCAAAAGTTATATATAGATATAAAAATATACTTTTTTCCCCATACATGCCTCCCGGACAAGAAACGTTTTCCCCAGAGTTGAAGGCATGTTGGATAGAGAATGGGAGACAGAGCTAGAAAAGAAAAAGAGAGGACGTGGATACTCTTCAGGTTTACCAATGCCTCAATTCACCTTTCCCCCTGAGAAATCCTTGTATGCCAGTCCTTCCGCGACTCAATCACGGAATCATCGCCCCTGTGTGTATATGTATGTCGTTTTGCCCTTCTTCTCGCGCAAGTGTCACGAGAAAATTTATTCGTGCGGTTTCTTGCTCGACTTGGTGTGAATTCGAATCGAGAACGAGGCAAGATTTGAATACCCGACTTTTCCTCGTGCTTTTCTCCTTACACGTATCCGCCGGAAATTTTTGTCCTGAACATTTGCCACGATCGTTGTACAATTTCATTTGCATCAAAGCTTCGCTGGTGTCAATGATTTCTCCTTTGTTTACAATCGATATTCCGAACTTCAAACTTCAAACTCTTATACGGCTTTATTTGGGTTTGTTTGGATCCACCTGAATTCTTGTTTTTTTTTAATTATCTTTTTTGTTACCTGTTTTTTTTTTAATTATCATGCTTTCTATTCTCATAATTTTTTCGTGTAATATTTTTGTACTTGAGCTGTCAATAAGGGGATCGAACATGCAATTGTAAAAAAACGTGACAATCTTTTTTCATGTATCCACATATTAAAAATTGCTAGTAAAAAATGAGCAGGTTTTGAAGGTTGTTCACGTAAAACAGGTCATGTGTGTGTGTGTGTTCAATACGAAGCACCGGAACGCAGGACCGTCGCGAAGAAGGGGGAAATGTCAACGACGTACGAGTAACATTAAATTACGCTTGCATGATCCAGGTAATGGAATGCTATCTCGCGCAGGAAATGACAATTTCGCAAGTTTTCTCTGTACAATGTTCGCCCTCTCTTCACGTTTGTGTGAGCGTGTCATTGTTTTTTTTTTGCTTTCGATTATCAAGGGGAGTAATGAGAAAATTAATTGGTGATTTAAGTTGCTGAGTAGTTCCTCATTCTCGGTCATGGTTATTATGTGTTCTTTTTCAAGGATGTTGTGTCCAAAATTGAAAATGGTAATAAAATTTTAAAAATTTGATGGGTCATTATGTAAAACATTGGAAACGTTGCGAAAAAATGTCACGACGATTAGGAAGCTGGCTACTGAGAAATTCACAAATTACACGCACCCTTATGGAAACTGAAGTAACTTTGCAATTATTATTTTTTTTGTTATAAAAAATGATGCCAAAAATACAAAAAAAAACACACTTGAGGAAAAACATAAGAATATAGTGGCAACGTTGCATAGACCGATAGTAGCGGGACATTTAAATACTCATTTTCGTTCACGGACGACGTCGTTTCTTGCACCATAAAGCCACTTTTGTTTTTGATATATTTGAAATAAAAAAACGATCATTCATAAATATTTCTTCTATTTCTTGAAAACAAATAGCAAAGTTTGCTATTTGCTAATAGAATTGCAAAGTTTCTTCAGTTTCCGCAAGGCTGTGTGTAATTTGTGAATTCTAATTTCTCAGTAGCCAGCTTCCTAATCGTCGTGAAATTTGTACACTAACTTTGAAATGTTTTACATAATGACCTATCAAATTTTTTAAATTTTATCACCATTTTCAATTTTGGACACAACATCCTTAACTGATCGGGCCCTTGCTTTGAAATTGTTACTGTTATTATTGTTGATATTAGTATTGTTGCTCCCGTATTTTTGCTATCGGTGCTATTGTTATTATTGCTATTGTTTTTGTTATTATTATTATTATCGTTCACTATTGTTTTATTGGTGTTATTCTTGCTGTTTTTGTGGTCCTTATTACAATGTTGACGACCGTCTTTGCTATTAGTGCCATTGTTATGATAATATTAATAATAATAATAATCCTTATGGCAAGTAATTAAGGAAAATAATAGTAATAATAGTTACAGAAAGTAATAAGAGTGTGCCATTAGGGAAAGAATAATATTTATTGCTGCAAAGTATGTCCATCGTGTTTTGTCTATTTGTGAGTAAAATAGATCAATACTAAAATGTGACTATTGTTTTATGCGTATTTCACTTCGTTTTATTCATATTTGCTTGAGTGTATTCCAATCCTTTTTTCGCCAACTTTGATGATAACGTCAAGTGGCGCAAGAGGGCAAAGCGGGCAGGGCAAGAGCGTGCCCGCTATGCCCAGTATAAAAGATGGCTACGGGAAATGAAGTTGATACTTGATTTTAATAATTTCCCTATTTAAAAAAAATCTTTACTGTAGAAAAGCGAGCACGTGCCCCATAGAAGATGGGCGATGACTATGTAAATTTATTTTAATAATTTTCCTATTTATTTATGTATATGAGAACTCACCAAAGCGCTATTGTTTATTGCAACTATGTTTTTTTCCATGCTTGAAAGTGATATTATTACCTTCTTATAACGATAGAGGGGAACAAACTACAGACAAGGAAAATTACATGTGCATTATATGCAACGAATCACATGATCCGCCCACCGAATATTGGGTTCAATGCAATCACTGTCAAAAGTGATCGTGCATGTGCTGTTTACGCAGGGGTTGGATCATTTTACTGTGACAATTGCCGAAAAAAATAATATTTACGGACTGTTAAGAAGCGCGTTAAGTTTCTGTTCTTTTAGGATGATAATACTGATTTGTCTGCAATCAATGATCTGGGTACATTCATAGTATATTCCCCCTACCCTATTCTCTTCTTATTTATGCCTAATTTCAGGAAAAAATACACGGTGCTCGCTTTGCCCACACGGAGAGAATTTTTAAGTATTTTTTACGGTGAAATCTCCGTAAAAATTACATTAAAAATTTGAAACCGGTGACAAATGTGCACATAGTCAAAAATTGACACCAGCTTTTAATATTTTGAATATTGAATTTTGAATTTTGAATATTAGCTTGTAATATTTTAATAATTGAAAAATCTGAAAAAATTCGTACGTATTCAGAAAAATGAACGAATCACGAAAATAAATTAGGTTGCGGGGAAATTTGTTGACTAATTTTTTTTTTCCATCATTTTGTTAATAACATTTTGGAATTATTATTATGCAAAATTAATCTTTTGAGTACCTTTAATATGCATGAATTTTCTCAGATTTTTATGCAATCGAGAAGTGTTCTCAAACTTATGTGCAATGAGCGCTAAGCGACCAAACTCTTCTGCATTTTTCAAACCGTTTTTCTGAGACTTGTCATATGTGAAGTCCGTGTGCACGATAACTCAAAATCTACTGGATCAATCACTTTGAAATTTTGCACAGTACTTCTTCACATAATTCACCAGGTATTGTCGAGAGCTTTTTTGTTTTTTTTTTAATAATTACTAATTTTGCAACAACAAATTAGCCGATTTTTTTTAGCGAAAATCGGGTTTTTGGCTCCCAAGTGCTACGAAAAATCGAAAAATCGAAAAAAAAAATCCTCCCGTCATTACCTCGAGAAACATCTCCTTTAACAAATGCATTTTGATTTTTTTGTTTGAGATGATTCTGTTGCGAGTTATGGTGCACACCGCAAACCAACTTTTTTTCGAGGCACCTCCGCGGTTTAATTTTCACTCGCTCAATTTTGAATATTTTGCAATGCAAATTTAGAAGAATGTTGTTCAAATGTAACTTTATTATATGTAAATTTTTCCATAAACGAACACTATTCGTTACGCCAAAAAAAAATCTTAAAAACATGCCTTTTTTCGCCGAATTAACTTTACCCCGCCCTTAAAAAAATGCGAATAAATACACTAAATGAAATGGTACAATCGGTATAAAAACCGTGGTAGTCTTTAAATATAATAATAAAGGCTAATCCACTGTGTACTCGTAAGGAAAGTGAATCAAATAAAAATGACTACGATTTAATCGCTTCGTGCATGCGCGAGAAACAAATTTTATTTTCGCATAATTTTTTAACCATTTTCAGTATTTGCTTAATATTTTCGAATTGAAATAAAATATTAAGGGGCCAGTCCACTTTGAAAATTGATTTCTTTTATTTTACTGTTTTCGAAAGTACATACATTCAGAAATATTGGATTTCGTGCGACGCTGGAATTGCCGATTGAGTTTAGGTAAGAGTGTTTCATAGTATAAACTTCAAACGCGTTTTTCTCGAAACAACGTTTTCAAAATCTAGCTCGATCGTATCTCTAAAACTAATAAACCGATTCTCTTAAAATTTGAACCACATATTGTAAACATGATTCGCAAGAAGCTGACCCTCGATGGTTTGAAAATTTTGATTTTTACTCTTTTTTTGAAAAAAATACGAAAAAACGCGTTTTTTAAAACTTTTTTCGTTTCGCATCTGCGATTTTTTTATTTTTTGATAAAACTTTATATCCGAAGGTCATTTTGTAGATGATGTCATACTGAATCTAATGGACGTTGATTATTTTGGTCAGACAAGCCGTTGCGAAGTTGTGATGGAGCTACCGAGCCTACCTATTTTTTAGGTGTTATGATAAACTATAGTTTTTGTACTTAAAGATGAGTAAAAATGAATTAAACATTTTTTAAAATGTATTTCAAGACTTTATTTATCAAGCGCAACAACTTTTATATTCGTATCTGTTATAAAAACCTCCAGAAAAAATCGCCTTTTTTCTCGGCTCCAAAGTGGACTGGCCCCCTAATATTTCAAAGAATCGTAGACTAGAAAATCAATATCGGATATAGTGAGGACAATAAAATAATATATTTACTCAATAGAAGTTTTATCTGAATCAAACGAGCGAAATTCAACTTTTCTTGTGTACTCGAATCAACAATATTCGTGTTATGAATTGAAACGCTTTTTTTGTTCGTTGCAGAAAATGCATTCAAAACTATATAGTTTGTTGGCGATATTTTTTTGGATAGATTCAATAATATATTGTTCTCCGCTAACAATATATCTTTTGAATGAAAAAAAGCTTTGAATTTTATCATGTTATTAAAGTCAATAGCGTTTTGTTTGGACTAATACATCCGATTATTTACACCAAAAATGTCACCATTGAATCAACGAAATTTCATTCAACAATACCAATGACATTGGATCAAAGATTTTTTTCTCAGTGCATTTTTTTAAATAAAACATCGTTCAGACTCAGATAACAAATAAAACGGAAATTCTGTAAGTTATTTATTTTTTCTCTGCGGCCTGGTACCAAAAGCGGTCGGGGACCGCTGGTATAGAAAATTCCTCTCGAAATAATAAATGTGGAATAGAAATTGGAATTGTTCAAAATTCAATTCGCATTGAACGCACCTCATTTCAAAATCGTGAATTTCCTGTAAGGTGAGCGTATTGGCAACGTCGAGGAGCTGCCGCATGTTTTCCTCACGACGTCTGGCCTCGGCATCCGGACGTAGGAGTATCGTGGCCGCCGGTGCATCCAGCGACAAAGAGGGCTGTTGGACCACTATTGTAGCCTGTGCCGATCTCTTAGTTCCGGTGCCACATCCACCTTCGTTTTCGTATTTTAAAAAAGAAGAAAAAAAAAGAAAGAAAAGAGGAAATGAATTTTTCAATATCGTGACGGTTTGCAACGTCCTCTACAAGATAAAGTAGCAAACGTGATTTTGTGTGTTTTGCGTGTCGCGTAAAAACCGCGGTTCGATCGAACCGGGAATGATTTTGGTGAGATTTCTTGCGTAAGTGCACATTTTTATTCGAATGAGGAATATGTGTTTTTTTTTGCACATTTATTAGCAAGTCTTTTCTCCAGTTTTACGTGGATATATTCAAAGTCTTTTGGCTCGATATAAAATTAGCAACGGTAATTCAGTATTTGGTTTAGTGTTTAGGATCAATGTAGTGGGGGAAAATGCATTTGCACCCAACGCTTTTCTAAAATGAATATCCGAGAAAAAGAATAATATTTTCACAATTTTATAGCTTACGACTTCTAATTAGCAACAGAGATTTTTTTAACAAAAAAAGTCGTACTCTTTTACCTACAGCTTGCCATTTTCGTAATTTTCAAAACAAGAAAAAAATATCCGGTCAAACGAAAGTTTCATTGTTATACTAAAAGTACATTATTTCATTTCTCACTTGAAATCAGCCTCGTTGCCAGAACCACCTACACCGATTGGGCCACGCAGCAACGGGCGAATTTTGTCAAAATAATAATAACTTTAGTACGTATAAATATTTTCCGATAAAAAAATTCAAACTTGGCAAGACTGCATTAACTGTGTGTAAGATCCCGTCCACGTCATGCCAATACTCCCATAAGAAAGAAATATTATAAATCGATCGGTTTTTTGGGGCTTTGTGCAAATGGAAAAAGGACAGAAAATGCGAGGTGGCAGATACTTTTCGGCCCACTGTACATATACGCGTGTGGGTGTGCATATATAATTGCATATCATTATACGTGTACACAATTTAAATTATATGGCAAAAGGTCGACATTTCTGTATGAACATGAATTTTTCGTCAGAGCTAAGTTCATCTCAGTTGAATCCTGTGCGTGATTTTACTTCTTTCGTGTTGCAGAGAAACAGTTTTGGATGTGTAATAAGCTGGCAAGCAAATACATACCAGGTACGATAATATTTTTCGTTTATACATACATATATATAATCGAAGGGTCGTCGAGGCATAAACGCGAAATAAAAAAAATCACCAAGAGATAAAAGTCCGTGACGTTTGCGACAGATTTCATCATACAGATCGTCGCCTCGCACATTCCATTATTCAATCGAGGCCATCTTCAATTTATTTCTCCCAACGAAGCCTTCGCTAAAAATAAACTATATAATGGCGTGGGATAAAAGGACAACCGAAATGTCAGATTTTGTGTCGGGTAGTGCTCAATGTGCTCCCTGTCTCACTGCGTCTCTCGCTCTCTCTCTCTTTTCATTCGAACAATGTGCTACTCTCGCGTATACCCCTTTAACGTCTACACCTCAAACTCACTACCTTGTTTTCCCCGGTTCAACGAGTTTGCCTATGAAGGGTGGTTTTGTGCGCATATTGTTGGCTCTTTCATCACTCCCAAAACCGGCCAAAGCTCTCTCTCTCTCTCTCTCTCTCTCTCTCTCTCTGTCTCTCTCTTTCTCGCCGTTGTTTTCCACGAGAGCTTTGTACAGCACACGATCTATTCGCGTTTCGAGGTGAGCTTTTCGCGCGACCGTGGCGAAAACACATACACACTGCGCGAATCGATTTTCGTCGCTTAATCGTACGTTTGTGACGCGAATGAGTTTGTTCCTGGAGTCTTTTCCCGGCGACTTCGACCAGCAAGGTAGGTAGTAGATTTGCTCCTCTTATTTCATAATAAAAATAAAGAAAAATGCTCGGACCTATTTCTACCCTATTGGTTGGTCTCAATTTGACCTTGAGTATAGCCACGAAGGACGTGTGAACGTCAACATTTTTCATCCCCACCCCTTCTTTTTATTATTTATTCTTATGGCTTCGAGAAATTTCCAAAACGGAGAGGCCACGAAAAAAAAAAATTCGCGACTCTAATATTTTGATTTTACAGCCAATTTGTGATATTGTTTTTCATATGTGATATATATTTAGGTAAATAATCGGAAGTGGGGCTCCTGCTAGAACCAGGCTAATTTTCTTCAACGGTTCAAACAAACCCAAACAACCCTAAACAACCCTTAACAAACTCAAACCGCCCGAAAAAATCCCGAACAACCTCAAACAACCCCAAACAAAATTACCCTAATTCTAGCAGGAGTCCCAGATCCGAATATTTAGCGATATTTAATTGTTGTCAACAGTCCTCGATGGTGAAAAAATATAAAAAAGACATCCAATTACCATCATTTGGGCATATAAGGGTATGTTTCTCTGGCGGAGGTGTGACGAGATGCGCAATTATCCAATATTTGGGAAGGTAGATCGACCTTCGAGCACGAGAAACGATCCGCGAAATTTAAGGATGTTGAGTCCCAAATCGCAAATGATGACAAAATTCTGAAAATTTGGTATGTTTTTGTATGAAGTATTTCAGAGATCGTGTAATAATTTCACGACAATTAGGAAGCTCGTTATTGAACAATTAACTTTCAAAAATTAAATGTTGTCTTATGGAAACTGATGTAACTTTTCAATAAGTTTTTTTTTTGACCTCTCGATTTTGTAATATCTACAATATACTGAAAACAACGGAAACAAAACGAAGTTTATTGATACATTTTTTTAAATTTCTTTTAAAAATTGTTCTTAACAAAATGTTAATTTTTTAATAACGAGCTTCCTAATCGTCGTGAAATTTTAACACGACCTCTTAAATACTTCATACAAAAACATACCAAATTTTCAGAATTTTCTTATCATTTTTTATTTCGACCCTTAAGGAGGTTGAAGTAATGATGATAGAATTCTGAAAATTTGGTATGTTTTTACATGAAGTATTCAGGAGGTCGTGTAAAAATTTCGAGACGATTAAGAAGCTATTTATTAAACAATTAACATTAACATGTTTCATAGGGACTCAACATCCTTAAGGCACGTCGAAACGTCTCGCGGACTTGGTTGGATAGATGCTCGACTATCCAGCGCACAGGTCGGCGTATGGCGCTCGATTTTAAGGGGGGAAATCCCTTCGGACGCCCGAAAATGAGTCACTTCCCATGCATTTTTTAAAAGGTTATCACATAATTGCACAATTTAAAAATGTTGACATTATCTTACTGCAACTTCCAATTGATAATTTTCCTTTTTTTTTAACAAAACAAAATGGCGGCGTTATAAGGTATTTCTAAAGAAATAGTCTAAAGAAAATATAAAATAGAACTACTTCTAAAGAAAATAGAAAAGTCGCCTGAAGGCGACTTTTGAAAAACTGCTGATGTCAGAGCTCAAAACGTTATTGATCGATCTGGCGGAAATTTTGGGAGATTTCTCACTATAAGATTATCGAATGGATATACCTAAAGTTTTAAGGTAACCGCGTAAATAAATTACTTTTTTGGGGTAAAAACTGCCGAGAAAATGGTCGCAAATATGGAAATTTGATTACAAAGCTTAGTTAAGGCCTTAGGCCACAGTAATAGGTGTAAAATCATGTGCGAATTTAACAATTTTTTTCGTATGAAACAGTAATTCACTCATAAAATTAATTACACATCTATTTAGTATGAATTAATTAATTACACATCTATTTAGAAAAAATAATTACACATCTATTTAGTATGAATACAAACCTGTTGGGAATTTTTTTTTTTTCGATGTACAAAATGGCCGACTATTCGAAACTTCTCGAAACAGCTTTTTTCCAATTGGCGTGACAAATAACGTCAACAATTTTCACTCGATTTACTTTAAATTTAAAAGTTATGTTCCTAATTGCATTTCGCAGAGAAGTACGTACGGAATTTATGATTAATCAAAAACTTTTCATTTTATGAGCAGTTTATGAGCAGTTATAACGAAATTTTTCACTGAAAATTCAGTTCTTAAGTTCAAATACCTACAACTTTTGAAAAAAAAACATTTTTTAAATTCCGTACGTACTTCTCTAAGTATTCTAATGTAGATTGACGAGAATTTTTGTTTTTTGTTCTAGGTCAAAAATTGTGGACGCTAAATGTCACGCCGCGGAACGCCTAAAAAAAGATAACAAAAGAAAATATTAGTAGTCGGCCATTTTGTACATCGAAAAAAAATATGTATATTTTCTAGCAGCTTGATACTCATACTAAATAGATGTGTAATTAATTTTATGAGTGGATCACTTTTTCATAGGAAAAATAATTGTTAAATTCGCATATGATTTTATTAGTATAGTTGTAGTAGATAATGTCAACATTTTAAAATGATGCGATTATTTTATCACATTTTTAAAAAATCATCAAAAATGCCTCACGTTCGGGCGTTCCCCCCTCAAATGGAGATTGATTCAAGGAATAAGTCGAGCCAAAATGAAGAAAAAACCAGTTAGGGGTCGTCCATTAATCACGTGAGGCTCGAAAAGGGGGGCGGATTTTGTGCCATATCACGTATATTTTTTTTTGGCAACTGCGCGGACAATGCCATTTAAATATACTGAAAACGTATGTTACTTCGTTTTGCACAATAAAATACCGTACTTTTTATAGCTTGTGGCTGAGATTTCTCAACGAACAAAAAATACACGCGATGTTGCAGACGGGGGTGGGGGTACCCTAGAACCTCACCGCATAACGGCATGAGAGAGGGGGGCTCAAAAAGTGGCCTAAAAAACCTCACGTGATTAATGGACGACCCCTTATACGGTCAAACAGATAAATATGATCGTGTCTAGTTAATTCAATGGATAAGCTAAATAGACGTAATTAGTATACACGACTATTTTTTAAAAATGAACAATACCAAATACCAGAATTCTCACGAGTAAATAATTTTTTTTACTCAATCATATTGAATATATATTGATTAAAATGAATAAATATATCCCTCTAATAGATATTCAAATCGATTCCGCCACTTTGTCTTCTCGCGTGATACTTTTTTTTCCTGATCCGGCGTCTCCAGTTTTCTTTCCTTTTTTCCGCCTCTCTCTCTCTCTCTCTCTCTCTCTCTCTCTCTCTCTCTCGCTTTCTTTCTTTACGAGGCTGCTCTTAAGGGAGCTTTCCAGTGTGATATTTTCAAAAAATCGATTTTTTTTTTGCTTTATCGAATAGTATACACTCTTCCGAATATTCCCTGAAATTTTCATGCCGAAATTCAGATTATTTCGGTTACTGTACAGCATTTCTTGGAAGAAGGCAACGGAGCGCTACAGCTACAGCGAAACTTTGAACGCGTTTTTCTCGAAACAGCATTTTTCAAAACGGTGTCCAACTTGGAGGGCAGAGTTTTAAAGCTATCGAGTTGAATTTTTTACACAATATTCTTAACGTCATTGTTTATCGTGCTATGGAAGCTTTTTTTTTTTTGACATCTTCCTATTTTTTTGTAAAAAAACTGCCAAAAAAAATGCTAAAATCGATACTTTTTGTTCAAACCGGCGCCATTTTTGCAAAAAAAAAAAAAAAAAAAGCCTCCATAGCACGAAAGCCAATTATATACCGATCAATAATCTTTTTGTGTTTTTTGTTTCAGATCAAAATTGTGACCCCCAACGTGGACACCACATCCAAGTGCATTTTCTGCAACAATTGTTTCATCATTTTTATAGATATTAATTAATAAATAAATCGATCTTTAAAAAATTGTTTTGTATTCTTCAATACCCAATTAATATACAAAAAAAAACCAGACCGATTAGATTATTTTTTCTTTAAAAAAAAAAATCGCGAAAAACAGCGATTTTTCGGGCTGTCACACTGGAAAGCTTCCTTAACTCTCGAGCATACCTTTTCTTTTTTCTCTTTATCAATCTTTCACCCTTCCCCCACCGCCGCCTTCCTTCCCGATTTTTCCTCCCCTCAGCACGCCGTTTGGGGTCGTTCGTTGAGCGCAAAAAAGCCGCTCGTGGATTCGTTGCGCTACAATGAGCACAAAAGTCTATTCGACGGCTTCCCCAATTGTTTTCATACCCGCGAGCCAGCACACCCCGCCCGACGGGGTGAATTTTTTGTTTGTGTACGGGTGTGCCATACCCTGCCATACGAGAGAGCTTGAACGAGCGGAATATGTGCCAGGGAGTCAGAAGAGTCCCGGAGCCCGGCAATCGTACCTGGTTCGTAGTTTGCCTTTTGCCGATAGATATATTTTGTAAAAAAGATTTGCTTTCGTTTTTCATAATGGTAGATTGTAGACATCCAGAGTGTAGTACACATATAAGGGATTCAGGAAGCGAGCGAGTTCCGTGTTAATGCGTGCGGGTGTGTGTGTGTGTGTGTGTGTGTGTGTGTGTGTGTGTGTTCGGAAATAGATGAGTCATTGTCCCAATTTTCATATGATTTTCAAGATAAATGACAAAACTCCCTCAAAACGATTAACCCCTGCTACAAATGTATTAATACATCGAAAGTTCCGTGTCATACTGGGTTAAATTGACCTACCAGTTTTTTTATCGCAATGGAGTACGAAACCCATTGGCCGTGATGAAAGAAATTTGAAAACACAATATATGCTGTTAATCGCAGAATATATAACCGAAATCATTAAGCGAAAAATCAAAAGGAAATCAACTTTTTTGGTTAAAATCGTTTTTCTACCGGAAAAAAGACAATGAACAAACATATCGTTCGACTCGAACGCTGCGCCAATTTGACCCCGTGTGAGAACGAACGGTGAACATACCAATCGAAATGATCACCGTCACGATGATGTTTTTTTTTAAATCTCAACCATACTCGTAGTAACTGTGATAAAAGTAAAAATCGGTAGAACGACTCATACGTGTGTATACATTAATTTGCATGATAGGCTAATTATAACAAAAAAAAAATGAATGGCATAACGGATTTAACAGTGATGCAACGATGACAGCGATTTTTGCAATGAGGCAAAAGCTTCCTTGACCTATGCATACAACACCGGGCGATCGATTCGTGTTTCACGTCGTATTCCGATCCGGTTTTTATCCCACAACGTTATTCGTTATTGTTTTTATGCCGTTATTATTCAGAGCAATCGCCGAGTGTGCCATGCCTTACGAAAAAAAATACCACGTACTGGGCGTCAATGGGCATTTCTGGTATTAATTGTAATTCATTATTTTGGTTAATATAATTGATTATCGATTAAATTAATAATTAATTATAGGATAAATGAATAATGTATTCGAAATTAAATGGATACATCGATTACTATAATATTAAACTTATTAGAATTGATTGTGAGTGTAAAAACTTTGTTTCTGTCGCAATAAAAAAAAACAACGGAGTCTTGGAAATTCAATTTATTTATGGGTATCTTTGTCACGAGGGGATCGAATTTTCACAATTTTTTCTAGAAGATTTGAAATGTTTTTTTTTTCAAAAAAATTCTCTAATTAGGCAAGTAAAAAAAATCAGATTGGAAACGTGCCAAGAGTACGCTCGAGTATCACGCGGATTTTTTTTTCGTAAGGAAAAGCCCGAAAGATTATTTGTCCGTGTAATTGTGTACTTCCGTCAGTGATTGTCGGTGGCAATGTGGCATTTCGAGTGTTTGCGCAAGGTGTTCGTTTTTCCTGAATGCACCGCCAATACAATGCACAAAAGCGGAAGAGGTAGTAATCGCATACAGCCACAGGTCATCACACACACCCATGTACTGTTCAACATACTGTTCGCGCACCACGAAAAGACCCCCGAAAGTACTATTTTTCTTTCGTCGAAATACTTCATCTACATTCGTATTCATTTGCATATATATATGCATCAATATATATGTGGAAAAGTGATTTTGAAGGCTTCGAAGGGCCTTAGACGGATTTAGAAAAAAAAATAATAGCCCTCCGAACGACCGGATTTGACAGCCAATCTTAATAATTATAACAGGATCAGAATAACCCTTCCCCACAGACAAATACACATATATTAGGGTGGCTGCAATGTGAGTCAAATTTTAATTTCCAAAATCCCCTTGTCAAAACATCAACAAATTAAAAAAAAATTATGTGCAAAGTTTAAAGTGGCTCAAAAAATGTTTAATGGTGCCCATGAGGGACTGAATTTTCAATACAACAAAAATGTGTTTGCCAAATTATTACTTTTTTTTTCATGCTTAGGATATTGGTGGGAAAAAGCTGACACTTGGCACACATATTGTGCACATGGTGAGGTATATGACTAAATTTTTACAGATTTTTACAGCAATAATTGTCATTATTACGAGCTTTGAAATGACAACCTCGTTATCTTTTTCTGAGTTTCTTTCATCAAAAAATTAATGATTGATGTTCTAATGCAATTGTCGGCATGACTATAAACTGCATGCATAACGAAAAAGTTCGATTTGTAGAAAAAGATTGTATAGCTCCCGATCATAATTTGGATGTTTTTAAACAAATGGATGATTACCGGAAAATAAATTCCCTTGTGAGAAAGTTGCTCACGATAAAATGTCGAATCATCGTTGGTATCTGAACGCTGAGAATGCGACAATGGCACGTTTTGACGAAGGCATTCCCACTGATATTTAAAAAAAATGACGAACGAGCTGCTTGAACACGAAAATCGAACCGAAATTCCTAAACGATATAAAATTTCTCGATCGGACGTTACTTATTTGATGGGTGGAAACATTGATTTTTTCATAAGCCCCCAATCAATACCGTTTTTCATAATATTCCAGATCGATTGTAGCTTCCTAAATAACGATGTGCCCGAGTGGCATTTGGACAAAATTTATCAGTTGAGTTCGCAAATTGTCAAAAAATTGAGGGTCGTTCATGACGTCGTGGAAAAAGGAATCAAGCTCATTACTGAATATAATAATGCATTGACATGTGACGAGGAACAGAAACAATTCATTGTTCAAGTTGTCCGTGAAAACCAGAAAATGTATCCAAATGTAAACAATAGGACCTATCTAAGCCGACCGCTCCACTAGTCAAATTTTATTTTAGCACTTTTCTGTATGAGTTATAGTTTGCAATTCATGTTTATTCCATAATTATAGTATTCATGGCGATAATTTATTTCAGTGCAACGAATTTGTGGCTCCGGTTTGATTCGAGGTCGAAATTCAAATTTAAGGAGTTTTTATACTTCTGATAGAATCAGTCACAGTGGAGGAAAATAATAGGTAACAAACGCGAACAGCGAGTATGATAGAAATTCTGATAGAAATTCTTCTGATAGAAATTCTTCTGATAGAAATAAAACTTTTACATTATGTTAAAGTTTTTGTCAAGTCAAAAGTTGCGTTAAAACATCAATAAATAGTATTTATTGATTACGAATTGATACGAATGAAACTCAAAAAATGAAAACGCGGTCGTCATTTCGAAGTTAGTAATAATGAAAATTCTTATTCGAAAAATCTGTAAAAATTTGGTGATATACCTCATAAAGTGCACAGTATGTGTGCTAAGCTTCAGATTTTTCTCACCAATATCCTAGGCATGAGAAATAAATGAGCAATAATTTACCAAAATGCATGTATTTTTGTATTGAAAATGCAAACCCTCGCAGGCACCATTAAAAATTTTCTGAGCGCCTTAAAACTTTGCACACAATTTTTTGTCATATGCCTTGGTTATGTTTTTACAAGGGAACTTTGAAAATTAAAATTCGACCCAAATTGCAGCCACCCTAATATATACCCACGTATAATCGGATATGTCGCCTGAAAATATTATGTCGAAATTGGCATTTTGGGTTCGCAATTTAAATGACGAATGTTAGATTCGGCACATTAGGTACATCTCAGAGGCCGGGAAGAAATAGTCAAACGGCTCGACGAAATCTACGAGATTTTTTGTTCTACGATTTCACAAATATATTGCGCCCTGATGTAGTGAAAAACGAAACTAGGGGTACTAAACATTTTGTCGGGGGTTTCTCCGGCGGATGGCGGTCTATACCTATTTGTCGGGGGTTTCTCCGGCGGATGGCGGTCTATACCTATTGCGCAAAACGGGAAATAGAGCCTGACCCATGAATGAATGGCTGAAACGAGGGGATGAGATTCTGAAAGAAAAGAACATAAATTCATTTTTTACTTCTTCGCATCTCACTCACTCACTCACTCACTCACTCACTCGCTCGCTCGCTTGCTCACTCACTCACTCACTCACTCACTCACTCACTCACCCACTCACTCACTCACTCACTCACTCACTCACTCACTCACTCACTCACTCACTCACTCACTCACTCACTCACTCACTCACTCACTCACTCACTCACTCACTCACTCACTCACTCACTCACTCACTCACTCACTCACTCACTCACTCACTCACTCACTCACTCACTCACTCACTCACTCACTCACTCACTCACTCACTCACTCACTCACTCACTCACTCACTCACTCACTCACTCACTCACTCACTCACTCACTCACTCACTCACTCACTCACTCACTCACTCACTCACTCACTCACTCACTCACTCACTCACTCACTCACTCACTCACTCACTCACTCACTCACTCACTCACTCACTCACTCACTCACTCACTCACTCACTCACTCACTCACTCACTCACTCACTCACTCACTCACTCACTCACTCACTCACTCACTCACTCACTCACTCACTCACTCACTCACTCACTCACTCACTCACTCACTCACTCACTCACTCACTCACTCACTCACTCACTCACTCACTCACTCACTCACTCACTCACTCACTCACTCACTCACTCACTCACTCACTCACTCACTCACTCACTCACTCACTCACTCACTCACTCACTCACTCACTCACTCACTCACTCACTCACTCACTCACTCACTCACTCACTCACTCACTCACTCACTCACTCACTCACTCACTCACTCACTCACTCACTCACTCACTCACTCACTCACTCACTCACTCACTCACTCACTCACTCACTCACTCACTCACTCACTCACTCACTCACTCACTCACTCACTCACTCACTCACTCACTCACTCACTCACTCACTCACTCACTCACTCACTCACTCACTCACTCACTCTCTCTCTCTCTCTCTCTCTCTCTCTCTCTCTCTCTCTCTCTCTCTCTCTCTCTCTCTCTCTCTCTCTCTCTCTCTCTCTCTCTCTCTCTCTCTCTCTCTCTCTCTCTCTCTCTCTCTCTCTCTCTCTCTCTCTCTCTCTCTCTCTCTCTCTCTCTCTCTCTCTCTCTCTCTCTCTCTCTCTCTCTCTCTCTCTCTCTCTCTCTCTCTCTCTCTCTCTCTCTCTCCCCCTCCCCCCCGCCCCTCACAGACATTTTTTCGAAACTTTTGCGGCACTCGCAAATTCTTTTCTAAATAATAATATGATTTCTTTAATGATAATAACACTAATTATTATTATTATTATCATTATTATATAATTATTTAACGATAGTAATCATAAATTGGTCAACAATAATTACTATTTATATTATTACAAAAAATAAAATTCTAATTCTAACAATAATGTGAGGCTAAAAAAATAAAATTCTGTGGAGAGATGCACATTTCGGATTCGTCTTAAAATGCCGAAGGGAGGTGGAAGAGGGTGCGTCGAGCAAAAAACAATGACAAAAATAATTCGGCGCTGAAATTTTGGACTTTGATAGAAAAGAATCGGCTGACTCACCCGATCCTCGTCCCCGACCTCGTCCAACGACGTTCGAGCATTGTGTGGTCGCACCGCAAGGTGGCGTTGCGCCGCAGAGCGATATGTCAAGTGGATTCGTGGTCACGTTTATGCTGGGCTTTGCCGTTGATTGCTGTTGCTTCGTTGACGATTTTGTCACGCTTCCTCCAACGGTTAATCCGGAGGAAGCCTGCTGCTTATCGAACTGTTGTAATTGGGTATGTTGCTGTTGCGTTCCGGGCTCCGTTTGTGCCCCGGCGTGTTGACCGTTCTTATTCGGCGACGTCGCCGATGTAGATCGTTCATTCCCCGTGCTGCTCGACGGCGCCCCGACGACGTTTGACTTGGACCCTTTAACTTTCGAGGCGACGAGGCCAACCATTGAATTCAATTGATGGGGATCCGGCTGGCCTGCGTCGACCGAACCTCGCACCGGGGTACTGTGGATATGTCGATCGATCTTTAGCCTGACAGCTTCGGGAGAACAATCGGAGCCCGGCGTTTCACCAAGGAATGTTGGAGGGAAAGACATCCAGATTGTTCGGGGTGATTTTGTTTGGGAATTCAATTTAGAAAAACGGTTTAAGGCGTCTTCTCCCTTTAGACACTAAAAAAGGCTATTTTCATGATTTTTTAAATTGGTTTATATTAGAGATATTGATATAAAAGTTGTTACACTTAATAAATACACTTTCGAAACACATAAGACATTTTTTTTTACGTATTTATGTAACCCATTCAAACTTTAAACGCGTTTTTCTCGAAACAACGTTTTTCGACAGCTTGTTGATCAAATCTTCGAAACTACTGAATCGATCCTTGTGAAATTTTAACCACATATTCTTTACAACTATAGCTGTGGCGCGTATGAAGGACTTTTTTAAATGTTGATATTTACTCATTTTTTCGCCAAAAACCGTGAAAAAATAGGTTTCCTTTGTTTTTTCGAAAAATGCCCGCCATTTTGTTATTTTTGCATATATAAAAAATCGTATGATATGCGCTACAGTCGTTAACAATCTGAATCTAAAATCGTTTGGTTTTTTTTGTCTCGGACGATCCATCTCCGAGATTTCATCGTCAGCGCAGACCTACAATTTTTTTAACTACCATTTCCGTCTACAAATAGTGACTTAAATAAATAATTTTTTTTAAATGTATTTCAAAAGTCTTTTTATTAAGTGTAACAATTTTTATATCAACCCTTTTTAGCGTCTAAAGTGAGAAGATCCCTTAATGTTTCACAGTTGTGTTTATACATGTTTGAAGTAACATCTCAAATGTTGTCAAAGCATTTTATTCAAAATTCGCCGGGATATTTGATGTTGCTCAGGTCACGTTGCCAAATTTTTTTATCTACAGCTTACCATGTACATAATTTTCGAAATTTCAACAAAGTATCCGTCTATACGATACTTTTATTATTATACTAGAAGTACAGGTTAAATTTTTAATTTCGAATGAGCTTAGTTGCCAGAACACCGATTGGTCGCCTAGCAACGACGAGACTGCCAAAATAATAATAACACCACTGTTTGCCAATATTTTTCAATTAGAAGAAAAATCAAACTTTGGACGAGTATGTATCAATTGTGCGTAAAATCCCGACCTCGTTATCCCAGCAGGCCCATCGGCAAAATATATTGAAAATCGATATGTTTTTTTCATTCTCAAAGCATGCGTTAAGGGGCTATACCAGTGTGACACTTTCAAAAAATATATTTTTTTGCCTTTTCGACAGTTTATACTTTTAAGAATATCCTGTAAAAAATTCGAGGCCCTATATTCAATACTCCCCGAATGGCAGCCTTCTAAAGAGCAACCGCTCGTAGATATAAAATACCCCAGTTAAATCTTTAAACGCGTTTTTCTCGAAATGAGATTTTTCAAATTTGCTGCCATTGTAACTGCAAGAGCAATTATCCGATTGACTTGAAGTTTGAACTGACTACTCTTGAATATATTTACTCTACAATGACGTAGGATATTTTCGATTGGATGAAAATTGACGATTTGGCATTGAAAACAACGACCATTTTATAGGCAAGAAAACAGACTTTTTTTCATAACTACGCCATTTCGTTAGATTTTGATATTTTTCGAAAATCCTACATCATTGTACAGGGAATATCGTCCAGTTTAACGAGATTTTTTCTTTTTTTGTTTTCGGCTACTCAGTCGGTCGGAGTCATGTCAGCAGCGAAGGAACTTTTTAAGCGCCTCCGAAGGCAGCGCATAAGTCGCGTGGAACTCAATATTTTTCTATGAAAAAATCATGTAATATAGGTCACATATAGCCAAATATATTCTTAATTTTCCGAAACATTTAATTGAGTACTATTTTTCCAAAAAATTCCCCAAAATCACCCAAACGTTCAGCGTTCACACTGGCATAGCCCCTTCGGGTGAAACGCCCGGGGACTTGGTCGAACATGCAAAAAATTCCGAAACATAGGTACCTGAAGAACTCCGTCGCTCGTAAATCCGGCAAAAGAGGAGTTCGACTGCTCGCGAACGAAAATCTGCTATCCTGCCGGGCTCCGATGAGAGGGGTCGGCGGTGGCATAGGACCGGCCGTCGGTGATATTTGATTTTCAAGCCCTCCCATCATCGTTCCGGTTATGGAGGACACGGACATCGACGAGGACGAGGCGGCCGGACTACTCGAGCTCATGATACTCGACGAGCTGACATTTCCATTGACAATCGTACATTCGTGTTGTGCTTGTTGATGTTGGACGAGGTTGTTCGAACTTGTTCTCAAAGTTGTGGCGGTATTATTGCTGTCGGATTGTGGCGAACTGGTGCTCGAAGGTGCCGAACAATTGTTCGAAAATATGGAACTTTCACTTGGAAGCGGGGGTGGTGACATTTCCGGCAAACCATCGATCAGATCGAGACTGTCATCCGGCTGTTCGCTATCGGTTGTCGTCACCTATTGCAGGCCATTTCAACCATACGGCCCAAACCGTCCATTCATTTTTACACTTTTGGCAATATGGCCTTTCTGCCTTTCTTTTAGCTATTTTTATCGCGCGATTTCTCGTGCAAACGAATTAGTTTCTGATACTGATTTGTATGCTCTCGTCACGCTGATTGCGTGTATATACTCAACGAACCATACCTATGCATAAAGGTTTGTTATATTTTCCAAATATATATGTGACTTGGGAATTATTTTGCTTTTGCGATAAAAATATACGATTATAGTGAGAGCACAAGCTTGAAATTTGGGGAATACGATTTTTTGATGTTTTTTTTTATAACCTAGGGTCCCTTTATATCACCGTGTCACAGTTCTGCAACACATCATCTAAGTCCTTACAAAAGCCCATCTTGACATTCAATCTTTTTCGACGGGCTACAGCTACCTAGAGGCGCGAAAAAATGGACAGAATACGATTTTTTTTTCTTGCAAACGATTGATTAAAAAGAAACGCAATTTTTAACACTACCCACATATATTGAGGGCCTTTAAAAAAAACGTCACCACAAAATACAAAAAACAACAAAAATATGGCCGCCGGCAGATGGTACTGTTTTCAAAGTTGGTGGACATATCTCAAGAACGACTGTATGGATTGCTTTCAAATTTACAGGTGATACGATGAAAGACATTTAACCCTTCCTTGATACGCTTATTTTTCGTCACCGCTTTGACACACTGGGTCAAGTTGAGCCAGATAGTACTTCATCCACCTGCCCTTAACAACCCTTCGGTCGATTTTTATTTTTTTTAAACCGGGATACACTTTAAACATTTCTTAACGTGTCTGTATAATTAAAATTCGGAAGGTATAAAATTGAATGGTTGTAAAAAATTAGCGAAAGCTTTCAATTCTAAGAATACGAGCATTTTATTTCAAATTCGTCAAAGTAATAATGGCGACTTTTTTCATAGATTTTGTATGTTCGAGTTTCAATACGTCGTCACTTCCTTGAAAAGAAAATGATTTTACATATTACCGATCGTCAATGACTCGTATTTGTCGTTAAGGCCTTAGGCCACTCGAGAGGCCGAAAAAATAGGCTTTTTGGGAATTGTTAAGAACAATTTTTAGAAGAAATTAAAAAAAAATTTATCAATAAACTTCGTTTTGTTTCCGATGCTTTCAGTATATTGTAGATATTACAAAATTAAGAGGTCAAAAAAAAAACTTATTGCAAAGTTACATCAGTTTCCATAAGACAGCATTTAATTTGTGAATGTTAATTGTTCAATAACGAGCTTACTAATTGTCGTGAAATTTTTACACGACCTCTGAAATACTTTATACAAAAACATACCAAATTTTCAGACTTTTATCATCATTTTCGATTTGGGACTCAACATCCTTAATTTCATCCTTCTAGCATAGCCTGTGTTAAAATGCAATTTTTCGTTGATAAAAAGTTTTCGCGCCAGTTCCTGTGTTGAAATGTTTATTATAGCACGGTAAAAATTGGGGCACCAATTTCACGGTCCGCCTTAGGTCCCAGAAGCCCTTAAAAATTCGTCCAAAATGCTCTCTTCATACTCACCATCGTGACCATCGTGTTGGCACTATCAGTGCTGGTGTTGGTGGTCGTTTCCGATGCATTGCTCGAGTCCCGTACGACAACTTTGGGGACCGTGCTCCGACAGCTGCGACTTCCACCGGCCGACTTGAAGTGAAGTCTTCGCAGTGCCGAAGCGGCGTGTGCCAATAAATCGCGGTCTCTCGTGGTGCTGCCCGTTCCGTCGCTCGTACTCGAGCCACTTCCGTTGCCGCTTGTGCAATTTGCATTGTGATGATTACGATGCGAACGTGCTGGCGACGACTGCGACTCACCGGAGTCGTCCCCGCTGCCCCTCGCGCTACCGCCTTTCGCGGGTGAGCCACGGTTCGTTGGTGAACATCCCTATAAAAAAAAAAAAAAAAAAAAAAAAAAAAACAATGTATCAATTGTATTGTTGTCACTGATGTGGCTTTTGTTTTCATTCGCGAGTGGGGTGTGGGAAAGGGGTAATAAAAAAAAAAATTCATTTGTTAAGTAATATCCAATGGGAAAATCGTACGGAATTAAAAGTGGGGGGAGCGGGGCTGTGTGGGGTGGAAAGACGCCCCATTTGTTCGGTTCGCGACGTAGCTCTGGCGAAAATGTGTGCTCAGTGACCTATTAATAAAATCCGTGTGTATAGATAAAGATACACATATATACAGTGTGTTACGAGTTTTCGTGTTCGTTGGAGATATCTCGAGTGCGCAGTCACAGCAGCAAGGGGATGATGTTTTTTTTTAAAATTTTTAACGCTCGGTCGACTGTATACGAGAATAAAAGGGGCGCGAGAGCGAATTTCGATCACCCCGTTTCAATGGTGAAAGCCGATTAATCTGTTCTATACGAGTTTTGTGGAATGGTCGCCCACGTAATTCTCACGTTGCTATGTACTGCCCTAGGCGGACGTTAATATTTATCCGTGTACTGGCGTGTAAGGTGGCGCTTTTTTTTTCGCGTTTGCGTTGCCCGCGAGAGAATCGAGATGCGAAGGACCTCTGAGGAGGGTATTGAAGAATTACTGGGACGTTCCGGAAATGATTGAAATCACAGTTTTTTTTATTACACAACTATTGGATATCATTATCTATTGACTCCTGTGTATACAGCATATATTTAATGAAAATATGTGGAAATTTCATTTAAAAATATTGAAGACTGGATGAGTTGTTACACTTGTAGTAATCCGATGCTCTAAGAAAAAAACACGCTTATCGACCTAATTTTCATGTAATATCAAGTTTAATTTGAACTTCCGGTATTGGATTTATTACCACTTGCTACGATAAAGAGACGTGACAGCAAGGCAACAGCTGACTGTTGTAACCTCATCTCACTCATTCGAATTTCCACACATATTTCATTTTTAACCGACATATTTCGCCGACACAAATTTTCCACGCTTTTTTACCAGTCGTGGCCCGAATACAATGCTTTACATTTCCCGCATCTAACATAGTTTTGACAGATCAACGTTGAAATGCATGGAGACTCAACTCGCCTGATTGAATAAAATGAGACGGAGATAGAACCAATGTTGTCAAATATCAAACCTAGAAATACTACGCGAATCGTTGGAACAGCTATTTTTTCATTTTTCTAATTAAATGTGAATGTTCATTAAGCAGTTTACAAATGAAAATTTTTAGTTATTACAAATTATTTTTTTTGCAGAAGTTAAAAATATCAGCACTTCCAACGATTGGCATAACAGTTTTTTTTCTGATGATGAATATGTCATGAATCTAAATATCGGAGATCGCTGCTACAATTTCTGCACGGTAGTCGACCAGGAGCGTTGCGCTACAGCAAATGCCCGAGCACAAAACCCACGAAAGCAGCACGCCATGCACTCAGACCTCCTCAAAAAAGGCCCAGGATGCTCAATCAGCTGCCGCAGGGGACATGTATGAACCAGGAATCACTGACTGAAGATAGGACTCGCAAAAAACCACACTGTCTGCCGAATATCCGGACATTTACTTTCTTTTGCGGTTATCTCGAAATTACATTTTTCGAAATGGTGTCAAGTAAATCTCGTAACCTATCGGTCCGATTGCTGTGAAACTTGTACATAATTATTTTAAATACATTATCTAAGAGCTGACGGAGGATTTTTGCGATTACTTGGTTGGTCTTTTTAGTGAGGTTTTTTCCCGTGAAATTTCGGTGAAAAATACATTTTTTTTTCTTCGGCTCAACATAATTTCTCTAATAGTCAAAAAAATATCTCTATCGTATTTTAGCGCCACTGTCCAGGAATAAGGTGATTGTTTTGAGAAGCAACATGACGGTGATACACCTGCAGCAACATACACGTGTCGTGGGGAGGGCCTCCGCAGAAATTTCTGCACCGCCACCACTTTATATTATTTTCAACTAAAATTTATATGAGGAATTCTTAAAGGTGTCTCTTACATTGTGTTAAAAAATAAAAATATTTGGTTTTATACTTTCGAGCTTATGAATAAAAAATAAATATATATACATATATATATATATTTTTTTTTTCTTTATATTTTTATCTTTATATTTTTATCTTTCTACCTGAGCTGAAAAAAATTCTGAAAATCACATGTTGCAGTATCCAATTTCTCAATAAATTATACGAATATTTACAGAAATATTTCATTTTTTAAAATTGATTCCTGTCGCTTACAAAAAATTCTCTCAACATTTCACTCGAGTTAAATTGCAAGCCGAGCGGTTCCTGTCTTTGAGTTTCTTTACTGAAGCCAAATAAAACAGCCGAATTGCCCGCGACGATGTTTGCCCATCCCCAAGTCCTGAGAGAACAGCGAAAGCTCGCGTACGATAACAATTTTGGCATCCGAGACGTCAATACTCCTTGTGTACACAAATTTTGTATAATCTTGTTATTTCTACGATCGGCAGTGACGTGTGGGACAATTTTTCGTTCGTTCGGATACTGTGATTCTTTTTTAAGGGAAGGCAGCAGAGCCGCTGCTTTCGATAATTTTTTTAAAAAACTCCCGGACGCTTAGAAATGTTTTGAAGACCATCCTGATTTTTTTTAACGAACTGTTGAATATTACTTTCTCAGTCGATATCTAAGTAAAAAAAATCGTACAGAGCTTTCCAAACAGTGAATTCGAAGCTAAACGTATACTCGACAAATCTAAAGAAGCTGTTCGAAGAAAAACGAAATTTCCTCCCTCCGAGCTTGAAGTTGACCAAATTTCAATTTCCGCTTCTTATAGTCCAACGAACACCAAACTCACAAAGATATATTGCGAAAACTTTTTCAACCGGATTTTCAAAGACGAACGTTTACGTTTAAGAGTTTTTTTTAAGTTTCTTTCTGCTATTTTCCACAAAAATACAGCTGTTGAAACCGGGTTGGAATTTTGGCTAGTATATAAGTGTTCCTTCAGTTGTCGCGCCGTACATCATCGAACAATTGTACACGGAGAGAATTAAAAAATAATTTTTGTGGTGAATTTCACGGTAAAAATTACCGTGATATATTTCAATGTGGTGACAAGTGAGAAAAACATAATAATTCGTATGCGTCAAGTTTTTTTTAACTCACGTTACAGAAAATTTCAAATACGTAGTTCAAATTTTACTATACAAGAAGGGTAAAAATTGGAGACAGTAAGATTTAGCATGTATGTTCGAAAATTTACCTACTGTCGGTTAAAAATTACCAACCGCGCCGTACGTTATTTTTACGGTGCTGCACAGTAAAATTTACCTGCGTCAACCTCGGAAGAAAAATTCCCTATAAGTGAGTCAGAGATGTGTGCGGCCGTGTAGATGACAAGATAGTCTTTGAGGATTCGGTTTCGATCCGGCCAGTGAAGGTTATTCCAAAGTCAACAGTGGAATTAGAAGATGTTTACGTTTCGGCCCTCTGGTTCGGGTCCTCTTCAGAAATGTTATTTTTCTGTATATAATATGATACACATTTTGTCATAATAATGTTTGTTTTGTCATAATAATGTAAAAACATTATTATGACAAAATGTGTATCATATTATATACAGAAAAATAAAATTTCTGAAGAGGACCCGAACCAGAGGGCCGAAACGTAAACATCTTCTAATTCCACTGTTGACTTTGGAATAACCTTCACTGGCCGGATCGAAGCCGAATCCTCAAAAACAATTCCCTATAAGGCTGGTAAAATTT
Source organism: Ophion costatus (assembly GCA_951751655.1). NCBI lineage: Eukaryota > Metazoa > Arthropoda > Insecta > Hymenoptera > Ichneumonidae > Ophion > Ophion costatus. The sequence continues at coordinate 1,917,396 of OX632367.1, read as the reverse complement.
TAATTCTTCGATTGAAGAAATCCTTAGTAACATGTATTTTTTCTTCAAAAACTGGTGCTATAATAATCATAATAATAACCGAAATAACAATAACCATAATAATAATAATGAATATTATTTATTATTGAAAAATTGGTACAAATTAATGCTGTTTGTTTTTTGTTGGGAACATTTTTTTCTTCCATATAAATTGGTATAGTCAACAAACGGATAAGGAGACAAATCAAATCATTAGAATTTATTTTTCGTTTATACTAACATTTATTTATAATACATTTTGTACCATCGTAGGCTCGAGTGATGTGACTAATTTGCGCATATATTACTTCGTCATCATTTAACACGATCGCTACGTTTCACTTTCTCGCAACGAGACACTGCATGCGACTGAGGCTTCAGGCTAAACTGAACCGGCGATGTACGCAGTTTAGACGAAATTTTTTTGGGAAGTCCCATCGTGCCATAAAGAAATCGCGCTCCCCTACTTACCCCCACCACCATACCATTCTGAAGTGAAAGGAATGAAGGGGAATTTTTACAATGCAGTGCCTCAAAATTCCCGTACCGTACCGCACGATAATTTTAACCAAGCGCGCACGATAATTTTTACCGAGAGCACAATACATTTTCCTATAACATTCATTAAATTTTATAATAAATCTTAAAATAACTTTTATAAAGGCGATACTTTTTTATAGGCATTGCTGAAAGGCATAAAATACTAAAATGCACAGTAAAATTTCGCTGATATTATATATTTTTCAAATTTAAGTTTTGCGTATTTTGTTACACATCGAAATTTACTAGAAAATCTGGTAAAATTTTCTATCTGAAGAAGAAATTTTATTTTATTTTCGTGAAAATCTGTGTTCTACCCAACAATAATAAGCGAAGTTTCAGGGTTGTCATCTGGTTACCGTTACTGCACGGTAATTTTTAACATTTAATTCTCTCCGTGTTTTTCCGTTTATACGAAAGAAGACCGAGTGTCCAATATGATCGGTTTCAAATTGCCTTCCACTTTCATTATACAGTATTGGAGTTTAACATGTAATTATTTAAATTCTACGTATAATTTTCGTGTAACTTTATTACGTTTTTCCCTACGATAGCCATCGTATTGTTCTTTGTTAACGATACTTCGTTTATCTACCAGTCGATCGAACGAACGCTACAAGTCATCTGTCAGTCCACAACGTCAACATTCGTCGCATCTATCTTTTCCGTCGCTGTGTCACGCGATCAATTTCGTCATCGAAGATACCGGTTTGCAATCCGCGTGTGTTGTTTATCAATATTATACGCCGTCATAGATATCCTCGTGTACCTGCGAGTATATGTAATCGTCGGCCAGCCACCCACACATTGACGGCGAAGGAACACAAAGAGTGCGAGAGCGAGGAACATAATCTGGGTCACGGGGCGAGTGTGTATCGCGAGTTACGTACACCACGCCGATATCGATCCCCTTAAGGTGGGGAGGGTGTAACTGCCGTTGACAAGCCCACCTTTGTCAATTTTACAAATATCACTTCCAGCAATTAACCACCATTATCCATTATGCCAGATTTGGAACGGTCGAATCTTTTTTGATCAATCGTCGCAAATTTTTCAGCCTACATCGAAACCTGTATTATCATGATGGGTCGTTGATCGAATCTTTTTGGGTTTGTCCAGACTCATTAACCGTCTCGGTTGTGATGATAATTGTGTTTAAGTGACGTGCTTGGAGAAAACGGTGTGAAGGCTTTAGGTGAACGGATAGCTTGGCGATTTCGAAAGCCAATGCTGAGATTCTCGTGAGGGAACGGGGAATTGACAAGCCCCTTAAGGAAAATTTGATAACGATCAATTTGGTATCAGAGGGGAGAGAGGGAAAGAAAGGCAAGGCGATACACAAAGAGAGAGAGAGAGAGAGAGAGAGAGAGAGTGTGTGTGTGTGTGTGTGTGTGTGTGTGCACGCGCGGGCGTGCGTCCAAAACAATGGTCGCTAATCGGGGGCGTTTTCCGCGCACCGTTGTGAACAAACGTACAAAAGTAGATGACAACACATTTAAAAAAAATGATTTTCACATATTCCTGAAGGATCCATGAACATGTGTATTTATTTTATAGTTATTTTTTTCAGTTTTTCCATCCCAAACATCACCTCCAAAACGGCGCTGTTGACAACACTTAACTATTCCGTGATAAATGTAATTAACTGTAATCGTCATTTATTTTGTGATGGTTTGTAATTGTGACCAATTGTAATTGACTTTAATCTGTATTATCTGGATTCTGTATATCTTACTGTAGTTAATTATTTCACTAACTGTAATTGTGACTAACTGTAACAACCTGTGGTTGTAATTTATTTTGTTATTACTCAAAAGGAAGGGATTGATTATCATTGATTTGGTCAAAAAGTAAACGGTTTTGGGATTTTTTTTTCCATGGAAAATAACAAAGATACAGCGTTCACAATTGCCTATCATATTTATCAATCTTCAGCGATTCGTTTAAAAAAAATTGTAAGCACCCCACTCAAAAGCGCCAGATGTGCTATTAGCCAACATTACATAGACATAATGGGCACGCACACGTACACATATGTTTGCATCCTCGCAATAAATTAACTCTTAATGGACTACACATCACAATCGCTACATAAAGGAGGAAAAATTTATCTAAAAATATAAAAAAACTCGTTTTCGTCGCATTTATTAAAAATGTGCCTTTTTTCTACATAATCTGATAGTAAGTCATCTTCCGGTACGGATAATTTCACAAAAACATTTTTTATTCCCGTCAATTCGGGTTTTTTTGGGCTTACGAGTTAAGTTTTCATTAGCTATGTAATAAAAAATATCTGTTCTAACGATACGCCAAAAATGATGAATTAATACATTATATGAAACATCCATAAGCTTTTTTTCCTCGCAACCGGTTAATTAGCCATTTGCACGAGGCATCAATCTCACTGCGCGGAAGTGAAGCATCACGTTTATGAGAAGGTAATCAAGAACGCGGAAAATTGGAAAAATAAATTCCTTTCTCTTTCGAAGAGCCGAGGTACGACCTCATGAATCGATTTTGTCCTGCTAGAAAGGTAAACTCCAGTAACCGTAAAACCACTTGATATGGACACTTTGTCTTGAGGGGACAGATTATAATAGATATAAGTTTACAAGTGACGATATATTGGACGTCACATAGAAATATTATATATTGTAACTACATATGTGTAAGATAGAAAAAAGGGGTAGAATTCATTAGTAACACTTAGATTATTCTTATTAATTATTCCTATTGAGTAGAATTAGTAATTTACAGTAATCAGATTCAATTACTCCTATTAAGTAGAATGAATTATTCCTATTCATTGGAATTAATTGTCCCTAATTACGACTAATTAGAAACCATTGGAAAATGTCTGTTTTCAACGATAAATCCTTCATTTTTGTGATGTATGTTATCACAACTACGTGTAAGCTAGAAAAAAATCTACATCTTCGGAAAAGCAAGCTTGAAGACTATCGTGGACGTCCCGCATATTAGCTAGAACTTCCCACTGACATTATGTCAACCTCAGGCTTTCGGCTTGTTCGCTACTGAACGTGATTAAACTTCATCTCGTGTATCATCTCACCCCGTGCGTTGCAACATGGAAATTGATTTTTTTCGCGAATTTCCGGCTGAGTTTGCCAGGAGCAGTGCAGCACAGATTTTGAACAATGAAGCCTCGTAAAATCGTTTTGATGCGACATTCGTGTGTATTGTACGCACACGCACGGGGGGAAAATGAACGAGCGAGTATACTCGCGGTGGTAGTAAAAGTCGAGCGAATCCGAGGAAAATCAAAAGAAGGGATGAAAGTCAACTTCACTTCCGTATACATATATATTAGGTCATACACATCGTTATTCCACGTTTTGACTCTTTTGGGACGAAGTCTCTCGTGTCGTAAAGTGGAGAAGACCTTTTGAGGATACTAGAAGTTATATATATATATATACGTATGTACAGGGCATCCCAGAAAGTAACATTCACATACCTATCCGAATCATTTTTATTTTTCGAGGTAAAAGCATTTTTTCATCTTTCTCTTTCGTGTATGTAGTTTCTTTGCGTTGTTTTTTTACCTCTGTCATCGTTATGAAGTGTACTGTCAAGTGATAAATAAATGACCAACTAAACCCTAACGTGAAATTGATTTGACCGGATCAGGCACTAAAGCTCAGACGATCGATATAAATGCTTATACTAGTCTTAATGGTTGTCAATTGCTTTTAAAAACTTCTACGAAAAACGTACATACACGAAAAAGAGAAAAAATATGAAAACCTATGCTATGAGAGAACTCGGAAAAAGAATTTTAATGTTTCTTCCTCGAGAAGTGAAAAAGATGGTAGAACATACACGGGGGTGAGGTGGAAACCTATTGATATGAGGCATCTAGATGGTCATATTGGACGTTACTTTTCGGCTCACCCTGTAAATATATATATATATATATATATATATATATATATATATATATATATATATATATATATATATATATATACATATGTGCATTTTTCATACAATAACAGCCGTTGTGTGATGCTGAGGGAAGTAAATTTCGGTCAGAAGTTGAACTATGATCCGACACCGTTGCCTCTCCGGCTGCACGTTTATGTGACTTGTATATTGTGAGTGTTGTATCGCAAAGCAGGATGTGAACTCTCGAAACTCGTTTTTGTGTACGTATCGCATGTATCTTGGCAGTGATCCAAGCTCATACGTCTTTCATACGATGCCAATATCTATTTGGATGGTTTCGGAGAGGATTGGGAAGTTGAGATGGGTTAGTAAGCTGGGACACAGGCAGGGCTGCTGGAAACTAGTCCATATGTTGTCTATACGTATATGTTCACTACTCGATATGTACCTGTACATATGTGGACTTGTACGAAGTCCACATCGAATACATGCGACCCAATGTGCATAGCATCACTCGACTATACACGAGACCACGTCGAGTAAATCAATGCTGGAATGGACTGTAAAATATTCAGCGCGATCGTTTGTTCCAAGAGCGGCCGAAGTATCATCACGGTCATGCCACACCGAATTTACAAACCTGGGGATTCATGCGTCTTCCCTCAACGTCAGAACTGAAACTCACGTTTCCAAGCCTATCATTCGAATTATCAATTTTCTCGATCCTGATTGTTTCCATCTGGACAATGTGAAGAGTACTCGCTATTGACAGTGGTCGACAGCAGGGTGGTGGAGAAAATGCTTACTTACTATTTTTGTCTCAATGTTAACAAGCCTAGGCTTGGGGCCCTAAAAACAGCTCGATTTTCAATTTTTTTCCTATGAGAGTAGGGTCCGAGTGGAATCAGTGGCTCATTTTTTCTCAGCGGTCTCTCGCTGCCTAACCTTTCACACAATCTCAATGAAACCTTGACCAAACGTGAGGTGTCATCAATGGCTTGATTTTGTTAAAAGAAACTGAACGCCCTAACCCAATAGATATTGAGACAATAACAATTTTTTTAAATGTGATTTGATACACTTTGTACTTGGGGGAGTACACAGTGAAACATGCCCGATTTCACTGTACCGGCGAGCCTGAATTTCACTTCAATGCCGTTGTGATTTATAGAGGTACCCGTAGCTATCTAAATCACAACGCGAAAATATTCATATTATGAGTTACCTCTGTGTACCTTAAAAAAATGTTCAACTGTTGACACCAAAAATGATATAAAACCACCTCTCACAACCGAATTGTGCGGGAGCGACTCACACACAGGTTCAAACCTATTGGCATCCAAGGGCGGCTCTAATGTGAAAAAGACGCACATATATACATGTCCACTTCCGAGAAACAGAAAAGGTTCAGCGTACCCACTGCTGCCACTGTTCCCCCTTTGGCCCTAGTCCAAGGGGGTCGGGATTTTACGCACAATTCATACCCAGTCATGCCAATTTTGAATTTTTTTCCATTGAAAAACATCGGTAATCAAGGAAGTTATAATTATGTAAAAAAAGTTGCGCCGTTGCTGAATGGCCAATGGGTGTAGGTGGTTCTGGAAACTAGGGTGATCCTGTGAAAAATGAAAGGGATGCAAGGAACTGACGGAGAGGGACGGAGAGACTGTAAAAAGTTAAAGGGACGTAATTGCAAAAAGCTTGCAACAAAAAAAACTTTTGATAATGACTGCATTATTTGTCAGTTCGTATGGTAGACCCGACGCCTCTATCCCATCACCCTCAAGAGCGCTTCACAAGGCGGAGCCTGCATGACTGGACCGCACGGGGATCTTGGCACCGTTACATCGGACGTTCGATTCCCGCGAGAACGGCAAACCTTACAGTATTTATGTTGCGGAGCTGCTATCATGGCTCGGAGCATCGTCTGACCCGATACAGGATATTACTACTGGCGAATGAACGCCTATCTCCTCCACTGGTATCTCCCTCGCAACGAACTGTTGACCCGACCATTTTTCATATTCCTCCTCTTTCTCACCTCTTCGTACATGTCAATAGAAACAGTTACTATTTTTCCCACATTTTCATTCCCACCTGTTTATCTTCTGCTGTCAACGACATCAGCATGATCACCCTGATGCTTTCGGTCGCCGTGAATTATAATTTCCGGCAAAAATTACACCCCCAATTCTTGAACATTGCTTTGTCGCACTCGAGAACAAAAAAGCTTTATCTAACAATAAGTTGTACAGTGGCATTTGTGACCGAATGACTGGGAGAAGAAAAAACTCGCAGTAGTAGATCTCAACGTGACATCGGACAGAAAGATCACATTGGGTGCAACGTACGACCGTTTATTCGACGTCTCAGGGTCCGTTGCATTGCACCTCGCTCGTGAAATCTTTAGTATACGCTCTCAAGGGTCTGAGCTCGGCCAAGAGTGAACATTGAAGTGAGTTCGTTTGATCCCGTCCGCCCGCACATCTACGCATATGTATATTTATGTACATTTGTGACCCATCGCTCTTTTCACATTCCTACCTGACTGGTGACAAATAACACCGTGTTTCCGGCTTGGAAATTGGTACGTTGCGAATGGGAAAGTGCCGCGGAATTGCCTCGTGACTCACCCTCTTGACATGTAAAACTTTCGAACCATTTAGCCATATTCGAATTGCTGCGCCACTCGCTCTTCTCTTTCAACCCGCTCCCTTCCGCTCTCTCCCACTCTTCAATCACGTGTACAAGCGACCTACTTTGATTTACGATAAAACCTTCATCGTGAGGTAAACGTTTGCACGTGTAGAATTTTGCAGCTTTAAAAAAAATGTATTTTAGGCAAAATTACAATTTTTCCACACACAAGATTTCAATGTTCCGAAAAGAGGCGGACTAGCTTATAACAAATGGGTTAGAAGTATATCTTCTTTGTATCGTGCTGCCACGTGCACGAATAAGGAATACAGGTAATGATTTGTCGTTTTCTCATTGAATGTACCCATACGCATATTGCGGTGTATTGTGACACAGGTTTGGAGCTTCGTAGTTAGTGTGCCACAGATCAGTGACTGTATATTGTTCAGGTATGGTAATCCGATGTTGCAACAATGGATATCGCAAACAAAGGCTTTGCGGCAATGCCCAAGCTCGGTAACGCAGTTGCGGAGAACAGCCAGATGAGGAAAGAGAGAAAGAGAGGGTAAAATCCGAATTTCTCTTCAGCTATTATATTCCAGACATGCAAGGGCATAATACGTTTCCGGACCTACGAATGAACGACGACGGAAAATACGACTAGTGCATCGCGCTCTTCAGTGACTGCGTAATTTACACATTTGTCCAGATTCTTTGGAAAGCTTCTCTTGGATGCATAGTGGAGTCGCTGGGTCTTTTTGATCGTCTCTTATGATGACTTACGCGTCAGAGGGTGGAAGCTCTGGGCAGAAGCTATGAAAGCCCAGAATGGCGTTGCCTCAGCAGACGGAGAGACCTACGATTGCTCGTGATTCGTATATTGTCATCTTCTCCCATACTAATTCGACAGTTTATCCGATTATTCCTTTTCTTCGTATTGCCCTTGTCCATTATACAAAAAGAAGAGATAAAACAAATGTAGCGCTGTCTGGACACTGTTATGCCCTTCGTGAAAGGTAGCATACCTGTATGCGTCGAAGCTTGTATCATAGAGGCGGAGTACGAGTTGCGGCAGAAGGAACGAGGACAAGAGCGCCGGGTCGGAGCGAGTTTTGACTGGGTGAGAGGGTTGCGCGAACGCTTTCCGCTCTGAGAAATAACAAGCGAGCGGAAATTCTCACTCGATTCTCGAGCCGTCAAATTCTGGGTCAGACAGGCGCAGTTATACGTTTACGAATGCAGAGCGTGGCGAGGAAGTCAACGTTCGACCAAACATTACGTCGTTGTCTCCCCCCTTCCGTGCCCAGTGGAAATGGAGCCCCCCGAAGCTACGATAGTGGTAGCGTTTTCGTACAAAGGTTAGTTCAAGTACTATGTTCGAAAGCAGACACCGAAAAAATTAAGGATCGTTTCCAAAACAGTTGATTCTGCTGATAGACAACGTCAGATTGGATATATCTTGTGTGTTTCAGAGACCATGAAGGGTTCTGTGTTGCGAGGTCCTTGATTAGATTCCAGGGATCCCCCAGGCAACGAGAGGGTGAATCCAAACTGGTTGTCTTTGGGTCCTTTGTATATCTTCATCCCTCGACTCTCGGTCATAGTTCGCCATTCTTCCCTGTATTCGTGCTAATTTCACGGCTTGTGCGTGACTCGAGATAAAGAGGGTCGAGGTAGAAGGGAAAAAGGCACGGGGGATCGATTGATTCACTATGCCCCAGTTGGATGAGTTTGCGGCAATGTTGGTGGAAGTTAGTAGAATAGCATACAAAATCATAGCATCGTACTGAATCATAGAAGGAACCATAGGAATCATCGGTAGGTAGTGGCGCTGGGTATAAAACCAAACGGATTTAGGCACGTATTTCATGGGCATCATAAAGCAGCAACGTTTAAGTAAGTTATCAGTTGTCACTAGCGTTGGGCCAATACCGTGTCGAATCACTAAACCGAAGCTGGTAAGTTACCAAAACGTTGCTGCTTTTTGGCGCTCGTGGAATGTCTGCCCAATGTACAGCTAGAGACGCAAATAATCAACGTGTTTGCGGGTGTCATTGATGTCGAACGGTGCACTGAGCGAAATGTATGGTGTTCTCAACAATATTTTAACTATCTTCCCCTGGGGGGACAATAATATTTTATAGCCATAGTTACTCTCATAAGTATAGTACTGCTTATCGATATTTTAACAGTTGGATGAATTATGCACATATGTTAACCGCAACCACCAGTCTTAAAAACCTACGTTCTTTGTTCAATGCTATATAATATAGGAGGTTTTCATAAAGTGGATATTACCTGGTACTATCAAAAATGTATTATACTTCCCCAAGATTCTAATAGTGAACTGAAATATACAAACATTGATTAAAAATGAATGCTGCCTGTGATTTTCAACGACGTTTATAGTGATTTGTACCATATTACAAGATACGACCTGCTATATGCGTATTTGGTGTTTTATTCAAGTGTTGGTACAAGGCATCAATGTCTGTCTACTATATGCGTAGAATATTTCATAAATCTAAAATAAAATACGCCACTGAGGGCTCTACCTCGATGATTTTTTATCATAATTCGCCATTTCCCGACCTCGTGGAATGATTTATTTCGACGAAAATGTTTCGCCTAATCGGGGTCGAAACATAGAACCTAACTGCCTACGTACGCTACCGAGTACTTTTGGCATCTTAAGCACAGATATGGCATAAGAGAAGAAAGTAATTCCGGCTGTACTTCCGAATAGCTGTTGGCTGCGATTTAAGTGAAATTTTGCACAGATCTTTTGTTTTACAACATCAGTCACCGTTTAAATAAATTTTTGGCGCTTCGCAATAGTTTTGTACCATATAATAGTGATTCGTACCATATTATATGATACGACTTGCTAAATGCATAGTAATGTGTGTCCTACAAGAACAGAAGGTGAACTACAAGAAGAAGCGTTGAACTGATATCCTATCTTTGCAATGCAACAAACATACTATGTAACCGTTTGTGAGACATGCATAGTTCTTAAAAATATCAAGCTGCGATTGCTCGAACTGCAAATGATTCGAGTCATCGCTATAAGTAAACTTTACTATAATTTATTGCGAATAGTCACTTTTCATAAAGTCTTCTAACAAATTATACTCGAAAAATGTTAATGTTAACCACATGTATTGTACAAACTTGATAAGAATAGTAGAAGTTTGACTGAACAAAACTTAACGTACAGTTCACAACGTTAGTATTTGTACGGCGATTTAGTTATAGCACTAAATTAACTATATGTACATGGTCAAGCCCTTCACAATAGTGAATAATCATTTCGGGGATAATCACGCCACCCAAATAGGGTATACTTTTGGCTTATAGTCGTGTCAACCATATTATGGTTGCGGTGTCAATAAAGTACAACGAATTTTGCTATACCCAGGGCATTTGTTGTAAATACCATGCACTTTTCTCTCGGAGTGTGCATGGAGCAGAGTTCGAAAGATCAATCGCGCATAAACATGTGAAGTTTCGACTTGAAAAAGACCGAAAAATGAAGAATAGACGTTACTCACGTGGGCCTTGTGTTCGGGGGTAGATGATGAATTCGGAGTATTTGGCAGGGAGCCCCCGGGTGGGGTGCAGTGCCGCAGCCGCGCCAGGGCCGTACGAAGCCCCTCCGTCACGAGGCTCTTTTCTCTCAACCTTCACTATCCCCACTCCCCTTTTGGATTACCACCCGCGTTCGCACCAGCCTGTAGTTTGCCAATTTCCGGCGGACCAAATTCGCGGTAGGTGATGGAGCGAAGAATATTCCTCGCTTCCGATTTCCGCCACGGTCTACGAGCTCGGATTGCCTGCGCGTCGCTGACTCGTTCGTCGACAGCTATGGTTCAACTGCCACCTTGCCAAAATCATTCCTTGAATGATCTCAAGTGACGGCCGGCATCAGCCTAAGGGCACGAGGGACGTCATCTCGGTGTGTGTCGTTGGGATATTCCTTTCCAACCGCAGTCTATTTTTTTTTCTATTCGCCAAGTTTTCTCACCCGAACCACCTCGTTAGCTTTTGTCAACTTGAACTCGATCTCGTTGGCATCCCCTTTATCCCAACGGCGCCCGATCATGCCATGACGCTCGACGTTGAAGGACACTCATCAACGAATGATCTGAAACAAGCGAAAACACGTCGGAGAGTGAGCCAGAATCTTATTCGAAGTCGGTGTGCCAATACTCTAAGGCAACCCAAATCCTTTCTGGAAAGCCTTCAATAAGATTTTGAAAAAGTGGCCGGAACAGTCGACATTTTTGGTTATTTATTTTTACGCCCTTTCACGTGTCTATCGGACGGGAAATTTTTCGCGGATTGAAAATATCACAAAGTTTTTGTCGAAAGCTTAAAATTACGCCAGCTAAACGCGATATACGTGTTTCCATATACACACGACGTGTTTAATTTTTTTTTATGAGAGTTTGTGCGGAACTAAATGGTGAATTCCCATTCAGAGGATAAAAATTCATCGATAAGGACTGATAAAAAAAATTGAATCCAGATTTCCTTCCATTTCAACTAAAAATGAACGTGTTCACCCAGTAGGCGCCTATTTTTTTTTTTCATGTTCCGATGTGAACATTCGCGCTACGCTAATTCTCTTCGTAATCGTTTGCTTTCAAAAATGCCGCTTGACTCGTTAAGCTACGACTATTTTTTTCCTTTTTCGCAGTAATTTCAAATCCGGAAATCCATTTCGCCTCCATTTCGGTCATTTTGCAAGTAGACTTTCCGGGAAAACTATATAGTCGAGATGTCGGGATGAATCGAGCGAAATTCTGTAAATTGACCAAAATAGTTTTCAGAAACCCCTTTATTAATGTATATGTCACTCGGATAGGACCCTATGACTGTATAAAATTTCACGGTTTCGACGATTCCAAAAAAGTGGCCGATTACGAATATCACCACATTTTTTGAAGAGCTTAGAAATTACGCCGGCCCAACGCGAAAGACGTCTTTCCACAGACTTTTGATGATTTTTTATGACACTTTTGAGTTTTGGGAAAAATTGATCGTGAATTCAGGGGGTAAAATACACCTATATAGACTTAGAAAAAATGAATAAAACATCCAGTGTTTTACCACTTGGGCCATAAATAAGTTGCTTCACTCAATCCTCGATAATTTATTTTTCGTTTGGATTTGGAACTCCGTTTTGTGCCCATTCTCTTCATAATCATTTTCTCTTTACAATACCGTTTCATTCATGGTGTTCCAATGATTCTTCGATTTTTGGCAGAATTTAAAAAACGAACCGTCTATGTTTGAGAATTTTCCCATGTCCTTCGCCTCTTGTTCCTTCGCCTCTCTTTCGGCCATTTTTCAAGTGGTCTTTCCGGGAAAGCTAATCGAGATATCGGGATAAATCAGGCGGCATTTTCTAGGTCGACCAAAATTCTTGCCAAAACCCGCCCACGGAGTTTATTCCACTCGAATGGGACGACGGCTACGGCTGTTTGAAATTTTCGAATTTTGGCGATTGTGACAAAGTGAGAAATATCGCGGAGGTTCTGGCGGGCGGGGGTCAAAATGTCAAATGACTAAATATAGAACGACGAAGATTTCGAAACGACAAAATTATGAACTCTTGAAATGACGAAGGGTGAATTCTACCAAAATTCTCTTTATTATACGAAATGTTATCCTTCGACCGATGACGAAATCGAATAACTATTCCACCAAAGGATTATTTATTCGAGAACATATATTCAGATAGTCTGCAATTTGATTCATACAAATACAGGTTCGAACAATCTACAACATTGATATCTCCAAAATAGAAAAAAGTAAGTATCTAATATTCGTAATACCGTCTATAGCAAAAAGCCATATATCGAGGCAACAAACTTCGAATGTGTAGATCTTAGAAACGCAAATGATCGATGGTCCAAAATGGCGAATACTTAAATGGCGAACATGGCATGGCTGCCTGATCCGACTGACCACTAACCCCATCTGCCATCTTCATTCTGAAGCGTAAGTAGTGTTGCTCGATCCCAAGTTTTCGGTATCCGCTACGTTCGCCATTTTGACCCACCGCTATTTTAACTGATCGACTTTTTGGTCCTTTGAAGCGGGGCGGGGATCGGAAACTCGAACGATCAATATTCAGAAGGACCGAAATTTCGAATTCAATAATGACGAACGTTCCAATATAGATAGATTAATCTTATGATAGTCGTTAAATAATTCGAAACGTCAAATCGTCGAATTGTAAATAATACGACACTTTACAATTTCGCATTTATTAAAGCGAAAAGTCAATCAGTTAAAATAGCAATGGGTCCAAATGGCAAACAGTTCGGATAGCCAAAATTTGGTATCGATCAATTCTACTTGCGCTTCAGAATGAAGCTGGCGGATGGCGTTAGTAGTCAGTCGGGTCAGGCAGCCATGCCATGTTCGCCATTCAGGTGTTCATCATTTCGGACCATCGATCATTTGCGTTTCTAAGATCTACACATTCGAAGTTTGTAATCTCGAAATATGGCTTTTTGCTATAGACGGTATTATAGTATGAATATTAGATACTCACTTTTTCCTATTTCGGAGATATGAATGTTGTAGATTGTTCGAATGTGTATTTGTGTGACTCAAACTGCAGACCATCTGAATATATGTTCTCGAATAAATGAGCTCTCGAATAAATAATCCTTTGGTATAATAGTTATTCGATTTCTTCATCGGCCAAAGGATAAAATTTCGTATAATTTAAGCTTCGTTATTCCGAGAGTACATAATGCTGTCGTTTCGAAATCTTTGTCGTTCTATATTTGGTCATTCGACATTTTGATGCTCACCCACAATTTCGATTAACCATTTTACAGACTATCATAAGATTGATCTATCCATATTCCGACGTTCATCATTACTGAATTCGAAATTGCGGTCCTTCTGGATATAGATCGTTCGAATTTCCTACCCCCACCCACCTTTGTCAAAAGCTGGATATTACGCCGGCTAATTGCAACAAACGTGATTCTGCCACCATATGTACGCAGTACCTTAGAAGCGATAATGATAACAGGATGACAAAAATCTCCCGACCATATGTTTTTTTTCCACCTACCCTACTGACGTACCGTTGTCGTATCGTGAAATTCCCGGAGACCAAATATTTGATCACCGAGGTCTCATTTCCCTGCGATAAGATCTGACGGAACGGAAGGCCACCCTTGTGCGGAATTGGTAGCGTGGAACTTGGTAATAGAACTTAACTACGTGAAGCTCACGAGAGAAAGAGAGAGAGAGAGAGAGAGAGAGAGACCGTGTGGCTGACGGCAGCGCGTGGCACAAGCTTTCGCGTGTTTCACTGTCTCCGCTCGCCACACCAATGCCAGTTTAAACACATCGTATAGAACGGGCCAATGAACGAACACTACACACATGTACCGTCGGCGTACGTGTATCTATGTATGTATAATAAACGATAGTTGCATGACACACGAAAGCTTTCGTAGCGCCGGGGTTATTTTATTGGCAAACGGGTATTTTGTTCACACGGCGTAAAATGGTTTAAACGGTCAATTAGTCGCGTGACGACAAGAAGTTGCGATTAGCGTTTTGCAATATAAAAACGCTCTCAAAGACAGCTCTTCATCGGTACATCTCCGAAGGTTAAAGGCAGTTTTCCATAAAAGTATTTGGTTCGTTGCGTTTAAAAAACCCAGCTGCCAGGTAGTTGGTAGACTTGGAAGATCCCATTGCCTTGCTTTTAGTCTACACTGATGTCTCCCCTGTTTCCGGTTCCTGAAGGACCGGCTAGGGTGACTAAGCCGCTCATTTTCACAAGCACTGCTGAATGGCACATGGGTTTACGGAAACTGTGAGGAGCTGTGCCAATACTAGAATCTAGATTTCTTCTAAGTTGAAATTCTGCCAAGTGCAAGTTGTGCATTCATTATTTTCCAGCGCTGCTTGACATAAGAGGGCATGGAGCCAATCGACCACGCGTTCAGCAGTGTTGGAATCTTTTGTCTGCTATAGACAGACTCGTCATGCTCGAGCCTGTCGTTTCGAGCTATGATACCTCCATTGGAAAACAGACGGTTGATTATACGGCATGATGACGAATGAAGGGAACAACGGTGAGAATAAGAGCACTCACGGCCACCAAATGTAGCGAGGCGGGGGTTTTTTTTATACGACCTACGTTAAGTGATACGAATCCGATGGTGCGAAAAAGAATGGCACACGCACATGCGCACGCTGAGATAAATATGTAAGGAAGGCGACATCAGGACAAGGGTTGACTGCTTTGTGTATGGTCGAAGATCCGTCGTTAAATTTTGTGAAGATATACGGCACGAGAAGGATCGTAAGTGATATATCATCAGCAGGATAAGCGATCACGAGATCTCCAAGAGTGTAAAAGAAGAGGGGCCGTGAAGATGAGTTATTCCAGTAACACTTTATTCACGGACCTTTCGTTCCTCGCACATGTTGGCCCACAGGCCTTTCCGTGCGTACACGAGCCCAAAGAGGGTCTCCTGATATATATCTGGGCATTTGTATTTTTTATGTCGTCTTGAAGCAGCCGCACATGCTTCGCTAAAAAACAGCGCCTTCACCGAAACGAGAAGAGCAATTCAGCGTCTCGTATAGACACCAACGCTGATAGAGAAACTTTGCTACCCTAGTATTGGAAATATCGCCATCGTCGATTCTAATAGACAGGGACTAAGAGAGAAAAGCATCCAAGCATGCGACGGGGCTTCGACAACACAGTAATGGCACCCTTGTACATCATGTATACACAAGACAAAAAACCCACACGATTGCGTTCCAAAAATAGTGATTTCTCATATGGCCACTCTTGAAGTAGCCACCAACACACCCACTCGACACACTGACATTAAAAATGTATAAACACTTTCTTCACGTCCCCTTCGCTTGACTGACGAAAAATGCCACCGCCACCCACATCGCAGCTCATTTTCTAGACGCTTGGATTCTCCACCCGATTGCCCGCATTCATGCTAGTTACTCAAACACGTCATCTGACACAAGTTGTATTCGCGATTATCTGGATCTCCATATTCGTATCTTTCCCGAGCTAGAAGGGATTAGGGCACCGTTGAGGCAAAGGTCAATCGAAAATTCGATTTCGCGGTGCCGTGCTTGGCGAATGACAAAGACAACGCGGTCGACAGTTCTCAACGCTTCAGCTGGAGATACGAATACAGATGTAGTTGGGTATATACGAATGAGGAGGAAGAAACGGATTGGAAAGTTGTGATGGTTACCGCCACATCTGGCTGTTGCTTCCAGGGCAGTCGTTCAAACGACATCTACGTGATGTTGGCTACCGGCGCATCTAACCGTTGTCTCCAGGGCAGTAGTTGTAACATCTATGTGATGTTGGCTACCAGCGCATCTGGCTGTTGTTTCAGGGCAGTTGTCACTACATCTATGTGCTGTCTGTTACTAGCACATCTCGCTGTTGTTTCCGAGCCAACGGTTGTGATGTTGGCTACCAGCATATTTGTTTCCAGCACTCGCGTAAATCCTGCGGTTTAATTCTCTCAATTGAATTTCCCGTTACTCTATCACGATCTTCATCGACTTCCTGTATTGATTGAAGCCTCAAATCGGCAGAGAACGGCAATGACATCGTTAGTTCGCGGAATCTCAGTGTCGTCAATTTCCTCGCCTCTTCACTTTTAGATACAACCCATATCTTTATGATCTTGAGGCACTCGGTGACGAAACTAGGCAGCCCGATGGGAAGGATCTTCATGAATGGGGGATGAGTGCGTACGAAAGTGATATTTCCCGCGGGTTTATGGTAATAACACGGGGATACCGATATCACGTCACCTGTATAATAATAAAGGCGCGCGGAGATAGAGTCTGTGTGATGCGAGGAACAACTATAAACTCGTGCGGATGTATCTTACCTAAACGTATAACCCTGCGTACCACCTGTTTCGACCTGGTGTGCGACAGCTGGTTATCTTCGTGGCTTCGTTCTCCCATTGCCTTCTTACGTAATCCCACGAGCTATTCGCAAACTCTCGGATATCGATAAGGATTTACGAGGTTTCCGTTTTCTCACGAGGTTCAGGACTGCGAGAAGGAAGGATCGAGAGGGAGCGGGAGGATGATAAATTCTCGGGGTTCTTGCTATTACCTGCTATCATACGATAACATATATATATATACGAGCACGGATAAAGATTACGAAGGCTTTTCGTCGAAAACGATTTTTTCTATCATTTCGGACCAAACATTAGCAATTATTTTTCCGTTCATTTCGCATGTTATTGGTTTTTTTTCAATTACTCATCTCGTTGTTGTTTTATGGGCGCTGACTCGATCGTGCTGAATGGCACAAACAGAAGGGATGTAAGTAGTCCTGTATCTGCTTGACAGACGTCAAATAGAATGAAGACATGCCTATATTCGTGATATTGCTTCAACTACTTTAAGCCCCGAGGAGAAAATACTTAAGGAGTCTGCAGAAGCCAGAAACTTTGAAAATAGAATTTTCTCATTGCTTAGTTTTATAGTCTAGGGTCTTAACTTTCATGCGCAACCAAGTTTTTGTAAAAATTCCAGAAACCCTAATTCGCCAGTTCTTCATTGCGTCCAGCTCTTGGTATTTTTGATTTTTGTTTTATGATCGTCAGGAAACTAAGTTTTTTTTCTACCTTCGTCCGTTTTCTGCGCCTCTGCGCGCCCAATCGCGCGCGTCTTTTAAAGCAAATCTGCATGTCAGAAGACAGACCCCGTTGTCAATATCTGGTCATGTACTTTTAGCAAAATGGTCCCTTTCTCCGTTCTCGGTATGCGCAATGGATATACTCGAGAGATAGGCCTTCCTCGAGCAATATCTTTTCCCGAAGATCAAGATGATCGGAGCTTCTTTACGAATAAAAAACAAGTGTCTCGCCCTCGAGATCTTGGAACGACCGGGAAGAGGGCGATTCCTCCTTGAAACTTGGCCATTCACGCGAGATCGAGGGAAATAAATGTTAGCCAATTCCCCTTCGTGACCATACGGGAGAGGGAGATAAGCGTGGATGTATATAATCGTTCAAATTACGAAGGTACATACGGAGGACGATAAACCGTAGGGGAAAGTTGAATTTCAGGGGGGTGAGCAATATTAGGGGGATCTCGTGTTCGTTCGATATATTGCATATCGTTAGGCATCGTTTAGGGGTGCACGAGCTTCGAATTTCGAAAATCAAATTTTTTTTACGTAGTTTAATAGCGATGAGTCTTAAATTTCATTTTCAACAACGATTTCGAAAAAAAAAATTATAAATTGACGGCTGAGAGAATTATTGTGACGGTTCGGCGCCCAACTGCGATGTGCCCTTTTTCTTTTGCATTTTGGTCGAACTCTGTGTTTCAAGACACGGTGTAAGAACAGAGCATAGTTTATAACATTTTCTATCGTATGACCCGATGATTTTTTCATATTTTTCTCCATCTGCTAATAACATACCATTCAAGTTGTTTTTTTACTCGAAAGTCCAACTTTTTTTGCAGCTCGGTGATTCTGCAATTTTCCACTAAAAGTATCCGGTCAAACAAGAGTTTTATTATCATATTATGTTGAAAGTACACTTTCACGGTACCGCTACTCGTTGTCGAGACAAGCGAGCGCAATAAATTTTAATTAGAAAAAAATGAAATGAATTCACAGCAATCGACGCTGGTAAAAATGTAATTCTTCATCTTCACTGCCTACTTGTCTCTTCCTCTGTCATTTCCTTATCTTTGCCCCCTGAAACGTCTTTTCAGCTTGAGTGGATTTTTATCACGAAGGACGCCAGGGCGTAATAATAACAGGGGATAAAGCGGTTTGCGTTCGTCGCACTTACAGAGTTGGAGCAACGCAATTTCAAGGTGGGAACGAAGCTCGTGGTTCTCTCGTCAAACTAGTCCGAGGCGCTCCGAGACGTGGAAAAACTTTTCATATTGCCTGTTCTTTTCTCTCTGTACGGTCTCTCCTTCCACTTCCGCTCTTTGCACAAAAGACGGAAGTTCTCAAATGCCCGGCAGGAGAAACAACGAGAGAGGCAATATGGACCTTCTTTGTTGAAATATAAAGTAAAAAAAAAAAGAAAACGGTGGCCGAATTTTCGTACATTTGACGTTTGAACCCTTGGTGCCTGGCGCATCATCGGCGCACGATAAATGTAGCCCAATCAAATTCGAGTGTACCGCTTGAGCCCACACCACGTGCCCACGTTACAATTATGGAATATACTCAATTAGAGGGAAGCAGCCTCGTACGAGGCTGGCCAGTGTGCGTGTCACAGTTAACGAAAGTAAGCTTATGATACTCGTTCGCGGCTATCACGCGAACGCGGAGATTCCATCGTGTACAACAGCGTGGATAAATGAGGAACTGAGCCAAATCACGCGATCCTGATTACCTCGGAAACTTTTTTCCTCGTTGTCTTTATTTCTTTGATCCAGTTCGTATGGACAGTGTCGGGCTTCGTATAGAGGGGTTTTCGTATTTCCATCCGAGGACCCTGTTAAAAACGTCTTTTGGACTTTGGGCCTGCTTTGACACATTATGCATTCAATTCTCTCTAATTGTTACGAGGGGTCGATTCTTAAGGCCTTAGGCCACAGTAACGAGTATAAAATCGTCGGCGAATTTAAAATTTTTTTTCGTACGCAAAAGTGATTCACTCGTAAAATTAATTGCACATGTATTTAGTATGAATAACAAGCTGTTGGAAAATATATATTTTTTTCGATATACAAAATGGCCGACTACTCAAAACTTCTCGAAACAGCTTTTTTCCAATTGGCGTGACAAGTAACTTCAACAATTTTCACTCGATTTACTTCAAGCTTAAAAGTTATGTTCCTAATTGCATTTCGCAGAGAAGTACGTACGGAATTTCCGATTAATCGAAAACTTTTCATTTTATGAGCATTTTATGAGCAGTTACAACGAAATTTTTCACTGAAAATTCATTTCATTAGTTCAATAACTACAACTTTTGAATAAAACATTATTTTTTAAATTCCGTACGTACTTTTCTAGGTATTCTAATCTAGATTGGCGAAAATTTTCGTTTTTTGTTCTAGGTCAAAAATTGTGGATGTCGAACGTCACGCCGCGGAGCGCCTAAAAAACGATGTCAAAAGAAAATATTAGTAGTCCGCCAATTTGTGCATCGAAAAAAAAAAATTCTAACAGCTTTACATTCACACCAAATGAGTGAATCACTTTTTCATACGGAAAAAATTGTTAAATTCGCACATGATTTACGACGACCTGAAGATACGCATGTACACGTATACTTCCATAGATTTAGTGTATAGTAATAGTCTCGCTTTTCACTGTGTGAGTAAAAGGACGCTCTACCGGTTAGTATCCTGTAGTGAAGTATAGTAAACTTTAAACGCGTTTTTCTCGAAACGACTTTTTTCACCTGGCGTTGTCGATTTCGGAAAAACAGCTTAACCAATCGGGCGAAAATTTTTGCAGAATATTCGCCATATGTATGGCTATCCTCCGAACTAGAATTATCAAAAAATTTCAATTTTAACTTATACTTTTGTCCGAATTATGACGAAAAAACACGTGGTTTTCGAACACTTTTGCAAAAAAAACGACGTCATTTTGTTATTTTGCAATATAAAATAATAATTCTAGTTCGAGGCGATAGCGACACTCGTGCAGATTGAGAATCTTTTTGATTTTTTTGTTCTCCATTACCTGAAGAGCGCAAATCATCAACGTCAGCAACATACTTTTTTTCACGTCTTTACACGATTGAAAATTGTCAAAAAATATACATTTATATGCAACAAAAATAATTGTTTTCTATTCTGTAAGAGTGTACCTTTACGCGAAAAAAGTTTGTCCCGATACCTGCAACAGTTGTTAAAAAAAATGTATTAAATATAATAGCTTTTTAGCGGTCACAGTAGAATAGCCTCTTAAGCTGCCTCCATGAGCGTGAAATGAAGAATACTTTTTTTTTATTGCGTACTTTCATAGCCTAGGACAGTGGTTCCCAAACTTTTTTATAACGCCCCCTTTCTACCGAAAAGAAGATGACCGCGTCCCCCTATCACATCGATATAAGGGTAAAAAAACGAGCCCCCTCGTATATAGTAACCCCCCCTTGGGGGGCACGCCCAACACTCCGAAAATCAATGGCCTAGGTCTGGAGTTTAATTTGCAACAGACATTCTGTGAAATTTTGGGAAACTACCCGCGTTATCATCATTTTTCTGAAGGTCCAGCCTGCTGCGATGATTGAAATTCGCACACAACACAGTTTTATAACATTTTCAATCGTATGATCGAATGATTTTTAAAAATATCTATCCATTCGTTAACGCCAAGTGATTAAGGTTGTTTTTTGTCAACAATCAAAGTTTTTCTTTTCTAGAGCTTGGAATTTTCGTAATTTCAAAAATTTCGATGAAGTATCCACCTATACGAAAGTTCTATGATATTGAGACCAATGTATATCGAGAAACACCCTGAATTACGAATAGACTAATGTATTAAGTCTACATTGTTCGTCGTGATGAAGAGGCGACACGATACAATAGGAACATCGAATGAAAAGCAATCACGGAGACACGGAAACAAGCTATACCACACACACGCGCGCGGGCGCGCGAAAACATTGACAAGCATACAGATGCATGCACATAGGCAATGCCATTGAGAGGTGTATTGCATTCTCTCTCCCTGGCGAAGGAATGAAGCACCTGTTCTCACAAGAGGATAACCTCGCCTGCTGCGCAGCATGGTCGACCTATTTGAATGTAGTCGAATAGACTACAAGAAGAGGTAGAAGGAAAACGGAACGTATAAAGAGTTATACGTTCCGTTTTCCTACTAACTGTTGATACGTTTTCGTAGAGGGTGACCGCGCGATAGATCACAAATTAGGGATGAAATGGGAATCAGAGAAAGCACAGTTCGCAAAATGTTGTATTGTATGATCGCATGATTTTTTAATATGTTTATCCATTTGTTAATACCAAATGATTAAAGTTGCTTTATTTAATCAAGAATCCAACTTTTAATTCCACCACTTGTCAATTTCATAATTTTCAACATTACGAAAAAGTATCCGGTTTTACGTAACTTTTATTATACTAGAAGTACATTTTTTACTTTTCACTTCAGACCACCCTAGTTTCCACAATCACCTACACCGATTGGCCATACACCATCTTTGGTTAAATAATAATAACTTCATTGTTTATTAACATTTTGTTAATTTTTTTCTTAACTCAAACTTTGTACGGCTATGTATCAATTGCGGAAAATCCTGACCTCGACATTGCAATAAACCTATCAGAAAAAAAAATTGAAAGCCGACCTGTCCTTGTGGCCCCAAATTTATGCAGACCCGATAACACACACTCTTCTTCTCACGTACACACACACACACACACACACACACACTTCTTAATTCTTCGGGAGAGTGAAGTTCGTGCCAATCGACAATTACACGATCGTGTTATCTATATATACCGGCATTCATTAGGTCGTGTTGGTCCACTATACCTAATCACGGGTAAAAGCCCTTATCGCGCGCGATTGGACAAATTTGTACGAAAAGGGCGCAATGCAATCGAGAAGTAAAAGCGGAAACTGTACGTTTTTATCGTTCAAACGTCTATCCACAGACACACATATACACATCTGACTTTTCTCATGTGAACATATGCAGCGGCTACACAACTTATATAATATCGCTTTACCCGAATAAAGCTCCGAAGAAAAAAAGTTTGTGCAGGTTTTTAATCCGATAGGTTATTGCTCTATGTTAATTAATGTTAATATCAATAATATACGTTAACGAAGAAAAAAGACAAGGTCGTCAAATCTTTTTTCACACAGTATATTTATATCTATATATTTATTCATTCATTTATTTATTTATGTATGTGAGTGTGTGTTAACAAATATATAAGAGCTCCTGTATTTTGAGAAAGTTAAAAACTGCATATACAGTACCGGCGAACAGTTTCAGGTTAAAAATTCAAAAAAGTTCCCGAACGATTTTTTGTGTCATTTCGCCGATAGGTGGCATAAATGAATGTAATAAACGGCATTTTTAAGGGGAGGAATTCACCATCATTCTGTTTTTTTTCTTACTCTTTACTATTTTTTTTTTTAAGACTACTAGCCATTTTCGAAACCGACTTTTTCCTTTTCTGGTGGACCCCGTTTACAGACAATATTTTTTTAATGCATTTCTTTGACCGGAATCATAAAGGGGGTAGCTCAAGCTTTAATCTTGTATTTTTTATTGCTTCGTACGATTTTTTTTCTGAAAGTATTTTGATTACAAAAAAAGACAATTAAAAAAATAACGCGTAACGCGAAAACGACAAGGATTCAAGGAAAACCTGAAAATAGTAAAACGTTAAATCGATTTCCGTTGAGTTTGTGGTAATTTTTCCAAATATTTTTTTTCACCTATTTTCGGTAAAACATCAGATGATTTTATTACCGTAACTCGAGAACTATGGGGTTTTTGGTATAATTGTATTTTTCTATTTTAGACGCATGAGAATTGGTTGAAATCAATCGATTGACCTGACTAGAAAACTATAAAATTTAAACAAGGAAAAAATGTCGAACAAAATTTGCAATAATTCTATTGCGTTGAAGATGGAAAAATACAATTGATTCCTTTCTTGAAATGTTACCACAAACCCCTTAGTTCTCGAGTTACGGTAACTGAATCATCTAATTTATTGAACCGAAAATAGGCAAAAAAAAACATTCGAAAAAAAATCTGAAAAAATTCGAAAACCGATTAAACTTTTTACTATCTTGAGGTTTTCTTTGATTCCTTGTCGTTTTTGCGTTACAGGTTATTTTTCAAATTGTCTTTAAAAACAAATTTGAAGCTCGAGCTTTTCCCTTTATGATTGCGGTAAGAAAAATGCATTGAAAATATGTCGTCTGTAAACGGAGTCCACCAGAAAAGGAACAAAAATGCGAAAAATTGTCGTTTTCGAAAAAAGGTACTAGTCGTAAAAAAAAAGTAGAAAGTTTTGTAAAAAATCGATTGAAGGTGAATTTCTCCCTTTCAAAATGCGGCTTATTAAATTCATTTGTGTCAACTACCGGCGAAATGGCACGAAAAATCGTTCCGGAACTATTTTGAATTTTTGGCCGGAACCATCTCGCCGGTAGTGTACGTTTTTCAAGTTGTATTTATTTTGAAGATTTTCAGCGTTTCCAATACCAATGATTTTTTCCATCGACACCCATCCATAAACATATATACGTAATTTGATCCATTCGTTGGAGATCCACCAAACGTACCGCTTCCTTGCAGAGCACGTAGTATCAGAACCGGTGTACATCACACTTCGTTCATGCACGAATATACATCTACAATCATATTTGCGCGCACTCTACTGAGGAACGTGAAAAAAGAAGAAAGATAAAGAGAGAGAAGGACAATCGTTAACTCTGTTTCAAGTTTGACCCAGTCCGATTTGTTTTCTCAAACGTTGTAGAATCCCTGCGACATGGCAGTGCAAGAATAAGCCGAGGCGGAAAATGAAAGATCGCTCGAGACCCACTCGCTCCGCGCTCCACGACTTACTGTGGGCTAAGGAACGCGAAAGCGTTTTGTGTGGATGCGCAGGCGCCCCAGTCTATGCTGATGTTTTTTTCTCGCTGAGACAGGGATGGTGATAGAGCGACACACAGACAGCCTACGAAGGGTTGGAAAATGGAGTGATGGAGGGTGAAATAGCCGAAGCTTTGGAAGCTCTGCCGCAACGAGGCACAGATGCAAACGGGGCCAGGATTAAGAGAGGAAGAAATGCCACCCCTCAATTGCGGCCACTCCGATTGTGGCGTAACAACGAACGATTATGCTATTACGCGCCCAAATAAGTTCTCGGCCTTTTTCCACGAAAATAATGAGTTATTTACCTAAAATCAAGGTATATGTTAACCGGGAAAGAAATCTTTGTTTGCTGCCACAGATGTCTCCCACCTGTCAGGCGGGGTTGCGGATTCCTTGGCGCTAAAAAGATAGTGGTTTTGAGTCGATAAAGTTGGTGATAGAATTTTTTACTCCATCGAACGTTTCGAAGTGACCATCGGCCAAATGATGTTGGAGCGATCGGAATAAGTGAAAACCTAACGAATCTAAAGCGTCTCTGGTCCTTTTTTGCCGTGCTTGGTCTAGCAAGCTCATGCAGCAATATAACCGGTCTAGGTTCTTTGCCCGTGTAAGGCCACTTGCGATCAATTTCGCCGAAGCGCTTAGCCATGATGATTTCACCAGGTTTCAGCAGCTCAAAGTACGGAACACCCTTGGAATCCCACCATATGCACAGAAGGAGTTTCTTACCGTGAATATTGGGTCTAGCGGTCGATCTGGATAGTTCACCCGGGTTAACCCACGAATTACGTTATTTTTCTTGTTATACAACGTCCACTTCTCATCGCCAGTCACTATTTAGTGCAAAAAGTATTTCCTTTTAAAGCGAGACAACAAAGACAAAGCTGTGTGGCATCGTCTCACTTTGTTGCTGTCTGAAAGCTCGTTCGGAACCAAGCGGCCCTCCTTTTAATTCTTGCCGAGTTTTTTTAAACAACTGGAAACGTATTTTTTGCTAACTCTTGATGTAATCGTAAGCTTCATTTGCGTTTGGCAAGGTTCTTCGTCCACCAACCGCTCCGAATCCTCGTCTTTAATTTTTTGGTCGTCCTGCTCTCTCGCCATCCTCCAGGTCGAAATTGCACCCCGAAACCTTTGAAACCATTTCTTCACCATACTGATGGATGTGGCACCTCCCCTCAATACCTTACGAATCTTCCCCTTAGCCTTGGAAGTATCATTTTTTCAATTACCACGCGAAGAGCATACGCTCCCTAATATACGCGTTATGGCAACCCAAACAACCCCACTGTACTCACCGTGTACATTTTGAGGTCATGTTAAACTATTGTTCGAGAAAAATAGTCTACTAGGTTGGTAATATATGACACCAGACCAGAAAGGAACATTTTTTCGTTCGTTTATTCAATACAGCTGTTTTTATTCTCAACCGAGAACCTATTTATACACATAATATTATATGAGTGCCCGAGCATTATAGAGCTCTGCTGCTCGGTTGAACTGTCAGAGTAACCAGCATTTCAAGCCACCGCGCAGAAACGGTACAGAGATGGAGAGCTCTCTTTGATGTTCATCAGCCTCCTTTGGATTTGGGTTGGTTGCCCGTTCTCGTCAATGGAGCTTCGTATCATTTTACCACGGGAACTCCGAATACCGGATTTCCATTTTGGCTTTCAAACCTGATCGCGTACCTTCCGGCGGCGCAGGATCCGAACCAATCCCTGATGTTGGCCAAAGCATGAAATTG
Source organism: Ophion costatus (assembly GCA_951751655.1). NCBI lineage: Eukaryota > Metazoa > Arthropoda > Insecta > Hymenoptera > Ichneumonidae > Ophion > Ophion costatus. The sequence goes on along the minus strand of OX632367.1, from coordinate 1,890,906 downwards.
ATCTACGTTCCATCAGATCAAGAAAGTCCAGACCAAGCCCTGTTTCGACCACCGCAATCTGATCCTAATTGGTTTTTGGTATTCGAATATTCGAATGACATACATACATCTGCCAATCACGCTTTTCACCAAATTTGCACATAGGGGTGCCCTTGAGTAAAAGATTCTGCGTACTGGCATCAAAATTATGTTAGAATATTACCTACCTTCGGATGTTGAAATTAAGATGAAAAGAACATGATCGGATTCAATGGAACAGAATGTGTACTACCCTTGAAGAAAATGATTCGACCCAATATGATCAAGTCAAAAATCTTTCGACTCAATATGATCACATCTTGACTAAAGTCTTGTAAAATTCCAACAAAGCTGCTCATTTTTTTCCATTATCAAGAGCACGTCTATGAAGCAACGTTTCGTAAAAAATAACAGGGATTCGAAGCTCCCCCGTGAGTTCTCTTAACTGCCGTAAGATCCATTTCCCTTAGGAGCCCTGATCGCGAATCCCACACAGAATACACGACCCTTGCGCGCAACGGCAAGATGGCATTGTGGGAAGGCTAGGCGTCTTTGCCTGCTGTATATATGTGATACGACTACTATGAGGAACCTCTGAGAACCTTCGCTTTTTTGCCCTCCTACGACTCGGGCATAACCAAAGAGGGTGGATTTCCTCACACTTCCATTCGACGCTCCAGCGATGAACGCGTCGACGGGCTCATGTCACGCAATTCCATGCGCTATGTCGTACGAGGCCCACTGAAGGCAATACCATGGACCACCTCAGGAATGAACCTGGGAATTTGGGATGATGGCTCTGTCGATGGGAAAAAAAAATACCCAAGCAAACTAAAAAATATTGATGACTTAGACATCATGGAGGACTCTTAGTCAGAGGGGTTCACATATTGACAACGTGTCGGAATGGACGATCGCTGTAGGAGCCAAAAGGAGAACATCTCGCAAATTATTCAGAAGTATCGATCCTCCGATATTTCTTTTTCTTTATCGCTCGCAGTCCTAATTGAAGTTGGCAGGTTTTATCGGCTCCCCGCTGCGCTTCTATCGTTATTATTACGAAATTCCAATAAAGAAACGAATGACCGGAAATGATTCGATTGTTGCTTTGAAAAAGTGCAAAGTCACGAGCGAGGGGAAACTTTTCGGCAATGTAAGAAGTTTGATTGCCTCTGGGAATGATATAAAAGGATCCGCTCGCACTTTAACCCGTTGTTGCTGCAAGTTTGAAGGTACCCTAGGAAAACTCTGAGCGAATACTGGCGCCGCGGAGAAAGGAAAATAACGTCGACCCTTTGACAGCTGAGTTTATGTAGCTTTTCGCTTGCATACGATCGGTAAAGTTCCAAGTGTAAAAACGTTGACAAAGAGTCATTGTGTTGTTCCAACATGGGATGATGTTGAACCAAGAGGTGCTCTCTCTCTCTCTCTATCTTTCTGTATCTCCCTGCACATGGATGAGACTACAAGAAGTGAGAGCCAACAGCACGTGAGCTAGAAAAGGATAACCAAGTACAATCTAAGTCATTGTTCAAGGGCAAAAGTTTGCATGGAATTTTGGTTTGTGTTTCTGTTACATTTTCATCCCCTAACGAAGAAATATCACATGCTCGGAAAGTGTCATCCTTCCGATTTATTTTCACCTTCGATAATTGCTGGACGACTCCCCTAGTCCTCGAGCTTCCATTCTCTCTATGTTCACTTCTACGTACACTTATTGATCCATTGCTCATCCCATCTCGTGTCAGAAATTTCAAAGAGCTTTTTGTTTCGTGTGTCGAGCGTAGACATTCCGGTAAACGCCGCCTGCCGAAGACAATTATTGACAATTTCCAATTGATAGCTGCGTTCGGTATTAGGTCGGATATACGACAATTCACGAAGTACAACGTAGCCTATTAGCAACGACGGCGTTTACCAGCCGGTGCATTTATTGGATGGTTTCATTGCTACTAATTTGTCTTGTTTATTGCACGTTGCGCTTCGATAACCTTTCTTTTTCAATTCATCGTTTTCTGACCAATTCTGAAAGAGCAGCCCTCATCGATGCCCCCGACCAACGTCTCGCTTTATTATTATTTTTTTATCGTGGATTTAATTTTACGAGGTTTTCCCCCTTATTACATTTCCCACCATATTCCACTTCACATCCCCACCATATGGCCGCGGCCGACTTCCCCTCTAAATCGCATTCACCATGACATTTCTGCCATGGGTATGGGGAAACTGCGGAAAACTTATACCAAAACAGCCGGACCTAGGTTCGCCTCCCAGCTTCGGAGCTAGTCGCGTTTCGTCGAGGAATAAATCACCGGCTACGTATCACTTTATTATTGTTATTCGATTATTTCTCACGGAACAGAGGGTGTGCGGGTCGCGGCCATTTTTATTTTCTTGGGGGAGAGGGTAAACACTAAGCAACCGGAAATGGTAGAGTATCAAGTGTGGGGTAAAGAGCAAAAGGGTTATTCCAAGGACCAGTGAAAAATAGTAAGGACTGAATAATAAATAATAAATGATAATAACTAATGATAATAATACATTTCTCAGCTAAATTCCATCAAGTGTAATCAAATATTCATCATCGTGATCCTGACCACTAGGCAATGATTCGAAAATGTCTTTCACGTTTCAGCTACCCTTTCGGAGTGGCAAGGTTCGGTGGTCAGGCATTCCAAAAGTAAACTGAAACATATTGCTCTCCCTTTCTTGCGCCAAAAAACACATCTTTATATATAAATTACCGGTTCTCGTATTGGATTCGGCTCAAAGGCATTACTTTTTTATTCTCTTTTTCTTTCATTGCAGTATCTCGATGAGCCTGCTAACGTGTTCGGAAAATTGAAATTCATTTCATCATTATACCAACGCCTAGCGTTTACAAAGACAAAAAAAACGATGGTTCATTACTTCTCACGCGAAGCTCGTTGCAGGGGAATCCGACGAGAAGTTCGAACGTACTGATTCACGAACAGGGTTTTCCTAGTCTTTCGCGTTTAGTATCGAACGAGACGAGATGCCTCATCCCACGGGGCTCTCGGATTTCTTCACTACTCTGCACCTTGGCAGCACTTTTTTCTGGTTCTCGTTCCTAATCTTTGCTCGTCTTGCAGCTATGTATACATATAGAAAGGTTTTCTACTAAATGAAAATAAATGGCATGCGACTTCGCTCATCCGGTTCGCGTGTAATGTTCCTTCCTTTCTTACTTCTACGATACTTCCCTCATCTTTATTTTCATTCGTTCTATGAAATGATCTATCGGGTAATTACTCGTACGCGTCAAGAGGTATGGTAGAGCTGTGGCGCCAAGTAATTGAAAATTCTTCTTAAGCGTAGATGTATGTATATGTATATACAAGGAGGCTCGAAAAGTAACGTCCACAAGAGGTATCTAGATGCCTCGATACGAATCACCCCCATGTTTGTTCTGCGATTTTTTTCAATTTCTTTTCGCGTTTTCCTGTAGCAATGCGATTTATTTTTATTCTCTTTTGCGTACTCCGTGCGCTAATGTGACCGGGCATTTAAGGGGCCAGTCCACTTTGAAAATTTCAAAAAATCGATTTTTGTACGGTTTTTGAAAGAACTATTCAGAAATATTGGATTTTGTACGGTGCAGGAATTGCCGATTGAGTTTAGGTAAGAGTTTTTCATAGTATAAACTTCAAACGCGTTTTTCTGAAAACAACGTTTTTTAAATCTAGCTACATCGTATCTCTAAAACTAATAAACCGATTCTCTTGAAATTTGAACTACATATTGTAAACATAATTCGCAATAAGGTGACCCCCGATGGTTTAAAATTTCGATTTTCACTCTTTTTTTGCGAAAAACTGCGTTTTTTAATACTTTTTTCGTTTTTCATCTGCGATTTTTTTATTTTTTGATAAAACTTTATATCCAAGGGTATTTTGTAGCTGGTGACATACTGAATCTAATGGACTTTGATTTTTTTGTTTCATACAAGCCGTTGCCGAGATGTGATGGAGCTACCGAGCCCACCTATTTTTGAGGCGTTACGTTAAACCATAGTTTGTATACTTAAAAATGAATAAAAATGAATTTAATTTTTTTTTAATGTATTTCAAGACTTACTTATCAAGCCCAACAACTTTTGTATTCATATCTTTTATAAAATCCTCAAAAAAAATCGCGAAAGTAGCCTTTTTCGTGGCTCCAAAGTGGACTGGCCCCTTTGTGTGAGGCCCTGACCAGACTTGCCTTGTCTGATTTACCTGACCCCTCCCCCCCATGGAACCCTCACTCTCTATGTTTAGAAGTTACAATCTCCTGGACGGGATACATTGCAAGCAAGTACATCTTCACTAACTTGTGCATTGCGTGCTGGTTTCAAAAAAATGGTTCAGAGAAAACCATTTTTTTTATTATCGTGTACATTTTTTCGTAAGCTTATTAACATACCTTTTTCCAAATCGCAAATAAATAATCCAGTAGACAACAAAAATCGGTAAAAATGACTTTTTTCGACCTGTCACAGTGGTGTCCTCCCTTATCAAAGATGACAATATGATTGTAAAAAAATCGTTGTTTTTCATTTAATTCCATGTATAAGGCATAAAATGTTAAGTTTGTTAATCAAAATGATGTCAAAGTAACCCTTAATCCTTGACATAAGTTGCATTTCAATGCCTTGCCAAAGAAACCTCATAATCGCGGTTGCTTCGACACTCCTGACAAATATATATAATTGTGGGGGGGGGGGGGTTCTTGGATTCTTATACATTTGATAGCCAAAGGACACATTGTTCTATTGGAGCAAAAAAAATTGGAATTTAGAATGTGGAAAAAAAATTACCTACAAAAGACTTCCAAAACCTATTCAAAGTAACCCCGTTTTACGGTACGTTAGTGTTGGAGTGGTAATGCATTTATTGCTTAACAGTGGGCTTCATAACGATAAAAGAAATTTAAAAAATCGCGACGAAAGTACACGCACGTAAAAGAAAAATTATAAAATGTTTCTCACTCGGAAAGTGACAAAGATAGAAGAACATAGATGGGGGTAATTCTCCCGTTGTATAGATTTCCCCTAGATTTTCCCTTTGGACGTCACTTTTCGAGCGGCCCTGTATATATACGTTAAGTTAGAGGTTGGAAATTACTAGTGACGTATTCGCTTCCTAAAAAATATAATAACAATGACAATAACATATAATTGTTAATAATAATATATGATATATTAATAATAATAATATATAATATATTATTAATAATATATCATATATTAACAATAATATATAATGTATTAATAATAAATATACAGAGTGGACCATTAGACATGACCACCCTAAATATCTTCGTCGCCTTCAGAATGACGAAAACAAACCCAAAAAAATCCGACCAAACCCAAACGAATGCAAAATATTTTGGTGAAAAATTATTTCACGGTCATGCTATCATAGGTCGTTGGATTCGTCTCGATATGAGCTACAACATCTTTTGAAGAAAAACATATTCCCAGTTGAAAAACCATTGATGGCCTTGAGAATGCAAAAACAATGACCTTGACAGAAATGATTTTTTCACCACTGTATCAGCCCTTCAAAATCAATCAGATTATCGTATGACATTTTTTTCGTCGCTCTAACAGCAACGGAGATATTTGGGATAGTCACGTTAAATGGTCCACCCTGTATAATAATAATAATAATTATTATTATTATTATTATTATTATTATTATTATTATTATTATTATTATTATTATTATTATTATTATTATTATTATTATTATTATTATAAATAATAAACAACAACAACAACAACAACAACAACAATGATGATGATGATGATGATGATGATGATGATGATGATGATGATGATGATGATGATGATGATGATGATGATGATGATGAGGATGATGATGATGATGATGATGATGATGATGATGATGATGATGATGATGATGATGATGATGATGATGATAATAATAATAATAATAATAATAATAATAATAATAATAATAGTAATAATAATAGTAATAGTAATAGTAATAGTAATAGTAATAGTAATAGTAATAATAATAGTAATAATAGTAATAATAGTAATAATAATATAACAACAATAATAATATAATAACAATAATTATTATTACGGAGATGTCCCAGTCCCCGACAAATCAAAGTACGCGCAGCACAATGCAAAGTAAACTATAAGGTGCGTACTGTGTTCGCCACAAACACTTATGCAATTGCGTTTATTCGCGGCACCTTGAAATGCCTCAATCTAGTCTATTTTATCGTTAGTTTCCCGGTGACAGGCGTTTTCACTCTTAATCTGGGACACACCCGTTGCAACTCAACGAGAAATTTGTGCCATTCGTCACGAACAACGGGAACACCGCGAAACGTGCCAAAGTTTCTTCGAGCAGAATCATTATCTCGCCCGACTTGGACTGTATTCACGAACAAACCGTTGCGTCATCTCATACAAAAAGTTCACGTACGCGATCGATGAGTTGTTTGTTTCGTTGAATTGGTCGAATTTTGTAGGCAGAGATAAAGTGCAGTGGGATGATTTAGACTAACTGATCCAGGATTTTTCATACATCACGTAGGAGCTCTCGTACGTGGGTTGTTTCACTCGATTGCTCAGCCACGTTGAATGATGCCCCGTTGCAGCCGAGCACATACACGTATGCGATATACCGCTGTAGTATGAGGACAGTAAGACTCTACGGGATTGCCTGGACCGGGGCGTATCCCCCTTCGCACGAAGATGGACCAAAGGAGCAGAGCCGGAAGACGCGGTGGACGCTCGAGAGAATATGGGGAAGAAAGCGAGATGGAGAAAGATGGAGAGATAGAGCGCGATAAAGAGGGTGAGCGCTCGGAACGGAACTCTATTTTGAATCCGGACAATATTCCCAAGAGATAAACTTCCGAAGATATAACGACAGCAAAACTATATATATATATATTTATATTTATATTTATATTTATATATATATATATTTATATATATGTATATTTATATATATATATATAGGTCTCTCCTTCGGGACTTGTCTTGTCATATCTGATACCCGGTCATCGTTTGCCGTCCTTACCCCCGCGAACGCTCGAATCGCTTTATACTTATTTCTTATACATCGAAAAGTTATGTCAGAGCGGAATCACTTCTCTGTGCACAAAAGTTTAATCGTACAATTTTACAAGCACAAGAGAAAGCGTGAAAGAGGGAGGGAGAGAGAGAGAGAGAGAGAGAGAGAGAGAGAGAGAGAGAGAGAGAGAGAGAGAGAGAGAGAGAGAGAGAGAGGGAGTGAGAGGGAGAGAGGAAAAGAGAGAACAATTGCCGGTGAATATTTAGGATGTTCTAGAGAAAGTCTCGGACAAATCTAAAGTTACAGATGTATGAATATGAAAAAAGTATAAATAGGAATTTAAAGAAATTAAAATTTAATATAAAGAACAAAATTGACAGAAATTCAAGAAATAACGATTTGTTATAAAAACAAAAATAAACAGTATACGATGCGATAAGATACGAAAGAAAATAAGATTTATAAATAAATGAGAGAGAGAGAAAGAAAGTAGATTAGATTAGATTAGATTATGTTTATTTGTGCTCTAGGACAAAGACCTCCTCTTGCACAACAACCTCATACTTTTTCCAATAAAAAGAAGAAAAAAATACAAAGAAACGAAACAAAAGAGACTCGATACAAAAACAAAAGAACAAATACTAAATACCATAGTAATGATATTTAGTATTTAGGTCGCAAGGTGGGGATCGATTGGGGATGTGAAGTGGAGAAAATGGTGGGGAGTGTAATAAGGGCAAGTACCCTGTACATGAAAACTATAATAAGTGAGGCGTTCGCCGTAGCAGAGACCATGAAAAAAAAAAACTAAATACGATAAAAATCAAAATAAAATTAACAGTTAAAAAAATACAATTAAAAATGATAAATGAAATAAAATCGCAAGCATAGAAATATAAGAAGTTACATATTACAAAGGCTAACGAAAGTGAACGATGGTGCATGGTGACCAAGAGAGGGAGAGGGGAAAAAGAGAGAGAGAGAGAGAGAGCCACCGATCCATTTGGCGATTTTTCCTCCCCGACTGTTTTGCTGATCGTAAGCGGTGTCTCCCGAGACTCCATGCGCCCTGTCACTTTGCCATTTCCGGTTGATGGCAAACGTAGCATTTATCGCCCAAACTGTAGTATCCTCTCAAAAAGTGCCACTTGAGCGTTTTATTGCGCATGCGGGAGACGAAATGGTCTACCGGTTCAGACTCTAATCTTCCTGTATACTCCTAGACGTCGTCGTACATATCGCTGCATCCTCACTCATGTGTATCCAGGGACGAGTAAAACGAAAGAGCGTTGAGAAGAGACAATTTGAAGAAAAAAAAAAAACTACGAGAATCGTCTCCTTTTTTTCGAAAAGAAAAATGTACAAGTAACGAAACGATGTCCGTACCTTATCGACCACGCGCGCGCGTTCTCACTCTCAAGCTCGAGGAGACAATCTCGTTTTGTCGCGATCCGTTGTAAAATGGTTGTTACGCATTGTTGACTCAGAAATTTCCCGACTTTTCCAGGTTTTCCACATCAGTTTTGCCAATATTTCAGGGAGATTGAGGTCAAATAAGGTGAATAATTTTTTTTAAGATCAAATATATGAAAATGTTAAATATTAAAATGCAAAATTCGAATTGAAATTCGAAAAATACTTTAAACACTGAAAATAAAAAGAAATACATTGAAAGCACATGCAGAACCGGTTATTTATTATAAACAATTTTTTTTATGTCAGTGCCAATAAATAAAAAATAAATATAAACACTCATCTAGCGCAATAATTGTGTAGTTTTGTATCGACAAATCGAATGCAAATGTAAAGAACTGTCAAGTACATTAGTTTTTAGTTTTTGAAATTTTCAGTGTCTAGTACCGACATTTTTTTTGCATTTAATGAAAAATAATATAAATATTAATAACATACAAACAATTTTTTAATATACGTCTCAGTTTTTTTTTCAAGTCTGTTTCACTTTTCGTTATCCTTGCAAAAAGTGAATTCTGGAAAAATTCCAGAGAATTTTCAAATTTTCCTAACTTTTCCCGGATTATTCCAGAAAGAAAGAAATTGCCTGATGTTTCCCGGTTTCCCTCAGGCAAAATCGGACAATTTCTTTCTTTCTGGAATAATCCGGGAAAAGTTAGGAAATGTTGAAAATTATATATATATATATATGTATGTATAATATATGCACGTGCGAGTGCAACAAAGTGAATCATTCAAATACACCGTAGAAAAGATAATGAAGATTTTTATGTCAGGCTGACAAAAATAATCTTAAAATAACTTCATTATTTATAAATATTCTTCAGTGACAAAAAAACTCAAACTTGACAAGACTATGTATCAATTGTGTGTAAAATACGGTCAACGTCATCCCAACGCGCGCATCACAAAAAAATATTGAAAATCCACCTCTTTCGTGGGCCCAAAGCCTACGCAGACTCGTTAAGAGGTCACGTTTGACGCTAAAAAAAGGCGATTTTCATGAATTTTTTTGACAGGTTTATATTATAGATATTGAAATAAAAATTGTTACACTTAACAAATACACTTTCGAAATACATTTTAAATATGTTAATTATTCAAGTCACTATTTATAAACGAAAATGGTAGTAAAAAAATTGTACGTCTGGGCTGCTGATGAAATCTCGGAGATGGATCATCCAAATCAACAAAAATCAAACGGTTTTAGATTCAGTATGTTAATGGCTATAGCGCATATCATACGATTCTTTGATATATGCAAAAATAACAAAATGGTGGACATCTTTCGGAAAAACAAACAAAAACGTTTTATCACTGTTTGTGGCAAAAAAATTGTAAATATCAAAATTTAAAAAAAATCCTTGATTTGCGCTATAGCTATGGTTGTGAAGATTTTGTGGTTAAAATTTCATAATGATCGGCTCAGTAGTTTCGAAGATTTTATCGACAAGCCGTCGAAAAACGTTGGTTCGAGAAAAACGCGTTTAAAGTTTGTTCGGGTTACATAGATACATAAAAAAAAATGTTTGTATGTGTTTCGAAAGTGCATTTATGAAGTATAACAACTTTTATATGAATATCTATAAAATAAAGCTATAAAAAAAATTCATGAAAATAGTCTTTTTAGCCTCTAAAGTGAGAAGACCCCTTAACTTAGAAGCGCAGAGAGCACCCGCGTATATACTCTCGAAATAGCTGGTGATCGATCGTCAATCGCGCCGCGATTATCCGGCGCAAACAACGCGTACGGAAAATATGAAAGAACGCGGATTATTCGGATAAAAATAGTCCGAAAGTGTAGGCGTAATGTATATAAGCAGAACAACAAAAAAGATGCAGTTTGAGCTCTTTCTCCATTTTTTGTTAGTCTCCGAGTAAAATGGGGGAGTTTAAGGGTTTTACGCCGACGCAAAGTTGTATCCGCTGATTACGTCGGCACCTGAGATCCCGCACCCTCTTTTTCATCTCCGGCAATCATGCTGATCCATTTTTCCTCCAGCCCGTTACTGTTTCGAATTTTTTTCTCAATCGCGATTTTCAGCAAAACCTAAGCACAATTTTAGTTTGCGAGCTGCTATTCCCTCTTTTTCGTACAACCTTCAACATTAGCTCCCGTTATTTGCAATCGGATCATCTACCTACGACGTTACCTCCGTTATGTTTCTGCCCTTACCAAGTAGAAAATGCGCATCATACGTGTGTATAGATGCAATAAAAATAATATAACGTTATTTATATAACATTTATTATTTTATATACCCGTCAGGGTGCGTGTACATGTATCTGCCAGATCCGAAACGAGGTCAGCGTAGCAGTGCTAATGGCTCATTACAGGCAAGTTCAAACCTTATTGATCCTAATTGCGCACTAAGCCGGAACAAGATTCCGGACTTGAAAAAAAAAGTCAGCACAAAAAGCAATTATATTTTCCGGCTCATATTTCTTCAAGTATACGTAGATACGGATACATATTGGGCGATTGAATACATATATCGGCTCGTGAACTGCATTGAAATGAGCTCGAGAAGAATTTTCACATATATATATATATATATATATATATATATATACATAATATCTTTATAAATATACAATATATAAAAAATATTGTATATATATAATAACCACAATGATAATAACAATAATGATAATGCAATCTAAGGAAATGCATTGCCCGGAGCAATAAAATCTTATAATAATAATAATAATAGAACATTGATAAAAAAGGATAAATTAGGGTGTCACAGAGAAAAGGAAGAATAACGATGAAGAAAAATGAGGTATCCTTTTGTACTTACGAGAGATGGGTGAGCGCATGAGGAGGTGACCCCGCGAAGCCACGGGTTGACTGACCCCCGCGCGACAACACTGCACTATCGATTCCTCACCCACGTGGTTCGCTGCACCTTGGCACACCGAACCAGATTTCCACCCCTATCTCTCTCTCTCTCACTCTATCTTTCGCTCCCTCTCTCTCTCTCTCTCTCGCTCTCTATTAAGGCCCTGAACCCTTGCCTCGGAGCCTCGTCTTATGGCACAACCCCTTGCGACGATAAATATGTGTCGATATACGTATAGAGTACCCCACGTGTTTATTTGAAGAATAAATGAACCGAAAGACCAAACTTCGTCAAGAATGAAGGGGGTGACCGGAGAGGAATCGAAGGTTAACGGATTTTCAATGGGGTTATTTTATAATTTGATCGAGAGAAAAAAGAAAACCGGCGAGGGGTTTTTGGTGTAGCGGACTTTTCGCGAACGTGGCGACGACGATACGCACGAGTTGGTGTCCTGTTACCGAATGGCATGAACCACGCTCGGGGGTTGTTCTCTCAACACTTGGGGCAGAAGTGGGTATACCCATCGCTCAAGTCCTCGGCGCATACGTCTCTCTCTTTCTCTCTCCCTCTTCGCTTTCGCATCCCTCTCCTCGCCAATTCTGGTGCAACGATCCCCCCCGCCCCCCTATACCTCCTCACCCATCTCCTCACATCCTCTCCAGCCAACCCTCCACTTTCATCCCCTTACTGCTCCTTCCTATATTTAAATCCTACAATCTTTGGATTTTCACCCCCCACGATTCTTCCGGAAAGAGGGTTGTTACACGTTCGAGTATATCAAGGGCGAGCTACCCTCGAGTATGTGTGTGTGTTCGTGTGCCCTCTCACTATTGCCCGGAGAGCAAGCGCTAGTAATGAATAAAAACAAAACTGGGAAGAATCATGAGAGCAGGCCTCAACTGGGGATTCGGAAATATAGTAGGGAAATCAAGTTCTTCCGAGAGCCTCCGAGAGGGGGTACGAGGACACTAGAGAATTTTTTGGAACGAACGGAAAAATCGAGGCCGGGCACAAAGTGGCCCAATAAGCAACTTAAGTGTATTTGGGGGCGTACATAAATTACGTAACGCAATTGGGGGGGGGGGGGGGTCGAGGTTTGCGTTACGTTACGATTTTAGAACTGTTAGAAGTAGCAAAACTTCTGCATGTTCAAGTATAAAAATTTTAAACTCATCGTTCAGAATAAATTAAGTGCAAGCTCTTATTATTTTGAGAAATATAATAATTCTTTGAAAGAAAATGCAATTATTGACGACAAAGCACCCGGTACGTAACGGAATAGAGGGGGGTCCAGGCCAGGCGTTACGGTTGTGTTACGTGGGGTGGGAGAGGGTAAAAAATTGGGAAATTTTGCGGTACGTAATTAATGGACGTCCCACAGATGTTTTCTGTGGTTAAGAAAGTCTCATGGGTGTTACACATTACTGTCAGAAATTTTCCGATTTTTGCAGATTTTACACACAGGTTTTTTTTAATGTCCCACGGTGATTGGGGTCAAGGGAGAACATTTTTTTCAAGATCAAATATATGAAAACATTAAATATTAACATAAGGAATATTTTTAAAAAACTGAAATTCGAAAAATAATTTAAATACTGCAAAGTAAACGGCATACATTAAAAGCAAATACAGAACCTGTTTTTCATTGTAAACAGAAATTTTTAAGTCGGCGCCTATAAATACAAAATAAATATAAACACTATTCTTACCTATAATAATGATTGTGTGAATGGGTGACGACAAATCGAATTCAAATGTATAGAGCTTTAGAGTAAATTCGTTTTTAGTTTTTGAAATTTTACTGCGTTTCGCACTGACATAATTTTTTTTCTATAAAATTAAGAATAATATAAATATTGAAAAAATATATAATATTGATTTTCATTATTTTCAGTTTTTTTCAAGTCGCTTTCATATTTTGTAATTCGCGCAAAAAGTCAATTCCGGAAAAATTCCCGAGATCTTTCAAAATTCGCCCCCCCCCCCCCCCGCCCCCCATTACTTTTCCCCGATTTTTCCAGGAGGAAAGAAATTCCCGGAGTTTTTTCGTTTTCCATATGTGGAAAATTAAGATGTTACAAATAACATCTTAATTTTTGTCAAAGCATTTTACATGATATTCAATGTTGCGCCGGTCATGTCGTTACATTTTTATATCGTCGGCCGTCCTTGTCATCTGAAACAAATATTTTTTTAATTCTTTCTTTTTCATGAATGTGGTTATTCTTCGGCCATTCATCTTTTTGTTTGCTTTTTAATTAGTATTTTTCGAGGTCGCGAGAAGGGAAAGTTTTATTGTAAAAATCGCAGTACTTTTTCAAACGCCGTCAGTTCGTAAATTTTTCATAAAGCTTCATATCATCGGGCCGAACGATAACCATATTCGTAAAGAATACAACTTTTTAAATCGTTTGTTTCAGCTGACAAACGGCCGCAATCACGACGCCCGACGATCAAAAATTTTCGCGCCGTGATCCGCGCAACATCAAATATCATGTACATTTTCGTATAAAGAACTATGAAAAAATGTTATATGTTACTTCAAACATGGATAAATATAACTGCGAAATACTAACACTGTAGATTCAACCGTTTCTCTAAATTTAATTCCCAAAGAATCTCCTGGAAAATGGGTGTTCACACTAGAATGCGGCCTTAATGTATATTTTATCCGTGTCAAATATTCCTTGATGTGATTCAATTGAATAACAACACATTACCGCTATGGATAGTCGAAGGATATGTTAGAAAAACATTTCCTTTGCATACAGTGGATCTGTATAATTCACATATATTATTATTTTGAACATATAAAAAATGTATATGAATCAATAATATATTGATTTGCAACCACGAACAAAGTTTACCATATTTTTTAGCGATAATATCTATTTATTCTTGTTAACTGTCCTCAATGAAGAAAAATTACTAAAGTGTATTGTATTGACACGATTTTGACAATGGGCGGACGTTTTCTAGCGTGGGTATCACGAAATGTGCGGACGGCTGGCGGGAAAAGCCACGGCGATTTTTTTTTTGTTTGAAAAAGTTTGCTTTATTTAGGAAATCATTCATATACCTAAAAATAACTGTAAAGCAACTTAGAAAAACTTAAGGAGGTACGATCACTTCCACGGTGTAAAAAAATAGTCTAAATTTATTATACCCACAGCTGCATTGATGTTTACTGATGTTGATTATTCGTATTATCGATAATAGTGTGCCAAATGTTGTGGTAAATGATGAATTTATTGCAGGCAAACAAATAAAAAGTGAAAAATTAGATTGTCCACGACTCGGTAGTAATCTTCGTAATCATATTAACGTAATAAAATGCAAGCCTATTAAAATAGGTTTGAATTACCTCAGCGGAATTAACACGATAGGAAAAATGTAATTATACATATTATTGATACGTGATAAATGATAAAAGTCCATAAATTGTTGTTTGCATATTTTGTGGTGGCTTCTATTCAAATTAATTTCAAAACAAAGCTGGGTTATTCTATTCAAATTCTATTCAAATTAATTTCTTTTTTTTTGTTATTAAATCGAATATTCAAATTAAAAATTAATTTGAATATTCTATTCAAATTAATTTCAAAACAAAGCTTCGCCAAACCCGTCAGCTGTCACTCGCGACGTTGCTTAGTCTGTGGATGCTATTTCATCGTTCTGACCATTTTCAACCGGAAATCGAAACTTTCTTGTAATGTAGTGCTTTAACCACACGGTGAGAGATTGATTTTCTTCTTTTTTTCAATATCTATTATATTTCATCGATCGAATTTCCGTTTTCCGAAGGATTTAGTTGGATACGTGAGCAGAAAAACCACGATCACCGCACTTCCGGTTGACCGTCTCCATAAGACGCCGTTTTTCGGTAGCTCAAAATGCTCGACTTTGCAATTTTATTGTGAAAAAACTAAACGGTAAAAATAGCTCAAATTTTGGCAATAATCGGAAAAAGTATTCGTCAAAATAATATAAACACTTCAAATCCGAAAGTTGGATTCGTAATAATGATCGTACCTCTTTAAACCCATAGTGCGATGATGTTTAGATTTGATATAATTGTTTATAAATCTCGCGAAAAAGTTTATTTGTAGTGTATTGTCTACTTGGATCTAATTTTGATCGTACGTTTGTGTTTCTTAGAAAACCAGATTGTTTGAATTCAGACTATGGAATGAATTTAGACTATGGAAAAGTCCACAGCTAATACTAGCCGTACGCGGTCCATTGTATTACGTTGGTAAGAAAGTTTTCCCACACAAGCGACACATTTTGTAATTAAGCATAACATCTTATAGAGATCAAATTAATTTTGTATAGTCTCCCTCTTCGTGTAGATCTCGTGTCCAATGCGCTGGTAAACTTTGGATGCCAGCAGCCCAGAAATTCTTGAGCCTTAAATTGAAAAGCTCTTCAAGGGTATTTTGAAGACTCGGTTGATTATCAAATTGTTTATCACGTAAATAGTTTTTCAAAGCCCGAAATAAATGACAATCTGACGGGGCTGAGTCCGGTCAGTATGGTGGTTATGGCAGTACTTCCCATTCTAATTCTGAAACAGTTTTCTGTGTCATTTCCGCTACGAGGGGCCGAGCGTTGTCGTGGAGAAGACGAACTTGTCGACGTTAACGACGTTTGTGCTTAGGAAAATCAGACAGCTTTTGTAATTGTGTAGAGTAGATATTGGCATTTATTGTGATGTTTGGAGGAAGAAGCTCATAATATGCTAGAAAAAATATTGATCCGAACACTTCAGTGAGAAAATACTTTTTTGCCAACCTAACATTTGACTTGGGTCGCCTTCTTTGCCATCTCTATTCTTCTGGAGCCTTAAAGACCTAGCCATAGTGACTTCACGCGACATTTGAATCGGCTGCTTTGCCTCTATCCATTGCCTCCATAAATAGAACTATATCAAGGCTACTCGACAAAAAAAAAGTATATTCAAACCAATCGGAATCCGGAACGGCTAGCCTCAGCGTAAAAATATCATGTTCAATAAAGACCGCACAGTAAACATAATAAATGCCAACATTCTATATTTAAAATTTTTGGCATAAAAAATTGGTGAAAAATCGAACATTTTTTGCCCAACAAAGTCGAAACCTCCCTTAATGATTGAAACCCGATAATAAAAACAGCTCGGCCGAGTCTTACCTAATTAGTATCTGTTTTAAGAAAAAAAATATTTCAAGATTTCGCACGTGTTGTTTCTACTTGTTTATACTTTAGATACCATCTCTTCTAATCTCCCGAGAGAGATGACCACGTACAGTCGGTGTATGATGGCCGTAGTATTACGTGTTTCTTTACGTTGTTTATTACTTGAACACGTTACAACGTAATGTGTTCATTTTTCCACATTTGTTTTCGATGCTTAATAAGTACAAGAGAAAAGCAATTGCTCTAGTGCACTAGACTCAAGAATCATCAAAATCAGCCATTGGTGCTGCAAAAAATGATGAATTGTCGGTTCGTGTGGCCACTAGGACCTACGAAATACCTAGGAAGACTACAAAGACGATATAAGAACAATGACAAAAAATGTTTCGAAGAAAATTATTATGAAACTCGTCTCATCGAAGACTGACTTCAGCGAATTGTGTGCTAACTTTGGGAACACAAAAATTATACTCATTTCCATTATATCTGTTCCGGATGTGGCCAAAAGAAAAAAAAAATTAAGTATCAAAACATAAAACCAAAGATAAAAGCGAGAGCCAGTCGTCATTTCGAAAAATAGTAATTTTAAGGTTCATCCGATGGGAGTTTGTTTTAATTTCGTGAATTATCTTAAAGTTAAACGTTCAAAGTTTAATTACAAATAAAGATAAGTTAAAAAAACGTCTGTACTTTTATTTTGACGGATCCTCGAAACAACTATGTGGCCAACTACCCCGGACTTACCCTACCTACATATCAAAGTCCAAACGTTTTTCCATTTATCCCACTGATTCCTTCAAAATTATTTTATCAAATAACCTTGATTTTCGCCGTGCGTACGTACCGGAAGTGCCACTTCAACGAGTGCTCCAATGGCACTCGACCCATTTTTCCATACCGCGATATTGTCTCGGGTTTAAAAAAACGCAAAACAATATCACGAGCCGGCGTTTCGAAATCTAATATCGGTAGGGTAAATTGTATCTCGGCGTAACGTAACGAGGTGCAAAGAGGGGGGGGAATTAAGCGCGAGGGATATTTGTTCGAGAATCACAAGAGCGTACGTACAAGCGTGTTTCCATCTGTCGCGGAGCCCCTTGAGAATTTACGTGCAGTCCCCCGAAGAGTATACCCAAGCGAGGGAGTTTCCGAACTACCAAACGTAAACTTTTGCCCCGGCGACTTTATGCCATTGTCGTTGAAACGAGCGAGGCTTACGAGAGGATGCGACCTCGCGCATTTTCATTCAGCGCCGTTCCTCGCACGGACCAACTTCTCTAACGAGGATGGAGACTACGTTGTACCTACAGACACGCACGCACACACACACACGCACACGATCACATGATGACGTACGGTTATCGTTA